>PVHX01000578.1:91484-146487 GCA_004024805.1 Geosciurus inauris | reverse complement strand
AGCTGGTGCAGGCCGCTGGCTGTGGGTGGGAAGAGAAGGCACCTGGCAGAGCCGGGAGGAGGATGAGTAAGTAAACGGGGGAGAGAGCGCGGCGCACACGCGGGGACCGGGAGGGCGCGTCACGGTTTGAAAACCTGATGGTCTTGTTGTGTTGGTGGGACAACGGTGAGTGGGAGGGGAAGCTGAGCGGTCTCCGGCGGCCTGGGCATGTGTCCTCAGTGTATTTCAGGGACCTGGGAGCCACTGCAGGCGAGGGCGCTGGCTGGAGGGCCGCCCTGGAAAGAGGAGCCGTGTCCGTTTGCCCTCTGGAGATGGAGTTCTGGTGAGGCCCAGGCGGAGCTCTGCGGTGGGGCAGGTGGACAGAGCTCTGGCTGGCGGTCAGCCCTGCCACCCACGAGGGCCACAGCTCGCGCAGCAACCAGGGCAGCTTCACCTCGGTGAACACGGTGGCCTTAGCTCTGTCACCACTTTCTTTTTTACATTCATGACATTTGGCTCACCTCGAGCTGTAAGCTTAAGTATTGGGCTTGTACTCCACACCTCCAGTGAGATGTCCGTCAAGCATCACAAACGGATGGAGTCCCCGCCATCTGTACCCAGGGCTTCCCCACCCAGCCTCATGACACCAGCCCTGCTCTGCCAGCTCCTTCCCAGCTCTCCCCATCAGCCCCAGTCGCACCCTCCCCCAAGCCACCGTTCTTGCCTGGACTCCTGAACCGTCCAGGTTCTTGCCTGGACTCCTGAAACAGACTTGTAATGCTTGCTCCGGCCTTCACTGCTGCCTCCACAGTCACTCCATCTTTCCTCAGAGCCAGAGGAGCTTTCTAAAGTGGAAGCCAGATCAGTGGTAAGGAAGTCAAGCCCTCTGATGACTTCTGTGGTACCCAGGTCAAATTTAGCTTCCTCCTTCTGGGTCCCAAGGTCCACAGGATCTGGTGCCACCTCTCCTCTTGTTCTAGAATCTAAGCCCTCCTATCCTCCCCGAGCCCGGACAGCCTTTCTCCTCTCCCTGGCAGGAGACGCGGCTCCCACCTCAGCCCTCGTTCCTCCTGTTGGAACGCTCCTCCCCAGAACATCCCATGGCTCTTTTTCCCCACTATTCAGTGTCATTCACACATCTCTCTTCAGAAGCTTTCCTCAATCCCTGTCACTCTCCCGTGTTATCCTATTCTATCTTCTCAGCACTTACCAGGACTTGAAATGATCTTATTTACTCCTCTAGGACTCTTTGTCCATCTCCCCACACTGGACTGTACGTTCCTGGAGGGCAGAGACTTGTTCTGTTGAGCTCATATCTACAGAATCTGGATCAGTGCCCGGTGCGCAGTAATTGCTCATAAGTTTTTGTTTTGTGAGGCTTTGCTTGATGGTCATGTACCCGGCTGTCCTTCCTGTCAGTCTCTGTGCCTTCGGGGTGCAGGAGGTGTGGCTTTCTGATTGCTTTGCAGCCGAGACCATCAAGAACTATCATTCACAGTGAATTTCTCTGAGAACTCTGGAAAATAGTTCTGTGCGTGGGAAGTTGAAACGTATTTAAACTGATGAGGTTCAGTGAGTGAGAACGGTATGGGTTGTTACGCTGTCCACCAGCTGCACAGGTGAGGACTGGAGCACCTCTGTGACCACCGTGCTTCACGGCAGCCACACGTGGCACTAGTTGAACCCATTTTCCCACGGGGATCCCAGAGCAGAGATGGTGACCCTCTTGCCCCACATCACATGCTGCCTCAGGGTCTGTATCTGGGACCTAGTTCCTGATGATGTGCATCCCACACCCATTTCCTTCCTGTGGAACTCCTGGTCTTCAGGCCGGCCTGGGTCACCAGAAGTCTAGGGTGGGAGAGCTGCTGTACTGAGCTACCCTGAGAGCCAGCTTGGGTGATGTCCTCTGACCACAGGCTCATTCTTTGCTGATAAATTTTACTCTTGTTCACAGTGGATTTGGGGAGATTCTAACCTATGGTGGCAAATCTATGCCTCTGCAGCTGTGGGGCAAGCAGTGGCTGGGCTTGTGGGTCCCTGGACTGATGGAAAGAAGCAGCAGAGAGACCCAGGGTGGAGGACTGTGCCCCTGGGAGCTGCTCACTCAGAAGACACATGTCGTCATCCCCAGCACAGGCTCCCTGGTTAGCCAGGCGGCACCCAGGCTGCACCCAGGCCCTAAGCCCTGACTTTGAAGTTGCCTGTTTTCCTTCTTGTCTGATAGGATCTGAGGTTCTACCACATACCTCCTGAGAGTGAAGGCTTAATGAGGAGGGGTAGAATTACTTGGGATTAAATCTGGGAATGAGGCAAAGAAATGACCTCAAATGCAGGTGAATGCGGAATGGAAATTAGCACATCACTCTGCCTTAGGCTTTTTGATCAACCCAAGTGAGTCAATCTCCAGTTGTTCCAGTTGCACTTTGCAAAGGATAATCGGGTTCAAGCCTTTATTCTGCAACTCACCTGTGGCAACTTGGAAAATGTCATTGGCCTATCCAAACCTCAGTTTCCCCAAATGCAGCTTGAGGGCAGTGAACCACTCACTGCTGGAATGTATATTCAGGACTTTCCATGTCTCAGGGCTGAGAACAGACCTCTGCCACAGCCCGTCCCTTAGCAAAATCAAAATCTGAAGTCAATGTTTGTTAGCTTTGGCCTTGGTTATATGATCAGAAGACTCTAAATAGAGCTGAGCTGTAGGGTGGGTACTTGCGAGACAAGCCAGAATTTTCCTGAGGATTTTCTTGAGGGCCATTCTCAATTTAGCATAGCCAAAATGGCTTTTCTTGAAAAAATTTCAGAGGATTCTCTGTTGTGATCCCAGCAAAATCTCAGTAATGCTTCTGGTTCCGTGTTTTGTGGCCTCTATTCCCCAAGGAACTGGATACATTGGCTTTCTGTGTGCTATTATTTGATGTTGAGACCTTAAGCTTTAGAGGATGTGAGAGAAAGGTTCATGAGGGGTTTGTTTAGTTAACGTTAAGTCAGGACAACAAACAAGAACTGCACCCGTGCATGCTGAAGACTGTTCTTGTTTCGGTATAAAATAAAGCCACAGTGATTTATAAGTATGTTTGATGGAAAACTTGCCAACTTTCCCCAGTAGCTTAACTATAACACATTAATTCATTTTAAAATGAGATCAAGACTATGGAAGTTCAGAAGTGGCAAATAACACTGCATCAATTTTCACAGATTTTCTCGGCCAAAATAGCCTGAATAAAAATTAACATAAGGTTATGGGAAAATAGCTATCATCATGGATCAAAATTTCAGAGAGGGGTATTTTGAGAACCCACCCTCTTGAGAATCACACTGGAAAATCCTTCGGGCGGGGGGCTTAATCACAAGAAGTTAAACTAAACATGACAAGGATCTTGGCTTCCAAGCCAGGGAGGCTGCAGGGTCTGCTGCTTAGCCATCTTCCCCAGAGCTCTGTCTGTGGCCGAGGTGTTGGCTAAGACCCTTGTAGGACCCAGTCTCAGAAAGCTTGGGATCCATGCGATCCGAGGCACGTTTGTGACTGATTCCTCAAGTACCAGATCTGATGACTTGGGCGATTATGGCAGCCGCAACCAGAATGCCCCCTCTAGGCCCTGAAACCACCCTGTTCTTATAACCTAAGCTCAAGTCAGCTTTTCACAGCAGAAAATCGTTGCAGGCCTTCACCTACTCATTGTGAGAGGTGCGGTTAACTCTTAACTGCTGTCGTCTCCATGGGGGACATTCTGTGTAGAGATCCATCTCTTATGTCAAGCATTCTAGACTGATTGTGACCATCCATGTCAGTTAGCCACGGTGTCCACTCTGGGGAAGAGCATTTGAGGGGATAACTAACATGCTAATTTTCACTTTCCATGGTAAATAGAGTTTCCAAAAGTTGTAGATTTAAAATATGTTCCTCGGGTATGAAACTCAGTGGGGGTTCCACATTGTTTATTCTTTCCTGACAATGAAAACATTGAAATGATATTCAAGTTTTTATGATCATTGAAGTAATACTGTGTTTAAAAAAATTCTTAAAGAATTTCCGACTTTTTTGTCATGATACTCTGGGGACAGAACTGACCTATCATTAGTGAATAGTATGCCTCTGCACCCCACAGCACGAGTGCCAATTCTTGGAGAGAGATGTTTGATTGAAGTCAGTGCCGCATGATTTCATTCTTTGGACTGCTCTTTGAAAAATGTATTGAATTATGTTCGCTTTTGAAAGTGAACATTCAAGTATGAAATTTCTCTTTTGCATTAGTTGCAAGATGAGTTAAAATAGGTAAGTGGCGGACCTTTTCCTGTTTCCTTTCAAGAACATGGTAAATAGGAAGGTAAAGATTTAATTTTCTCGTATCAAAAAATATGACAAATCTGGAAAATAAGGAAACGATCCATTTTAATTTCAGAACGGCACCCTGCCGTGGCCTTCACGATAGCCTCTGGTCGGTGCCGTTCTCCAGATGTTTTTAACATCTTGATGCCAGCTTAACTTTTATGGGGAATGAGACTGGATGTAAAAGTTAATGAGTATGGTGTGAATAGCTGGATTTCACACTGCCTTCAGTGGGAAAAAGGCACATCATTCAACCTCTGGTCCTTATCCTCTTGTCCACCGATTTACAGCCACTTTCTTGGAGCGTAGTGTGTCATGCACCTCCCCTTCTGGGCTTCCAGGGGACTGCTGTGCAGCCATCCTTGTGGAAGAGCTGGCGTCTCTTCCAAAGCAAGATCTATACCACCTCAGACACTGGAAATGGAAGTGCACCGAAAATTATTTTCTAAGCTGTAAGTTGAGACCACTGCTTTAGCTAGATGTCAAAGGGTGTAAATCAGCTGGGAATTGCTAGGTTTGATTCTCTTTGTGCATTGACTCGTTGTGAATCTGGTAGAAAGTACTTATTTTTATCATCTTATTCATCAAGCCGGGATTACCTATATCCATTTTTAGCCGTCACAGAAAACTGCAACGTAATCTGAGGATGTCTCATATCAAAAAGCAAGAATTGGCTGATCCAAAGAGATCATTTCAAGGACACAAAACCTAGATTGAAGGAGCCTCCCTAGGACATTCTGAACACCAGAAAGAAGAATGACAGTGATAGTTTATAATCTATTGGGTTAATTTAAACAAGTCCACGGGTTTATGGGATACCCAGAAAATATAAAGAGAACAGAGGTACAGAGGGTTTTATGGAGGAAAGGCAGCTCATAAATGCAGGAACAACGAAAGAAATAGAAAGTTTTAATTTTGAAATTCCCCTTGTATTAATTCAGGAAAGAACTGTCAATAGTTGCTTAATCATAGACTTTTCTATATGAACTTAAAGAATCTTCTCACTGAGTTGTTAATCACCAGGGGAAATGGGACTTTGGATGAAGCTATCACTGAATCCCCACCCTAATCAAGGGATCCCACCTAGCCTCAACATGAGCATGGGAGTTGCCTGACGTGGGCCGCCTGTCATTACTCAGAGCAGCCACACCACCCAGCATGACAGGTGCACTATAAGCATTTCACCTGAATCTAGGGGAGGACAGACAATTGCAGAATGTGGAGTCTATGAAAGTGCCTGGGTTTTTTGAAAGGATCCATATTATGGAGAAGAAAAGCAGGGTTGGAGTGCAGGAAGGAGGTGTGCTGGATTATATGAGAGACTGGTGATGCAGTACCACGTGTGATGGGTGAACTCGTTGTCAGACCCTGGATGTAAATGAGGGAGGGTGCCACTTGTGAGGGACAGTTGGAGAAGAGTGGATGTGACTGTGGTATTTGCACTGGGTGTTGGGATCATCATGCATGGTCACAAAGGAGCAAATAATTCTTAGAGTGTATATGTAGAAGCATTCAAGGGTCAAATGTCAGTATGTCAACAACCTTTAAATGGTTCAGCTGGACAAATGTATACAGGTGTATTTTGTGTGTATGTGTGTGAGAGGACTAGAGAAACCAACTGTCCTTTCCCTGTCCCCTCCCAGTTAGTCCAGTTTCTGCACAAGTCTCTCTACTGGTTACTACAAGTCTCTCTACTAAAAGTAATTGCTAAGTGTCAGACAGAAGACTTGCATTATTTTTGATAAATATGGTAAGCCCAGTAAGGTTCTTATTGAAGTTTTAAAAGCCTCTCCTGTGAGAGCTTTGTGGTAATGGAGAGGTGGTACTGAGTCTGTTCTAATTTGGGATCCCTGGCTCTGGAAGACACTGTCGGCCTCCTGAATGGTGAGAAAGAAGCTGTTCTTGACCACGCTGTGGCAGCATAACACTTAGAAAGCACTTGCTCACAAGGAAGCTCTGAGAGACTCCAAGAAACTCCTGTTTCTTTTTGTATGTTATCCCACAGTGGCAACCATCAGATCAGCCGATTGGTCCTGGTTGCCGTCAGGAGGTGGCCATGGTAGTGGTGTGGATGGTCATTCAGATGAGCTCCTGTTATGCATCTGTGGAAAAGTCCACCTAGTCCACAAACACCAGGTAGCCAGAGGGATCCCTGTAAGGTTCCTGAGTGGGCCTGGAGCATCCCTAAGAAGTCACTTTAAAAGTACCCCCAGTGCCATGCACCTGTGTTCCCACCTTCCTGAAGAGTCAGTGGTTGACACAACAGCCTGCGTGACCTGCTGGTGTCGGAGTCTGGGAGTGCAGGGCTGGTGGTGTCCTGCACTGCCATCCCAGCCCCTCTGCAGGAGTGCCACACAGCGGGAGCCCAGCAGTACCAGTGCCACCACTGCAGCCTTCCTGGAGGCACCGTTGAGCGTTCAGTTGGCTTCTGTTCAAACACCTGTGTTTAGGGGCGCTTGAAGTGGCTGATGCGCTTTAATTTGGGCTGCACGAGTGACCTCGTACCACGTGCACCCTTCTTCCTTCAACAGTGTCTTCTGAGATTCACTCACATTGCTGTACACGAAGAGGTTTTTTTTCCTTTTTACTGCTGTCCCATCATTTAAGTGCTGTTCCAGTCCTCGTTATAGCTACCCATTCCCCACGCAGCTTCTGGCTGTGAGAAGTCCCCTTCTTACCAATGTCCTCCCACTCTACTCTTTCTCTTTGAGAATAAGGGCAAAACACAGCTCATAACCATGACCATGGTAATCATCTTTTCACCACTGTGATAAAATACCTGAGAAAATCAACTTAGAGGAGGAAAGATTTATTTTGGCTCATGGCTTCCGAGGTCTCAGTCCATGGTCAGCCAGTCCATTGCTCTGGGCCTGAGGTGAGGCAAACATCATGGCAGGAGGGCGTAGTGGAGGACAGCTCAGCTCATGGTGGCCAGGAAGTGGGGAGTGGCACTTCAAGGACACACCCTCAGTGGCCCACATCCTCCACTAGGCCTTCTCCTGAAGTTTCCATCACCCGGGAACCACACCTTGACACAGCCTTTGGAGGACCCTCCAGATCCGAACCTTCCCGATGCTCAGTGTTGGGTCCGGGAGGACCCTGATGGGCACTGTGTGCCAGGCGCCGGGCTGAGCACTTGTATCCTATTTCATCCTCACAATCATTTTTTTACAAACCAGAAAACCGAGGCCTGGTTCTGCAAAAGCACTGGCTGAGCCCCCAGCCAAGAGGCAGCAGATCCGGGCTTTGAGCCCCTGTTTGGGCTGCCAGAGCCTCCGGTGCATCAGGCCATTCCTTCCCTGGTCCTGGTGGGAGGCACCGGAGTCTATGGGCCTCAGTGAGCTCCGAAAACACGCGCGTGGAGGGCGGCCCCGCCGAGCGGGAGCAGGGGTGCCTGTTGCCATGGTTTCTCTTCAGAGGAATCTTCTCTGCTTGCCTGTTACCTCAGGATTTGAACTCATTGTGAAGTTCCTGGCCGTCACTCAGAGTGACCCTGAGGTGTGTAATTGGGACAGAGTACCTGTCTTGTCGAGTTAACCTTTCAGAAATAGGGGGAAGTGTAGAATCATCTATGGGGCTTTACCATCAGCGTGATGCTCACGAATGTACCCATAATCACAACTTTCTGGAAGCTTCTGAGGGGAGCTGTGTTAACATGGATAAGAGTCTTTATTTCAGGCAATTCAAGAAGGTCTGAAAATATATTTTTACTTTTTCCACTTCCATTCAGCTCATTTCATGCTCATTTAATAGGATGTAAAATGAATCATATTTAAAGAAAATTGCCCAATAACTGTATGAGATTAGAATGGAGGAGCTGAGCCTGTGCAGCTACGGCTGGTGGAAGCCTTTCTGAGCAGCGCGTGCTGTGGCAGAGGTGGCAGAGGTGGCGATGGGTGCCGCCACTTCCAGGCTGCCTTTCCTCTGAGGAGACTCAGGCCATTCACGTACACAAAGTGGGGAGCCCTGTGTCCTCGTTCTATTTTATGTTGTGAGCCACTGAAACAAAAAATAGCTTTATAAAAAAGCCATCGGCAGGGGGCTGGAGTAGGCAGCCTTCCTTACGGGGTCCCTGGAGGTGGGAAAGGATTCCCCTAGCACTCCATGCTGCTCTCACAGCCTGGACTTGTTTTTCTACAGTTGGAAGTGTTATTTTTTTCTCTTTTATTGGTTTTAAAAATAATAAAATGCTCTATCAACTGTGAATGATGGACAGTGGGATTTTTTGTAAAGTATTTAATTAGCAATTCAACATAAAACGTAAGGGGACCTAAATTCCCACTGGAGAACCAGGGGTCCTGAACATTTGGTTGCACTTTGAGCACGTAACTGTGCCAGATCCAGCATTGCCTCAAAAGCTTTGAGAACTGAGTGGGCTAGAGCGTTCAACGTGGCAGCGCACGGGAGCACCGGACACACACACACACACACACACACACACACACACACACACACGCGGCGCGTCAGGGCCCTCAGGGGCTCTCATGTGCCCAAAGATAGGTGCTGTCCCCACTGTTACTGGGCGGGCCCTGGCCCAACAGCCAGGATTCGTAGGGCTTCCTAACATCCCCCCAGTGTCCTGTCCACCCTGTGCCTCCAGAGCTGACAACATCACCGACCCCCAAGTGGGGTTGATGCTGCGGGCTTGGTAAACGGTGTTTGGGACACACTTAGCAAGAGCCAGTATCTGTGTAAAAGTCTGCAGTTCTTCCAGTTGTCACTGTGCTTCTGCCTGTGCGGAGCTAGGCTGGCTGCCTCAAGCCGGGAGTGTGCCGTGCTCCTAGCCTGTTCCTTTGCTGAGAAGGCTTCCTGCGTATTTGGCGTTTCTGTTTGTGAATCATGTCTCCCTGCCCTTTTCTAGAGATGCTGTTGCTTTATCTCTCTCCCATTCATGTGTTTTTCCTTTCCTTTTGCTGCATGGAGACTCTCTGCTGCACAAGCGTAAGTATTTCTGGTGGCTCTGCAGCTTCTGGCTGTTCCGTTGACATTCCTGTGTGGCTTTTGCTTCCATGCTGCCTGGCTGGTCTCCCAGGAGGCTGGAGCGCCTCATCCATCTGCAGATCCTCAACAAAATAGGCAGCAGTTTAGAGACGAGACTGGGTTTTACAAGATGGTCCAGCTGGTGAAACAGGCGATGAATTTAAACCATCCCCAGCTGTGTGCCCGAGAGCACTCAGGGTGCCGATAGAGAGGCGCCAGCCTTCATGCCATGCCACTCATATAATGAAAACCAGACACTATTACTAACCTTTATACATTTTTTCTGATTCTTGTCATATCACTTTTTTTAGCCCCATATTATAGAAAATTGGCATCATGATTTGTATCTTGTACTGGCAAATTTTCCTGAACTGCTTCTCAGTTGATACCGTTTTGATATTTTAGCCTCTGGAAGGAAAAAGTAATTATGGATTCCTGAGCTTGGATTGAGAGTAGTATTTATTATTCTTTGTGCACACTTGGCAAAAACAAAGAAGAAAACACCTTCACCTTATTTTCATGGTAATATAAGCAATTTAACTTTCCTTTAAAAAAAAAGTATGTCTAAACTATACTCATTGAAAGTGGGTTTGACAGGGGAAAAAATATCATGTTGTTTATGAGGTTTCAACATGTGCGTGTGACTTGTGGTTAAAATAGACATATCTCCACTGAGCTACGTGTGAAGTGGACGGATCTCCACTGAACTACATGCAGGATAGTTTCAAATCCATTATAGAAATTGGATCAAATGAGTGAGAATTTAGAGTGACGTGGAGCTGATGCTGCTCTTGGATTCTTGGAAAACAGCTGTGTGCAGGGTGGGGATTTATCGATGTCAAGACAAGAAAGAAGTCTGCATTTAGCCTTCCCTTCTAAAGTTCCATTTTTAAATAAAGGTGTAACACATTTTTCCTCATTTCTTCAGGATGTGAATTTTGAAAATTGCTTCTTACTCAAAACATGGCATTTTGAAAGTGAACTTTGTCTAGATTTAAAACAGCCATCGACAGGGTTGACCGTGAGTGGATCTATGAACAAGCCACTTGGAGGAGCCACACACCTCTTCTGCTTCAGTTGCTGACCTGAGTCTGCAGCCATACCACTCTGAACACACCTGGTCTCATCAGTGAGGTTGAGAAATAGGCATTGACAAGTGTCCAGGGAAGGTCAACCAGGAATAAGAAACGGCCTGAGAACATTAGCCATTTCATTCTGGAACAAAAAGAGAGCTGACAGTTCCAAAGAAGATGGTGAGAGCAGGTTTTCCAGGATGCAGTCAGCCCCATAGCTGTGGGGAGGAGAAGAGGGATGCAAATAAACCGGATTTCTGGGGAAACAGTGAATACTTGCACCTAAATACATACTTGGAGGAGAACTGCGTTTGTTCTTACATTTCCTCCTGCTTTGGGTTCACATGTCATGGGATTATCAGTTGAGCCAGTAAGAACAAGCAAAAATCCCTGAGGAAGGAAAGAAATATATAAGAGAAATAAGATTCATTTTCCCTCTCTATTATTATAATTAATCCTATGAGAAAAATAGATTGAAACTGATTGCTTTCTTAATACCAATTATAGAAACTAGCCTGATTACAAGTTCTCTTAATTTTTTTTTTTTTTTAGTTCTTTTTGCTAAAAGCCATTAGCCCTGTCCTAGCATGGCAAAGCCTCAGAACCAACAGGTACAACAAATACAATGAGAGAGTATTATGGGAAACATAATTTGATGTTATTCACATTTGTAAAGAGCTTACAAAATATAGGGAAGCAACAGAATGAGCTAGAATGCATTTTTCTGATATTCAAAATTTTTATACTTTGGTTTGAGGCATCAGAGAGCAAAAATCTCAAGGAGGAATCTGGTTCCTCTTTTGACTGATTTCGGCCACCCCAAATTCTGGTTTTGTGTTTCTTAATATGTCTCTGAAATTAGCTAACTGGCCCATTTACAGATGGGCATCAGTTTGCAAATGAGTTTCTATGTATGTTTATGCATATATATACATTCTCTCACATACTTGTTCTTACATATTTGAAATGTTATAATTTTCATATATGTATTTGATATCCACTATAAATACTTTAGTGAAAGGAAAATTTTTAATTTAATCTCCTTTTGTGAAGATATTATTTTTGTCCATGAATACTTTCTATAAAATCTAATGAAGAGACACAGGGGGGGAAAAAAAGGAAGATATTGTTAGTTCATGCACTTTTAAACTTCTGTTTTCTTTGTGACTGTTTAAATGAAATTGGCTGGAAATTATATCCCAGGCTCCTTCTTGATCTTCTTCCTAGCTGGTGTGCGCAAGGTGGGTGGAATTCTGAATTCTCCCAACTAAGCACAGCGTACACTGAACTCCTGAGAATTAATTATTTTCAGAGGCTGCACTTCTGAGTAGAGCAGCCGGTCACTCTTCTCGGCCAGCCACATCGCCATGGGGGAACCCTGCCTTCAGACCAGATCCCTTAGCAGCTGCATCGTGTGGACACGATCATTGTGTCCACCATCGAGCACCATCGTGCTCTCACTCAGCCTGCAAGATCTCTTGCTTTGCAGATGGCTGTCCTTCAGGTTGTCTGCCTTTAACACAGCCACAGAAGAACCAGTTCAGCAAGGTTGATTTTGTATTGCAGGAAAACCATTCTGGATTTAAATACAATTGCTTATGTGTTTTTCTTTCAACAATAAATAATAGCAAAAGAATGTTATTAGTAAAGCTATCATAACTGCTAAAACCATGAAGTTGTTTGCTTTTAAAGGTCATCATGAACCAATTTATTCTTTGAACAAGAAATGTTTGTCAGTCGTGGAGTTTTGAGGAAGCCTTGGATGATAACCTGTTAAATCAGAGTACTCAAACTAAGTTCTTTCAGTTATGTTATCTTGTAATTTATACAAATACCAGTTTCAGCATCTCTACCCTCCATCTGCCTGTGTGTCAACAGACAGCAGTGTGACAGCACCCTCCCTGTAGCTACCCTCCCTGGCTGTTCTGACATGCCTCCTCAGACATGTCTTTATCACAGAGGGATTTGGACTTGACATTTGAGGTTATTTGTGCAGCTGATAACAGTTTCCTTCCAGCTTTGATATTTGAGTGATCCTGTTCAAGGACAGATAATGTGTTTCTGAGTGTAGAAGCTAATGCTGGGCAAGTGCTCTTGAGTGTTAGCTTTGGTTTGTGTTTGTGTTTCCTTGTTTAAAGGACCGGCAGAACCTACGACATCCTACTGAGACGCGCCAGCCGACTGGCTTTTGAGTTGTGGCAACTTTTCCTAACCAATTTTTGCCTGTGATGTAAAGATCCAAATTTGGGTAGCAAACCATGAAACTGCCTAAATCATTGAAGTGGCACAATTCTGTGTTGCAGGGGTGTTGCTGTGACAGTGAACAGCTGCATTTGTGGAGAATTGTGCTGTCAGTCTTCCTGACTGGCTTTTATAGTCTTTGAGTTTCGTTCTTTCCATCCATCCTCACGTATGGCTTGGAGTTAAATTCTGTATTGCTTGTTGTTTTTTCTGCCTATAGGACAGATTTTAGCTGGTCAGAATGGGGAAAAACAGAACAGTTAGCTATATCATTTAGAAGTCAGCCGTTTAGTCTTGAGTCAGGCCCTCAGCTGCACAGACCCTCCTGTCAAGCCAGCTGGGAGCTGGATCGGGTGGTCCGGAGTGCTCTGGGGTGGGGAAGGCGAGTGCCCTTTGCTAAGTGCTTTCTGTGTCTATTGCCAGATGACTCCTAAGTCCAAGAGGAAGAGCATCCACAGCCGAATGCTGCGGCCTGTGTCCAGGGCCTTTGGTGAGTCCAGTGTCACCTGTGTCCAGGAAACAGCCCCAGCAAGGACCTTATGTCTCTCTGGGGACATTTCTTAGGGGCCCCCTCTGTGAGTAACAACTGAGACTTAGGTGGTTTGTGAATGGGTGTTTGCTATTCCCTGATAGAGACACAGTGGCTTTTAGGAATTTTCTGGCCTTCTGTCTGCATTGCACTTTGACCTCAGGCTTTGTTTTATTTTAGAAATGGAGTTCGACCTTGATAAAGCCCTGGAAGAGGTGCCAATTCACATCGAAGACCCCCCATTCCCATCTGCCAGGCAGGAGAAGCGGAGCTCAGGATTCATCTCCGAGTTGCCCTCGGAGGAGGGCAAGAAGCTGGAGCACTTCACCAAGCTGCGGCCCCGGCGGAACAAGAAGCAGCCGCCCACACAGGCCGCGGTAGGCGCCCAGCCGGCCCTGTCCTTCCTGGGAAGGCGCTGGGGCTTTGCACGGGCCAGCAGTGCAGGACCCCGGGGCCTCTGTGCACACGGGGTGCGTGCAGAGGCTCTTGGGCTGGGCTGGTAGCCCTCGGAGCGGGAGGTCCTAGAGTGTCAGGTGCACAGTGAGATGGCAGGCTGGGCCGGGGCTATGGAGGGTCTAGGTGAAGAGGTGAGGTCGCACCTGGGCGTGCTCTTGTGGTGAAGTATTTGCTGCTGACTGTGGCATGAGCCCTGCATGCCCCTCTGCTCTGGTCCCTGGGCCTGGTCACCCACAGTGCCACGTGGTGAGGAAGGCCCCAGGGGAGCATGGCTCGCCTCCGCTGTTTTGGTCCACGTCCCCTCTCCTTTGCAGCCACACTGCTTTAACAAGGCTCCGACCTCCTGTCCTGGCACCGTCCCAAACCTCCTTCCCCACTCCTCACACCAAGGTCACTCCTGCCCAGTCCTAAGCCCACGGCTCTTCTGCCACCTGTCACCTCATGTGGTGTCCCAGCAGCGACTGGACACTTAAGCTCCATCCTTAGGGAAGGTGATGTCCTACTGGCCACCTCCGGTGACGCTGTCACGATGCCACCTCGACCCTGTCCCGTCTGTTGCTGACCTCTGCAGGATGACCTCTCAGGGATCGCTTGCCTCCTGTGCTTGGGGTTCAGAGCACCTCGGACTCCACACGTTTAAAGCCTGCGCCTCTTTCCCTGCCAGCCCGTCCTCTTCCGCAGCCTCTCCCCGCGGGTGGCACCC
Source organism: Geosciurus inauris (assembly GCA_004024805.1). Lineage (NCBI taxonomy): Eukaryota > Metazoa > Chordata > Mammalia > Rodentia > Sciuridae > Geosciurus > Geosciurus inauris. The sequence goes on along the minus strand of PVHX01000578.1, from coordinate 132,193 downwards.
GCTGCCAAGTTAGAAGCCGGGTGCGAACGTGGCGCCTCCGCCCCTGCCATCCTCCCTCCATGCCACAGCCCTTCCCTCATTGCTTCCCTGGCTCGGAGCAGCTCCAGGGTTCCCAGTTCCACCAGGCAAGACTTCTTCCAGGAAGCCCCCCGGCCCCTTGTCATCAAAAAAGGCTGGTTGTGCACAGTGCACAGTCTGAGCAGCCCTCCCAGGAGCCTATCCTGGAGGTGAGCTCACGGCTGTCAACATGGACATCGCCTCCTCGCCTGTGGGTTTGGGATAGGCAGGGCCGGTGCTCGCCCTCCCTGGTGGTGTGCGAGTGCTTCCTGTGGGTAGAGAGCACAGCGCTCTCCGGTGCTCACTGGGTAAGCGGGTGCACGGTCAGGGCCATTGTCCACGGAGTCTCAAGTTTGCTTGCTTCAGATCAGGCTGCGGTTTTGTTTGGTTTACTTTCCCTCATTTGAACACGAATAGCTTAATACAGTTTCCAAAACCCAGGAAAAAGCCCTCTACTGCCTAGTTGCCCAATTTACCAGATTTTAGGTTCTTTTAGGGCACTGTTGCATTACCTCAGAGGGAGGAGCCTTTTTCCTTTTAAGTGAGAGAGAGGCCTCTTCCGATGGGGGACGACAGCTGCCTGCACAGGGGCCTAGAGTGGACTCTGGATTGTCCCTGAGCAGTGCTTCTCCCAGGCTCTGTCCACGGGGAGTAGTGGACACTATGACTTGCATGGCCTCAGTCTCCCCGCAGTTAAGTGGAGACTCTTGGAAAGAGAATTTTGTGTTCTATTTTTTTTATACATTTAAAAAAGTGAGAAGGAAGGGGGTACAGCTGCAGCGGGCTGGTAGAGGAGCACGGCGGTACCGTGGGGCGACGTCCCCTCTCACCCGCTGCTGGGACCAGGCCCACGCTCTTGCAACGGAAGGATCCACAGGAGAAGAAAGAGAAGATCTGTTTAAGTTCCACGTGACACGGGTCCTTCAGATATGAAGACCCAAAGGAATGGGGAGGCCCGAGTGTTCCTGGGCTGGAGCTGGAGAAGGGCGGGCGGTATGGAGTGAGAGCGCTTGGGGTCGGACCTGCTGGCCGCGGCCTGCAGCAGTGGGGCCGTGCATTCAGCTCCTCCCTGTGTCCCTGCGTCCCAGGGTCAGGATGTCCCTTTCCTCCAGGTATAGCGAGGCGTGTCTAAAGGGTTTCCATCCTTCCCTGCCCATTTCCAAAGGCAAAGACTTAATTTTTTTTTAATTACAAGAAATAAAATATGCCAGTTTTTTCCCACTTAAATCAAATGTACACAGGGCCGCTTAGAGGTTCCACTGTGGCCGGTCGGCCCATCCTGCCGTCCCCCATTGCAGTGACAGAGCAGGCTTGACCCACTGAACTGGGCCCACTCGGTCTTGAAATACCAGAGTGAGCATGTCAGTGAACTGACATAAGAAATAATTAGGATGGAAGTGCTCAGTTCAACGTCAAATGCAGACGCTGTTCTTCAGAGCCAGCCTTTGTGCTCCATCCCCTTGGCTGTCCAGACAGCACTGCTGTGGCCTGAGCCCTGCCGCCCCACACAAGGTGGTGGACATGGAGGAGCCAGCGGTCCGCTTCAGCTGCTGCCCGCCTGCTGTTCTCATGCACGGGGCGTCTTCGCCATGGAAGAAGGAAGTTACTTGTACAAAGGTTCCTACTCTAAATTATTTTCAGTTGAAGTGACTCTCAGAAAGTCTTTGTTTTGGGGGAGAGAACGTCACCTGGGTAAACGAGGATGGAAGGGCCATTACTGGAGGTAGCTCCTGAGCACAGAGGAAAGGGAGGCCGTGCCCTGCTGGGGCAGTGCTGGCACTCCGGGGTAGGCCTTTATTGTGTCAGCTCCCCGATGTCCTGGGCTCATTTCTGGCTGACGTCGTCCCCAACAGTCACTCAGGCTGCCTTCGCCTCATGGCTCTGCCTGCCTGTGGTTCTTGGAGTCCCGTCCATCCAGCTGGAGGATGACATAAAGCCTGAGGTCACACCAGGGGGTTTCATGGGCCAGGTCTAGAAGTGGGGGCTTCACTTTCCCCTGGGTGCTTCCAGCCAGAACGTGGCCAGATGGTTGCCTGGTGGCTCTGACCACGGGCTGCCGGGATGGAATGTGGCCAACTCCAGTGGCCGTTCCCACTTCCACTGACCCCAGCTGTGGGTGCAGGTACTCCCTAGGGGAGGACCCTGGCTGTGGGTGCAGGTACTCCCTAGGGGAGGACCCTGGGTGTGGGAGCAGGTACTCCCTAGGGGAAGACCCCGGGTGTGGGAGCAGGTACTCCCTAGGTGAGGACCCCGGGTGTGGGTACAGGTACTCCCTAGGGGAGGACCCCGGGTGTGGGAGCAGGTACTCCCTAGGGGAAGACCCCGGGTGTGGGAGAAGGTACTCCCTAGGGGAGGACCCCGGGTGTGGGAGCAGGTACTCCCTAGGTGAGGACCCTGATCCAGGTTGAGGTCCTGGCTCTGCCCGCAATAAGAAGGGACTCTAATGGCTTGCTTCTCATCATTCAAGGGAGTCAGGAGCCAGAGTGGGTAAATTGGCTTGCCGTGAGCATCCTCTGAATCACATTACCTGCCGCCCAGCAGCCTTGCATGGTGCCCACCAGCGTCAATGCCTGTGCCATACTCTCTTGGCACAGGACTGCACCCCCAGCCCAGGGAAGGCATGCCCAGCTCTGGTTGAAGCCCACGGGCCTGGGCAATACGTGCCCTGGTGTGCTCTGAGCTACAGTGTCTCGAGGCCCCAAGGGATTTCAAAGTCATCTTCTGCAGTCCCTGCTTCAGTGCTTAAATCCCCAGCCACCCTTGGTTGGCCATTCCTCCTGCAATGACCTTCTGAAGCTGCCATTTTCTAAAAGCTGTAATTATTATTAGCAGAATATTTTTTGTTGTTGGAAATCTTACCTTGTAGTTTTAACTTTGCCGTTTCAGGTCCAGCAGCAGTACATGTTATTTCAGCCTCTTATACTTAGCAGACTTGGAAGTATTTGCGGGTCACTCCTTGAGGTCTTTCCTTCTTCAATCTAAATTTCCTCATCTCTTTCCATGTTCCTCGTTGATTCTGTTGGGAATCTACTTACAATTCTCGTCGCTCTGTTGTGAATAGATGGCACTGTGGTACCCAGTACAAAATAGAGTGCTTCATAGGACTGGCCATCCTGATCACCTCCTCCTCCAAAGACTATGATTCTGTTCATTCAGCCACAGGCTGCACCCACTTTTTCTTTTCATGGCTATATCATTCAGGTGACTGGTAGTGGCAGGGCAGATTTCAGACAGAGGAAAGGGATTGCTGTGGCAACAGGAAATCTGAACTGACCCAGAAGCCCTAGTAGACTTCCTGTGGCATCTCACTGACCTGAGATGAGCCATGTTTCCTTTCCCAGTTCCAAGAGAATCTAGGAAGGTGAATGTTCAGTTGATCACATGGGTGCTCCAAGTAACTCGGGTTTTTGCTACTAAGTCAGCAAGAGAGAGTAGACGTGCATAGACACACGGCCTTCATTTTATCTCCTTGGAGTTCTTATTTCTTGACTTGCTTCCTCAGCTCATCAGTTTCCATGTGGGTCATGATATTTTTCCTGTGTTTTAATGGACTACTAGGCTTTGTTGGCCAATATCTTAATAGGATTTTTGCATCTGTGTGAAAATGAGAGAATGCTATAATTTTTCTTTTTTTTTTTTTTTCTTGTTTAGACTGTTCATCTAGTTTGAGTTTCAGAGTTATACTGTATTCACAAAATTACTTAGGAAGCTCTGTCTCCTTTCCTGGTCTTGGGTACAGTCTGTGTATAATGAAAATTGTTCCCCTCCTGGGGAGCCATCTGGGCTGGAAGAGGTATCTCTATGCAGCCAGCCAGAGATGTATGTGTGGAGAGAGTTTACTGGGGATCAGATTTGCTACAGATCACTCAGGTTCCCTAGTTCTTCTTGAGATCATCTTGATACGCTACAATATTGTCCACTGAGTCTAACTGCTTGTTTAGTTGTTCATAAAATTCTTTTAAAAGTTTTAATCTCTCCTATACCAATAGCTATGGTTTGTTTTCATTTCTAATAAATCTTAATCAATTTTGTGATTGTCTTTTTTATTAGTCTTTTTCAAAGAATCAACTTTTAAGTTTGCCCATCCTCTCAAGTTCATTAATTTTTGTCTTATATTGCCTTCATTTTACTTCGTTGGGGTTTTTATTTATTGATTTGCTTCCTCAGCTCATCGATTTCCATGTTTCTTGCTGCCTAATGCATGCATAGACGATTCCATGATTATTCAGCTTGCTAATTAGTGTGCTCTGGGTGTATTTATTCACAGAGCTATTAATGCACCTAATTGTCTTGACTTCCTTCCTGCCTGCGTCTCTGCATCCAAACTATGAAGATGTAGATTTTGGCACCTACTTGTCAAGATCCAGGTGTGGTGCCTGCTGGGTTTCCCTGGTGCCATAGGTGAAGCAGAGGGGGTCTGAATTGTCTGTCCTCACAATCACCAGCTGACCTTCCAAGCATTCACAAACCATTCTTTTAGAGTGTGAAGGCTACCTTTTTCAGATATTAAACATCAACAACAGTAATTCCAGTTTTATTTGCAAACGCCTTCTTAGCTGCTATCTTCAGTCTGACGTTTATTCTCCTTGACAGTAAAGACTAGAGTCAAATATTTTCTTTTTGCTAAAAATTGAGCCAAAGCAGCACGCACGCTTGGCCTTGAACTCCTCCACAGACTCCAGTTATTTCAGGCTCCCGTTTCCCTGCTCCCTGTCCCCTGGCTGGAGCTGCTCCTGCTTCATCTCCAGCAATGCTGTGCTCCCACCGGCTGCTCTCAGCCTCTGCATCCCTACACTGGCAGAATTGTCTGGGGGCTTGAGGTGCAGCCCAGCCCTCATGCCTGCCTGCCTGGCCTGCAGAGAAGCAGATGGCTGTCCAGCTCTGCACCTCAATCCCTAAGCCTCTTGATGTTCTCTGTGTCCCCAGAGAGCCCGAGTGCCAGCTGTGACTGTTGCAAAGCAAGGAAGAAGGAAAGGGCCGAGGGGGAAATTAGGTATGCAAATAAAACTTAGGGTTTTTTTTTTTCTTAAATATTTATTTTTTAGTTATAGATGGACAGAATATCTTTATTTTTTTTTTTAATTTTTTTGTAGATGGACACAATGTCTTTATTTTATTGCTCTGTATGTGGTGCTGAGGATCGAACCCAGGGCCTCACGCATGCGAGGCAAGCGCTCTACTGCTGAGCTACAATCCCAGCCCAGAGTATCTTTATTTTATTTTTATGTGGTGCTGAGGCTCGAACCCAGTGCCTCCCGCGTGCTAGGCGAGCACGCTACCACTGCGCCATAACCCCAGCTCCTTTTCTTTTCTTCTTAAAAGAGGAAGGAGAGTCTTTGGAGGGGCAGGAGGAATCCCCATGTTAGGACCACACGCCTGGGGCAAATCCTCCCCCACCAGTCGGGGGCCTGGTGCAGGCCCTCACTGCCGGATCTGTGACTAACCAGCAACTAGGGTGAAGTGATGACCTGCAGAGACTCGTAGCCATCGAGCTCCTCCTCCACACGGGGCTGCCCTTGCTGCCATCCTGCATTCTTTCTCAGAAGGAAAAATGATAAGACGAGCAAGTTCTGCATATTGTATCTTTGTGACCAAGATGAAAGTTTCTCTGGGCTTCCTTCTCTCTGTCCCTGAGCTAAAAAGCACTGCTTGCTCTGCCGCATCACATCCCAGCCAAGCGTCCATGCAGGTCCTGAGGGCCTGTGTCTTCCTGTCTGTGCTGTGGATGTGGCTTCCAGGCCAGGAGATTGTGTCTTGTCCCTCCATGGCCCTCACCTGGTGCCTTGCATCCAGCGGTACACGTTTGCTGAGTGGCATTGAGTGTGAACAGCATCACGTGTTTGTTTTGCAGGTCTGTGCTGCCAGCATAGTCTCCCAAGATGGAGAACAGAACGGTCTTATGGGGAGAGTGGATGAAGGTGTAGATGAATTTTTCACCAAGAAAGTGACCAAAATGGATTCCAAGTGAGTTCAGAGTCATTTCACTAACAATATTATTTAATTCACACTTAAATTACTAACAATTACAACCAAAGACTTAATTACAATTAAGTCTCTGTATATATGATTCCCTATTCTGTGGGGTTTGCAGAATACAGTCTCCTAGCCAATAGCATCAGTGTCACTGGGAACTTGTTAGAAATGCAAGTTCTCAAGCCTGCGCTGGGGCTAGTGAGCTGAAAACTCTGAGGTGAGGCCCGGCAAGCTGTTTCCATAAGACCCTAGGCCACCTGGAGGCACCCCCACCCCATCGAGTTGGCTCTAAACAGTTTTCTCTGCATCTTCTTATTACTAAGATGGACTTTCCTTGGCATGAATTGAAACACCAGAGCCTTTAAACACAATTCGCAACAAATTATTTAATCTCAAACTAAAATGCAGATGCATTCCAAAACAGGCTCTTAAGGTTGATTTTTGTGTGTGGAGTATTCTTCACCTGGAGATATCAAATTCAGGGAAGAATTTGAGCCATATTGATAAGCTGGGGGTGCACTGGGCACAGGGGGTCAGAACTAACCCATTCTGTAGATCGACGCACCCTACCTTGCCTCTGTGGGATGGTCAGGTGGAAGTGAGTTAAATTGTGTATCTATGGCAGTCTCACTGAGTCACCGAAGCTCTGAGACCCTGTTGTTTGCCGCCTGAGACCGGCCTTGAAGCTTTGCACACTGCCCCTGGTGGTGGTGCTGCAGCATGGCACTGGCCGGTCTCCCCCCACACGCACTTTTGCTCCCGGTCTTCCAGTCAGGTGGTATTTGGTGTTTCCGTTGCTCTAGCCGTGTAAATATTCACAACCGCTCCACGTAGTGCATGAGGACTGTATTTCTTCCACAACTTTTAAAATTTTCCCTGTAGCTGATGAGCGTCCCTCTTCCATTTGCTTAGTGTCTGTGTTCCTGACTTACCCCTAAGTCTCCAGTGAAGGCATAACCTCCTCTGAGTTTCCTCTGGTGTGCTCAGTCTCCTCCTGGAGGCATCTCTTGCCCATACCTGACTGGCTCAGGGCAGCCTCTGGGGCCTGCTCACCATCAGTCGGGTGCGAGGGTCCCCTTCCCTGCGTCCTGAGTCTTTCCTGTGCCTGTGCTGCAGTCTTTCTTAGTTTATTCCCTTGTTTTAGTGGAGCTCCTCCTCCAGTTGCTTTCTAGGAAAGGGAGCATTGGAAATGTGTTTGTGTAACTGAATGTCCCCATTTTGAGTGAACAGTGTCACTAGGTTTAGAATTGTAGGTTGGAATTCTTTTTACCTCAGAGATTTGGAAACTTTGCTCTGTTACTTCTGTGGTCTTGTGCTGGGGTACATCCAGCGTCAGTGTAGATGGATCCTTTGCCTTGGTTGTTCTCCCCTCCTCTGGAAGCCCTTGGGATCTTGTGTGCATTCTTGGAGGCTGAAATTGTACGAAGACATGCTCTAGAGTGCGTTGCTGGACCCGTTTCCTGGGCACTCAGGAACTATTTCTCTCTGGAAATTCTTGTCTGTTCATTCTGAAATTGCCCTGGAATTATTTCCATGTGTTTTTTTCCTCTTCCTTTTCCTCCATATTCTTTTTCCTTAAACATTCATCATTTGGTTGGCTGTCTCCTCTGTTGAGCATGGACCCTGCCTTTTCCGCCCTGGTGCATTTTCTCCGTCCCCTCCGCCTGCTCTTGGACGCCCAGGCGCATTGTCCACGCTCACGTCCTGCCCCTCTGCTGCCATGCTTCACTGCTGTTCTGTCTTGAGGGCAGCCTCCTTGAATCCTGGGGAAAGGCTGGGAGCCTGTGTGCGGGGCTCGTCCACGGGTGGGCCTTGATGGCGGTGGTCCTCTTTGGCCTCCCTGACCATCAGCCTCCTGAGGTCTTCTCTCACGGGCTCGAGAACTTTGTCCTGCCTGGGGGTGCGTGGCTGCTGTTCTGGAGTCCGGGGGTGAGAGCCGAGCAGCCCATGGTCAGCTGGTGGGCTCCTGGAGCTCTGCTTTCTGGCCTGTGCTCTCTGCGCTGCTCTCAGGGCTCCTGTGCGCCACTCTGCAGCTGGTGAGCTGGGTGCAGGAGCAGCGCCTTGCTCTGTGGTTGGGGAGAGGAGCTAAGGGCTCGTGGATAGGCTGCAGGCAGGCTGCCCCACTGCGTCCTCTCTCCCTCTCCCCTCCTGGACAGCCCCTGGCTGTTCCTCCTAGAGCCAACACAGACCCACTCGCTTCAAGGCCTTGGCTGCAGGGCCAGCTTTCCCAGATCTGAGGTTGGTTTGCACTCGCAACTGTTGCGGCCCCTAGGTGATGTTTGCCTTTCTCCCTGTGTGGCCTATGGCTTTTTCTGTACTTTCCAATCCCTGGCTTCAGTTTTAGTGGAGACGCAGGGAAGCTAAATGGGTATTTTACCCGCCAGCTCTAAATGGAAGTCAGTTGCCAGTGATGCTTCCTTTTTTTTTTTTTTTTGGTAGCAAAGACAGCTTCACACACAGACCTGAACTCAGGGATACTAGACCACTGAGCCACATCCCCAGCCCTACTTTGTATTTTATTTAGAACCACAGTCTCACTGAGTTGCTTAGCGCCTTGCTTTTGCTGACGCTGGCTTTGAACTCGCGATCCTCCTGCCTCAGCCTCCTGAGCCTCTGTGCGCCACTGTGCCCGGCCTGTGATGCTTCCTGATTAGCGCTTTCCCTCTGCTCTTCTTCCATTGCCCAATTCTCCTTTCTATAAGCCTCTGGCAAAGCTCCCTCTCTGGCTTTTTGTCTTATTGCTTCTTTCTGTGGATTTTGCATTGAAGTGAAGTTTCCAGTCTTGGTTTGGATTGAGCATGGGGGTGGGCTTTCACATGCTGTCCAACAAGGGATTACAGGACACCCTAGCCCTCTCCAGGGTCCCGCAGGTAAGGCAAGGCAGCCGCCCACTGTCTTCAGTGAGATCGCTGCTGGACAGTCACTTAGGTAGAGGGGCCCTTGACCAGCATGTGAGCACATGAAAGCCTGCCCCCTCTCTCAGGCCAACCTGGCGCTCCAGGCTCTCATTCTTGATTTGTCCTTGCCTCAGTTTCCCCCAGGTGGGTATGATGATAGCATTTCACATTCCTCTCTCTTTCCCAAATCCAGTGAGTCGACTCAGAAGTACTTTAGAACAATTGCCGCCTGTGTGGACTGAGCCCTGCCGGGACTTCCATTCACAGTCGGCCAGCAGCATTTGTCTTGTTTGCGCTGCAGGAGATTGTCCTCGAGAGGCTCAGAGTCCCAGGAGCCCAGTGAAGGAGGAGATGAGAAGAAAAAGCGAGATTCTCGGAGAAGCGGCTTTCTCAATCTGATCAAGTCGCGGGCCAAGTCTGAGCGGCCACCCACGGTTCTGATGACAGAAGAGCCGTCCTCACCGAAAGGAGCAATCAGAAGTCCAGCCCTGGATACTCCCAGGAGGGAGACCAAGGCGGCTGAGCCGGGCGGCAACACCGAGCGCTCGGAGGAGGTCAGGACGCCCGACTCCCTGGAAGACAGCCCCGGGGAGGAGGGGAGGCTGGAGCGCAGCGACAGCAAGAGCAGCCCGCAGGGAGGACGGCGGTACGGCGTGCAGGTGATGGGCAGCGGCCTGCTGGCCGAGATGAAGGCCAAGCAGGAGAAGAGGGCCGCCTGCGCACAGAAGGTGAGGCAGCCCGCCGGTCAGGCTTGTCCTGCGGACGCGTGTCCCCATTCAGTGGAGACGAGAGGCCCGGAAAAATAGTCTGTTGGTCAAATAAACATCCAGAAATAAAAGATGCGTTCCTGTGCAGCCCACAGCCACTCCAGGAAGGCAGGGCCCATTGCACGTGGCCTCAAGCCGCTCTCTCCAGGAGCCACAGCGGCATTTGGAGCAGCTCATGTGGTTTAAGGCTCCAGCTCTCCCCCGCCGTGGGCTTGTCCTATATGCACACGTGTTGTAGAGGCACACAGGGCTGTTCCGGGAAACCCTCGCGTCCCAGAAGAGACAGCTCCACATGGAGACGCGAGGGAAGAGGGAGTGGGGAACTGAGAGAGGCAATCGGGGTCCTGAAACCAGACTGTAGTTGACTGAAGGCAGCATCTGCAGCTTTATCCCTTTCCAAACTCAGAGTCCTTTGCCCTGCTCCAGATTCAAATGGCAAAGGAAAAATTCGGGGAATCTTGTTTAGTTAATGGGATGTTTGCCCAGCCATGGTCAGGTAGTGTTCACTGCCATGGAGGAAAACTTAATGCAGAGTCCTCCCAAAGTCTGGCTGAGAGCATTATTTGTTCCTTCAGCCTCTTTTTAAATGTCCAGGTGTGTTTTTCTTTTTACCTCTATTTTCTTCTACTGGTACTTGAAGGAGTTTATCCTTATCATGATCACTGAGACAAACATGCCCATGTTCAACTCTGGCTTAGCTTCTGGGCATTGTCTTGAGCTCTTTTATTTTTACAAAACTGGGCTCCCCAAAGAAAGGGAAATTACACATCTGAGTATCAGAAGAAAACAGTTCCCACCATTGAACCCTCGATTTGCAGACACAGAATGGTAAACTGCCTACCAGGTACAGAGGGCCCTTTGAAATGACTCCTAAATGACTGTTTTCCATTAAATCCTGCACCTCACGGGGGTTTGCAGCTATTCACCGCAGTCTCACCACCAGCACTTTATCCAGCACTTCCCTAGTGACAGGTCCCTCCAGCTCGCTCACCATCCCTTGGGGAGGAGCTGGGAGACTGCACAGCTGCATTCTGATCATTCCACAAATGTAGCTTGGTGTGGCTTTCTCTGCTCAGAATTCCAGAGAAATGCTCCAGCCACCTTGTTAGACACCCAGACGTTAAATTTTAATCCATTTTATGAATTTCTTTATAACAACAAATAGACTGTTTTCACTGTTTACCATTTCCAGTGATGAACAGCTGCTTCCTGGTAGAAAGATGAGAAATTCCAGAGTTTTTTTTCCCACATGCTTTGGATTGATACATAAATTGACTCAAAGTGACAACATCCTATGGTTTAGTGTTGATTGTGCTCAATTGAGCCTTCTACCAGTGTTTCTTGAGCGCCATCTAGTGTCAATTCAAACAACCACCACCATTTAAATCCTTAATAGTTAGTGGGTATTCCATCAGAGTAATGAAAGAAAATTTTTCAAAAGTTATCTGTAGAATAATATTTTCCCCTAAAATACCACGAGTGTATTTATCATGAAGGTGTGCGAGCATCCATGGTCAGTGTGCTTTTGGTGAAACAGTCCTCAGCCTCCTCTTCACAATGTTGACATTTAATACCTGTTTAAAGAAAAAGTTGTGGTGATTGGCGCTTGTCTTGACCTCAGTCATGGGGCTCACAGCTACCTCAGACAACCTAGGAGGGAAGATAGTGAAGCTACTTCCAGAATCGTTCTTGAGATGCAGGCCAACGGGGTTCCCAGGATACAAAACGTAAGGAGGTCCTCATTCTGGGGGTGCTGCCCTACACTTGCAAGAGCCTGAAAGGACAGGCCCCTGCTGGGATTTCATGGCTGGTATCTGGCTAGGCCCTGCAGATGCTTGTCCTGGGCACAGAGAGTGGCTGGGGCTTTCTGTCCCTGGGGTCACTCTTCCATGGTGGTGCCAAGTAGCAAGCCCCCAGGGCTGCATGTTTCTCCTGCGAGGCCTGCTCAGCACCCTCCACTAGAGAAAGTAGGACTTCTGTGGTCTTGCTGAGAGATGCCCGGCCTCCCTGACTGTTCTTCCACAGAGCGAAAGCCCCAGGGCATGTGTGGGGACAGATTAGGAGTGCAATGAGAGTCAGATCTCAGTGTATTCATTACAATCTCCTGCGTCCTCAAAGCCAGTTGTGAAGCCAGGAATGGGCTACAGACACTTGCTCTTCAGGTCTGTGCAGAGGACAAGTGAGCAGGTGGGTCTTTTAGACAAGAGGTAGCTGTAGATGGACTGTCGGCAGGATTCCTGGCTCTGGAGAGTCAGACGCTGGACTTGTTTTGTATTTCTTTGTGTGCACGCACCTCGCTCCAGTGCAGACATCTGTAAGGGCAGAAGCTGATTCTGCTCCATCTGTTTCAGCTCCTGCCCCAAGACAGGGGCAGTTTACCTGCCCTCTCCTTGGCCTCACAGTATCCTTCCCCCTGTAGATCTTTTAAAATTGAGGGCTGGGGATTTAATTCAGTGGTAGAGTGCTTGTGTAGCGTGTGTGAGGCCCCACGTTCCATCCCCAGCACTGAAAATTTAAAAAAGAAAAACAACAGAACTGAGGCCTGTCCAACTGCAATTTTCTCCCAATGAGATCTGCACCTGGGGTTCTGCCTCAGTGACAAGTACGAACGACTTTGCCCATTTTAGACCCGGGACACCTGTGTTATATGCTGAGATAGGAGTGGTTTCCACAGATTTTAAGACTAGATTTTTGGAACCCAAACCTGGAGAGTCCTGGAAATTTCTAGAGTGTAAGTGTCCCTTACACAGAGTATCAGGACTATGAGCTGGCACAAGTATTCAGCAGGAACTGTAGGAAGCGTCATCCAGCTCTGCTGCCGCCTCGGCCCATGCACTCTGTCCTGGGGAGACTCCGGGGAGCGGCTGCACATGGACCCAGAGCTGGGGCAGTGAGCACTGAGCAGAAGGTGCTTCCCAGCAGGAGGGCCAGATGGGTCGGATGGTCCCTGTAAAGGTGGTGGGATTGACGAGCCATCTTGTGTTGTCATTTATTATCTACTTTCTAAAAAGTTACACATCAAATAAACATGCACTGTTTGGGGGGCGGTGCTTAAATTTTGTAGAAGCTTGGGAACGAGGCCATCTCCCAGGATTCCTCCAGCAGCCCGGCCTTGAGCAACACAGAGCGGTTGGATGGAGGTGGGGCAGGTAAGCAAGGTCATTGCTGTCACTTCTGGGCAAGTCACTTACTTGCCTCTGGCTTCACCTGTGATTGATAGAAGGTAAAGGTGGGAGGCAGTGGCTAGCCTGGTGCTAGGTGCTCCCAGCTCCCATCTGAAACACATGCCCCTGCCTGTGAGCGCCACCTGCAGGCAGGCCACCCGCCATTACAGCCTGATGCCTGAGCGCTTTCCTCCCCTCATTTCCCAGGAGAGGAAATTCTGAATATTGTTTTCACTGAGAACTCCTGAATTGTGGGCATTTTCATGAAGGGGACTGAGAATACGGGGACATGACTGATGTTTTTAAATCCAAGCCATATGTGGCATGTGGAAGGCGGGTGTTCACTTGAGAAGAGGCGGTGTTCTAGTGGCTTGACATGCATGAATCCTGGACCCTTGGTTCCTCTGACCTGTTGGTACAGTGGAAGGGCAAGATGCCAGAGGTGGAACCTGGCGAGTGACTTGTGCGTTGTATGCTAGAATCCTGGCTGGGCCTTGGGTTCCTGCTGCTCTGTCTTTATGCAGTGAGAACTGGACTGTAAGTCACATTCAGCTATCTTGGCGTTGCTGATTGGTTAAGTTAAGGCAGCAGTGTGAATGGGGGCCAAGGAAGGGATGGCGATCTGGAGCTGTGGTCAGCAACATACCCTTGGCTGTTTTCTAAGAAGGGAGGTGCCTGCAGTTGGTGCCAGATCTGAGAGAGATCCAAAGGCTCCAAGTGTATCAAGCCCGCCCTGCTCTTGGGGCACCGTTGTGGAGCGGGCACCTCGAAGCTCCCCTGTCATCTCTGGAGTGGGCGGGGCTGGCCAGGAAAGCCCTGTCGAGTCTGTGGCTGTCCCATGGAGGATTTTAGTCTTTCACGGGCATGTTTGTTCTAAAATGGCTGGTGAGAAACGATAGTGCGTGATCACAGCAGACTTCTGTCTTCCAGTTGTTGGGTATTTCAGCTTTGGTTTTTAACACATGCTTCTTGTATCGCTTCATTTTAGTGCCTAAACTGCACCCAGGTGTCACAGAAAACCGCTTCGGTCTGGGAACACCAGAAAGGAACACCAAAGCAGAACCCAAAGTGGAGGTGGGCTCCAGGTCTCGGAGTTCTTCCAGCACCCCCACCAGCCCCAAGCCCCTCCTGCAGTCCCCCAAGCCTTCCCTGGCAACTCGGCCCAGCATCCCACAAAAACCAAGAGCCGCCTCCCGGCCCGGTAAGAAGAGGGTTTTGCTGGGTTTGCACCATGACTTGCAGCTCTCCGGGGCTGTCTGCAGCTACAGAAATGTCTGCATCAGATCATTTTTAAATTGTATGAGAATTGAAACATACAAAGTTGAAAGGGTGATATTATGAACACCATATCATCTCCACCTCTTAATGTCTCACAGAAATTAGGCTAACAGGGGTAGATGCATAGATCACCGTCATCGTCATCATCATGGCCAGTCAGCGCTGAGCAGTTAATGCTGAGCCAGGCTCTGTTCCATGTACCTTATGTGGACCAACGCCCAGTATTTTCATCCCTTTCTCTTTCACAGATGGGAATGTGGGTTTGGCAAGCCACATGGGGCATGAGCCGGAGGCTGCTGCTCACCTGTAGCAGCAGACACCCTTCTGGGGCCTCCTTGTGGACACACACTGTAAGGCGGGAGGCACGGCTCATCTTAGATGGTTTGTGTCGAATGGGAGGAGAAGCAGGGTCCTGTGTGTCTGAACTGCCCCACTGGTGGGCATTCCTCGCTTCCTCTCATATGCTCAGTTTATCCCCCCAGCAGCCAGCCTTGTGGATATTCTGCAGTCTTCACAGTCATTTGGTCCTTTGAAAAAGCCAGTGAGCAATCTCCACAAAAGCCACCAAGAAAGGGTACACCAAAGCACTTGGGACTTCTTTACTGTACTCAAACTTTTCACAAAGAAGTTCTTTATGAAGTGAGGAACACAATTCTAGTGCACAGAAAATATCTTCATCATAGAGGGAATGGGGAGAATGGAGGCAAAGAAAACAGTTTAAAATTTTTTTAAAGAAAAGCAAAAACCTTCAGGGTGTGGTAGTGCACACCTGTGATCCCACTGACGCGGAGGCTGAGATCCGAGGACCCCATGTTGCTTCTAGCCTCAGCAACCCAGCAAGGTCCTAAGCAATAGTGTAGCCCTGTCTCAAAACGAAAATAAAATGGGCTGGGATGTGGCTCGGTGGTTAAGCACCTCTGAGTCCAATCCCCAGAACAAAAAAGAAAAAAGAAAAGGAAAGCAAAACCTCAGAAAGGAGGTTTGATCCTGACATTTTTGCCAGCTAGCCATGTTTCTAGTAAGGAACCAGCCTTATAAAAATAAATCTACCCTGGTTCACAGAGTATTTTGGCTCCCCATTTGCAAATGCTGACTATAAGACCAGCTGGGTTCCTAATATTCTGTTGCAAGAACATTTAATTTTCAGTTTACTTGCTAAATATGTGCATTGATTTCCTAGCACTAGCATGCCAAGAATTATGTTAGCAAGCTCATGCTTTTCTAGAGCTTGAGAAGCCAGCAGGCGTTTCCCTTGCCCTGTCGCACTTCCTGCCCCACAGTTCTGAGAGGGCGCCGGGGTCTCTGCATCCCTGGTGAATGCAGGGATGGGGTTAGAGGTGGAGGCGGAGGACTGGCTGCCTGCCACTTGTGTGCACTGCCCTTCCCTCGGCCAGTCCTGAAAGCCGCGCTGGCTGGAGGATTGAGTCATGCGGATTCTAGTTCCAGCTATTTGGCCACCTGTTTAGCTTCGCAGGTCATTTACTCTGTTTGTCCAGTGACCACAACCACTGTGGTCCTCAAAATCCATGATTCCAAATTCTCCCTAGGGACCTCAGTGTGTGCGTGTAGGTGCTCACACACGAGTGTGCATTTGTGTTGTGGCTGCTGCACTGTGAAATGGGTAAAGTCACATCTTAAAACAGACAGCTTTGTGTCTGAGGGAGGAGGACCTGTGGCTCACTCATGGTCTACCTTCAGAGGTCAGCTATGGAAGTGATGGACGTGCAGGACAAGCCACACCTGTGGAGACTGTTCCTTCCCATGTTCGTTATTGTTTCTGCGATGCTTTCTCTGTTTCTATGAGTCATCTGTATCTAAAGATTTACCTGGCCTGTGTGTGGGATTCAGTGTGTGGACGGTCTGACTCTGTTCATCTCCACAGAGGACGCTCCCGACCCTCCATCCGGTCCCAATTCCCCTAGAGTCGCTCTTCTTCCACCCGCCTTGAAGAAAGTTCCCGCGGACAAGGAGAGAGATAGCCAGAACAGCCCCCAGCCCAGCCCCCGAGTGTTTTCCCAGGAAGGTAAGACTTTCATTCTCTGGGTTCACTCTGTCCAAGGAGGCATCGATCTATTCAAAGGCATTAATCCTGGGCTCAGCCAGTGTCTTAGAGTTCAAGTCAGCATGCCGTGCATTAGATCTTTGGAGGCAAAGTGCACTTCCTTAGTTGAGAAACTCAAGCTTCACAGAGATGCCCAGCCCAGAGGCCACAGGTCCTTGCAGGTGTCACCTGAGATGCTCCTGACTGGTTCCCAGCAGGTACAGTTTTGGAACCTGATCATGCTACCTGCAGATTTCTAGGTCTGTTATTTCCGAGGAAAGCAGCCCCTAGCTGTGGTGTGCCGCCCTGCGGTGGTTCTGCAGTGCCCACCCTGGCCTGGGAGACAGCCACCGTGCCTCCTTGCTCTCCCAGATCTCACTGGGTCGGTTGTCAGGGGCCAGTGTGGTTGGGGTCTCCATGGCAGCTGCACACATTTGTCCCACTTCCCCCATTCTCTAAACACACAGTTGACTTGGTTCTGTCCACAGAAAGCGTCTTATAAATACTGTCCCTCAGCGTCCCCTCCACCTACAGATACATTCTGAGCCACCCGAGGCTTCCCATGTCCACACAGCTTTTGGTGTGGTTTGGGGTGACTGTTTTATTTCAGATTTGTTCCGTGCTTTCGAGTTCTTTGACCGCTCCGACTCTGATCTGCTTTGGGCTGTTTTCTTTTTGGTGAGTCTTCGGTTGAGGTTGGTAGAAGGTGTTGCTAAGTACTGACTTTGGGTTTTGGGGTCCCATACAGAAATAACCTGCTTTCTCCACTTCATTCTGCACATTTATTTGGTGGGTAGAAGTCTCACTCACCTATTAGCTATGAATAAAAGAAGGTGGGATTTGACTAAAGCTATTAAACCACTTTTTATGAAATAGAGAAACTAAAGTCTTGAGAAGGGCTGACCCTGCAGTCCTTATAGGAGTGAGTAGTCACACTATAGCCAAAGCCTGCAGGGGCTGGTTCAGGTGCCTGGGCAGCAGGTGTCCTGATGGCCCAGCCTTGCCCACAGCCTTGCCCACAGCATCCAGCTCCTGCCCCCACTGTCCCTCCTGCAACCGCTGACTGCATATCTGTTTGTTTTTTAAAAAATTTTTTTAGATGTTGATGGGCCTTTATTTTATTCATTTATGTATATGTGGTGCTGAGTCCAGCCCAGTGCCTCGCCCACACCAGGCAAGCGCCCCACCACGGAGCCCCAGCCCAGCCCCCACTCTGTGTTTTTAAGGAAGCTTTGACAATGCCTGGAGGAGTCTTGTGGGGAGGGCAGCTAAGGACCTGGGGATGTTCATGCAGATTGAGACACTGAAGGAGTCACCCCCTACCCACCCCTAAAAAGTCAGAAGTTTGAGTAAAAACTCATTAACGTGTTTGGAGTATGGTGTTTTCTACCAAACATCTGATGGCCCATGGATGATCTGAACAAGGCCTGGAGCACCCACCAGCCTCGCATGGAAGTGAGCCCCAGAGCCATCGAGTAGCAGGGGCACGTGGGTGGCCTGGCAGGCTGTCTCGGGTGGGACGCAGGCCCCCGGAGCGTCCTGGGTTCTGGTAGGTGTCTGGGCCCCTCCTCCCCCTCTAGCAGTCAGTGGGGTGGTTCCCACACCTCCTCCCAGTGGCTTGTTGGGACTGCAGAGCTGAGACCATTGCTTTCGTCTGGGATCCAGAATAAACCTGTCACTAGGGATTCTGCTGGTGGCATCGCCTCGTTGGGAGGCTGGACTGAGAACAGGCAAGGTTGGGAAGAGCCTGTGAGTGCGCGGGCGGGATTTAACTCTGCCAGCATGGCCCAGTGGCCGCCCCTCGGAGCCTGCCCACTCCTGGGCGCTTAGCCTGTGAGCCCGTCCGTTTCCCTGCTCCCCATGCACACTGGCACTTCCTCTCCTTGTCCCGTGCCTCCCTTCGGACTAGCCTGCCAGCCAGTTTCTACACAGGTAACTTCCGTGACTCTTCTGGATCATTCCACAGTGAGCGTGATATTTGTTGATCCATCACATGATCACAGAGGTGGTGCTGGTGCCTCTCTGCCGTACCGTTGGGGCAGGCTTAGAGCCCGCTTTCCTCCACCATGTCCATCTTGTTGGCTGTTGAATTCTGTAGGTGCTGGTGTCTTTGCCCAGAGCCAACACTGTAAGCTCCCTGAATCCTAAGCTGGGGGGTGATACTCAGTTTTCCATTCACATTGTTAACATTGCTGTTCTTGCTACTGTGAAGGGTAAAGTGAGCCCCGCTTCCTCAGTAGTGCAGAGAGGAGACTATTACAAAAGGCACTCAGATCACGACAGTGGCAAGCCCTCCATTAGAGGGGAAAGACCTTCAGACCTGCACTGGGCCCCTGCGGAAGAGGAAGTGAGTGCAGCTGGGCACAGGAGCCACAGCCAACACATGGTCCGAGCCTGCGGCTGCCACCCCACCCACTCAGCTGGCAAACTGGCACTAACAAGCACACACCTCACTCGGGCAGCTTCTGCTTGGGAGGGGTCAGGGCTCTCAGCCTTTGTTTATTCTAAAGCACCAGGATAGTCCTTCCATTCAGAACAAAAAAATACTGACTCAGCAGTCTGGAACTAGATACACTTAGGAGAAGGATCAAGTTACCCTGGGGACTTGGCCGTTCAAATTTTTGTGACTGTAAAGGTTTATTTTTATATTGGGGGGCATATTTGCCGTGCTCTTCCTTTTTATCTTTTCTGTTTTGAGTGGCCTTGGGTCAGGGACTCAGAGGAACAATTTTTCCTTTGGAGAATGCTGGCCTAAGCCCTTGACTCTTAAAGGAAAAGGTCAATAAGAGCCCTGAGTGCAGACCCTGGTCACACCCTTGCCTTTCTGTGGACATTTTATGATTCTTCACTATGAAAAAAAGCACCTGTTCAGTTCAACTCTGAGGATCAGTTGGTTTTCCAGCACTTGCTCTGAAGCCTTGTGTCTTCTCTTTGGCCCTGTAGCAAATTCCGTGATGCTCTGTTCAGGTGAGAACAGGCCCTGGAGACAAACCAGAGGCTGATCTCACTTGGTCCCAGGAGGCGTCGTCTCTGCTGTGGCTGGAGTGCTGCTCTTCTCCCTGGTTAACAGCTTTTATAAACATGACTTGAAGAGTTGTTCAGAGGAAATGGGTGTCGTAAGAGAAGAATATAGGAAGCATTCTAAAGAAGGAGATCCCTTCAGGGCCTCTGCCCCCCGGCATGGGGTGCGCTTCCTCCCGTGACCTGCATCAGGGTCAGCCACCGTCTCTGCTCCGAGGCCTGAGGAGTGTGGCCCGGCAGCTGGGTAGCTCCGTGCCCTTTGCCACCTTCTATTTGCTTTCAGAATGGAAGGTAGTGACAGTGACCTTAGGTAGACTTCCTGTGAAACAACTGGAGGCTTTGCAGCCCTGCGAGTCACCATGCCTCCAGGAGACACTTGTCTTGAGAACTCTCCTTGATGTAGATTTAAGAATAGAATGGTGGCTTCCACCTCATCACTGCCAGCAGGGTTGGGAGCCTGCCTCTCAGTGTGTGGACAAGCCTGTGCTCTCCTGACTGGGGTCTGACACACTGGCCAGCTGCTGGGGTGGCAAGGACCCCACCACAGCACCAGCAAGACAGCAGGTCGTGCAGGCATAAAGCATTCTTTCTGGGCGAGATTGCACTGCCCCAGGGAGGACCAGCTGAGTTGTTCCTTCACCCTTTTTTGCTGCTGTTTTTGTGGTGCTAGAATGGAACCCAAGGCCTTGCACACATAGCAGATGCTCCGGCACTGAGCTGTCTCCTGGCCTGGTCCTTTGCTTTTAAAGGATTTCTTGAGTCATGGATTCATTTATAGACAGAGTTAAAATAACTCTTCTTTTTACAATAAATCTCTGGTATTGCCAAGAAAAGCTCTGCTAACTTCAGTTATAGAAGTTACATGAATAATACCTAAAGCATTTATTTGCTAAAGAGCACTAGTTATTTTTAAGCATGTATCCTTCAAACTCTCTGTCTCTGCATTGACCTTATGTTAAGGACATGTGAGGTTACAAAGATGTTTCTAGATCCTGTAAGTTTACATTTGAGCTATCATATCTGCCGACTTTATCACTCACTAAGAGGCACCTTTGGCACAGTGGTCCTCCTTCAAGGACCACTCATACCACACAGAGAGACCACTCCCACTGAAGCATAAAGACGAAAAGAGGGTAACCCAGAAAAGCCAAGTCCCAGGACGGCAAGGGGAGAATTCTGTGTCTGCCTCAGATTTTCCATGACCTCATTGGCTCCAAATTCTCCTGCTAATGGGCTATATCAAACTCTGATGGAATCAAATCGGACCATCTTGTGTTAGTTTTTCTGCCTTGATTTCTTGAAATAGACACCAAAAAGTAATTTTTATAGGAGCTTCAATTAAAGTAATTCTCCGATATGTTGATTTTGTTTTTTTGGTGCCAGTTCCTGGCCTTGACCGTCTTCACCTTTGTGAACCACATGGTAGTCTGCTTTCTGAACAGATCCTGGTAATAACTAGCATGTAGCAGAACAATGAATGAAACCTTGGTGTTTACTTTCCTTTAAGTCTTTTAAGATCACCTTTGTTTACACTAAAACAGTTTTCTTAATTTCCTAAATCATGCGTTTGTAAAATAAGCAAACCATTATTCTCAAAGCACGCTGCATATTTTTATCATGACTATTGTGTTTTAATTGTGTGGCTATTTTAATATTAGTTTGACAGATAAAATGCTTTATCTCTTTTATTGGAAATATTAGTAACTTCATCTTTTGAATTTCATATCATTTTCTCTCTGCATGTAATTATAAGCTATGATATCTTCATTATCATATATTCTATTTTCTTGAAGAAAACGGTTGCTTTTGTTTGGCATTGTGTGTGTGGTTTTTTGGTTTTTGTTTCCAGTGGTCCTGGAGCCCAGGGCCTCGTGCGTGCCAGGTGGATGCTCTGCTGCTGCATGGTGCCCAGCCCTGGCTTTGTGGGCTGCAGGGAGGCCTCCTGGCTCGGCATCTGGTCACAGGACTCCTCCTGAATACCACTTGCTTCTTCTGTAATCCAACCTTGGCTCTGTCTTATATTTGATAAGCCAGTTCTCTGTTCTATATTTTGCCCCCAGATCCAGGTGTCACTTCCCCTATGGGAATTCTTCAAGAGAGATTTAGCAGTTGGTTGGCATTTTTGGCTCTTACTAAAGAGAATAAAAAATCAGTGCCAGCTACTGAGTAGTATTTTAAGGTCATCATAATGTTTTCTGTCTGGAAAATATGGATGTTAGTGGAGCTTGGAGTGGAGAAAATTTTTTGTAGGAATCTCTGGTCCTCAGTTTATGTGCATATTTCAGGAGGTTTAAAATCAGCATGTATACATTTGCATATATACATATGCAAAATCAAATCATCTTCAAAAATGACAGACTTCATGTTTGGGCCTCTCCACACAATTATTTCCCCATAGACAGGATGTGAATATGCACACGTGTTTACATTGAATAAATTATCTGTTCATTTACTTGAGTATCCTTTACCAACTAGTAGCGTGTGGAATAGTAATTACCACGTGAACAGACACCTGTACAGAAATATTGGCATCAACCACACAAATGCTTGCATTGAAGAAGTGTTCCAAACCATCTGATGTTCTTAACCTCTATGAAATCAAGCACTAAATCAAGCTGCCTAAGAGGTCTCTCTGAATTAGTAAAAAGTCTAAATTCTATAAATGTTTTTAAAATAAATTCTGAGGTTTTAAGTTTCAAGCAGACATACTTCTATTTAGATCAGCCTTTAATGGAAGCCTGACCAAACCTGCTTCCATAGAATCGTAACTAGCATCTTAATTATATGCAATCACATAGCTGCTCCCTAAGGGCTAGAAAACACACTTGACAGGGAACGTATCTCCTGCGCAGTGGCTTACACTAGGGTTCTGCACGAATCCGGCTGGAGGCGGGAGCCCAGTGCTTTGATTCCAAACTCACCACATTAGCTGTGTGACTAGGTCCTTGGCCACCACATCTCAGTTGTTCCTGTCTATGAGTATTGCCCACCTACGATGCTAAGGATGTGCCAGACTGGTCCCAGGCTCACTGTCACATGCATTCACAATTGGTTGAATTTAATCAAAGAAGAATGGGGATTTTTTTCCTCCTCTGGTTCTGGTGCTGAGGTGGAACCCAGAACCTTGCATATGTGAGGCAGGTGCTTTCCACCTGAGCTGCCCACCAGGCCCTGAGTGAATGTTGACAGTAAAATGCTTGAGCAGCCTACTTGAAATAACGTGCTATTTTTACTCTTGGTAACTGTGTTAGATAAAGTGCAGTTTCTGTCCTCATGACTGGTACTGGCTCTGCATCACTCACCCAGAAACCAAGTGTGAACTGGGTGTTTACTCTTTCCTTCCCACTCCACCCTACTCCCTGCCCTGCAGGACAGAAGTGTCAGTGACCTGAACTCTGCTGGGGGACTCCTGTGCTGCACCTCTCTGAATCCCAGTCATGTTGCTGTAGCGACCCTGATCCAGAGGGCCAGTTCAGTTTTTATCCATGAAATAAGCATCGTTGGTTACATGAGTTTCCCTACTCCTAAATCATCTCACATAACGTGAATTAGACCTGAGATTTCCAGGGAGCTTAAGTATTGATGAAAAGTTTGATTATTATTTTAATAGAAGGATTAGAAAAACAATTGCTCTAAAGCAAATCACCGTATTTATTTCTTCCCTTGAGCCTGCTGTGTTGGAAGTTTGTTGAGTCATTTGATATAAGGGGATAATTTATTTTAGTTTAAAACACAGTGAAACAGATTTTTAGCAGATGTCACAAGTGGTGCTCTGCTTTGAAGTTGATGTGCTTGCCAAGCGTCTTCAGGCTGCAGGCGTGACATGTCTTCCTTGCTGCCCCAATCTTGGCAAGTGTGGGGCTGAGAACCTGCAGGACTCTGGACGAGAATCCAGTTGGTTTTGTGACAAAGCACAAAATATCTGCAGGTTTATGTTTATCTGCTTTTTCTAAACCTAGCTTAACAACAACTTTCAAAAGACCAATCACACAAGGACATTTAATTTCTCTCCCAGCACAAGCTTAAAATAAAAAACGATAATATTTGTTCATCGTTTTCTTCCCCATCTGAGGATCTGTCAAAAACTATGGGGCAAAAAGGAATCAAAATTATTTTTTTAAATCTTATTTTAGCTAAAATTTGAAAAGATTTTTCTTTCCAGAATTTTCGATAATTTCAATTTAATATCATTAACTGAAAATCTGAATTTTTATTCAAATTATTATCCAGAGACCAGAGTCTGACCCTGTCAATTCTGTTGGCAACTGCTTTTGTGTGTTTGTATTCTGACCATTGGGTTCGATGAGTTTTCACTTCCTAAACTCACTTCAATGAGTTAAATGTTTAAATACATAGCTCCTGAAAAGAGGAATTTTTTAGTAAAAACAAAGCGATTAGAAGCACCATATGAATCCTACGACTTTTCCTGGTTTGAAGTGCTGTGTTCCTGCCTGAGCATTTGAACTTCTGAATGATGAGGTGGCTGTGCTCTTCCTTCTACCTGCTTTACAAAGGGTGTAGGTTTGGTATGTTTAGCTCCATGGTGTCTGCACAGGACACATGGTGAGTAATATCTGTCAATTCCTGAGAGCCATGTGGAGCACAGTACCAGAGTCTTCCCCAGGTTACAGTTGCCAGGAAGCCATGATCAGTTGGAAGGCACACTGGCTTTGGAGAAACAGACTGAGCCCGGTCCTGGTCCCAGGGTCTACAGAACCTGCCTTACAGGGTTACTGAGCAGCATCAGTGCACAGAGAGCAGCTGGCACAGCAGGAGCCCAGTGCCACCCATGGCTCTCCCAGCGCTGCCTGCGAAGCCCCAGCCCTCCGCCCTGCTTGCCTGCGCTCAGAAGAGCCCACAGCAGTGCTGGTGCTCCCACCTGGAGCGCTGGCTGCGTTGGCAGTGTCCTATTCATTTTCATAGACTTTATGTCAGAGTGAAAAGTATTCATTTCCTAGAGAGCGAAGCTGAGGTTTCCTGAGACACATAAAAGTCTGAAAGAGATTGAGGCCTTTCCTGATATCCTGTCCTGGAGCAGGGTCAGCCAACCCTAAGCCATCCACAGAAGGTGCTGAGTGGACATGTGTCCAGCCTGCACCCTCTGTCTGCTGCCGCTGTGACTGTGGTGCCACCTGGTGCCCAGCCTCAGTGGGCTGTGGCTTCACTGCATGTCCTTCTGCTTCCCGCCTCCTTCTCCTCCTTTGGGCCCTCACCTTGGATCCTCCACATCTGTGAGAGGTCCACCCTGTCAGAGGCGTGGTCTTGTGTGTGTGTGCTGTTTCTGGGTTTGTTCCGTTTTGAATCTGCCTGGAGTCTCTAAACATAATGGCAGCTTTGCTGCGAGAACACTGGTCCCATGCCACTCGCCTCTGGGTGCACCGGTGGCTCCTGCCTCTCGCCCCACTGTGGGCCTGGCCCCTGCTACCGCCATGTACTAAACATTCTGCTTCCTTGCCTTTCAATTCCAGTTTCGAGGAGAAGCTGGGGCCAGCAGGCCCAGGAGTATCAAGAGCAAAAGCAGCGGACCTCCAGTAGAGACGGCCACCAGGGCAGCAAATCCAGTGACTCGGGAGAAGAGGCAGAAAAAGAATTTATTTTTGTGTAGAGGTCACCGGTGCAGACGTCTGGCTGTGCAGGGTGTGTGCCAGCCCTCAGAGCGGAGGGCGCCCGCCTCTTCTCCTGGTGCTTTCTTCTCTCTCCTTTCTTCTTCCTCCTGGTGGAGTATAACAACAGATCCGTTTCTTGGTCATCAAAGCACAGTTTTGGTCTCCCTCATTTTTGGCATTTGATTCTAAACCTTGCTTCACAAGCCTTCAGCAAAAGCCAGCAGTCATTCCTTGGGCCCTACTTGAACTTCTCTGAGATAGCTACAGGCTGCCCTGCGAGACGAGTCTTTGGAGTTAGACTCCAAAGGAGTAGCTGGACACACACTCCCAAGTAACTCCACCCAGGAGACTGTGGGGACTGCTGAATGTACCGTGTCAGATCCGCACGTGACTTGATATAGCAATTTATTCTTGATGTATGCAGTTGCACATGTAATTATATTAACAGAGCACACTAATAAATAATTTGTATAAATTATATATATTAGATCTTGGGTATGGTTTTTACATTCTCCCATGGGGAACTTCTTCCTTCCTGAAGTGGAATTGTACATTTAGAGGTTACTTGGTGGCCTCCAGGCGCCATCAACAAGCACCGCTGAGAACGAGTGAGATCGGCCATGGTGACTCTTCCATGTGCCTAGCTTAATGTACATAGTTGATTGGAATGAAGTTTTATGAATATTCATGTTTTGGAAGGCCTTTAATTTCTGTCTGCATTTTAGGTTTTAATGTGTGATTTTAAGAGAGAATACTTTGACACCTGTAAAAAGAAATCAGAATACTACTCTTTTATAAGACATTTCACAAATATTCACTTGCATTACAGGCTGAAAGTATTTTATTCATATGTATATTTATACCAATAAAATGATTTTACAAGTGGACTTTTGATCTTCTGGTCACTTTTTCAGTTCGGATTAGCTCGTGCTGGTGAACCTGAACTTCATTTCTAAAATCTAGAGCAATCACAGTTCTCAGATAATTCACCAGCTTAGGAACCCCTGCCTTCAAAGTGGACGTAACTTGCTAGTTCTACCTCCTGCTCTCACCGTGGGGAGAAGAGAATGTGCCAGAAGGGCCTAGAACTCTGAGTGGAGTCCCGGTTCCATCAACTCAAGTCCAGAGTCGTGCGAGCCCTGCTGTCGAAGTGGAGAATGTGAGTTGAGGGGTCGCCTGCTGGAAAGCACCTTAGATGGTGGGGGTGGGAGATCCGATCCCCCTGCCCCAGGCTGGCATGGAGCAGGTGCCTTGTGACAGTGAGCACACACCATCTTCTCCAAGCGTAGCTCTGCCATTGTCATGCTGATGGGACCCACATGTCAGTTGGCTGCCAGAGGGCCGGGTGCTGGGTGGGTGGCAGGCCTGGGAGGCAGGAGTGAACAGCCATGGAAGGGGCAGCCGGGGGAGGGGCAGCCGTGGGGCTGTGCAGAAGCCTCCGAGGTGGCCCTGGCTAGGCTTGAAATGACACCTTAAGTGCCACGCCGTGCCTGGCCCTCGGTTGTACCTGATGCAGGTGTGGCCCATTTTAGGCCAGGGGGCAGTGGGGATGCAGGAGGGCCCAGTCTCAGAGTGTCACCTAGGAAACCCGGCAGAGAGCACCTGCTGCTAATCGCGCCCTCTGGGTTCTGCAGAGGAGCTGTTTTGAGAGGGCAGGGGAAGGCCCATGACAGCCACTGCGGATTCCCAGTAACGTAAGAAAGCCAGGACGTAGAGCCCAGAAACCAGAGGCAGGGGCGCAGGCGACCACTGAGCGAGAGTCCTGACTGGTCCCTCTGGTGATCAGCAGGGGCAGCCCTGAGAGCCCTGGTAGCACATGCAGGGGGTGCCTGGTGGATTGACAGCCTGCTGGCCTTTGCGCCTCTGCAGTGGTCCTGGGACCAGGCCACCCCGCTCTCCGGGCTGCTCCCCCCTAGAGAGCCAGGCCATCCCCGCCCACGCAGGCCTCCTCCAGGGCAGCCTTGCTCCACACCCCTGGGCCGCACTGTGGTCTTCACTCCTCCAGTCTCCTCTCACAGGATCAGCCTGGGGCTCTGAGGGTGCTCCCTGCGCCCCTTCCATCTCTCAGGAGCGTGCCCATGAGAGTATCTGCAGCTTATGGCTGTCCTGTACCTGCGTCTTGAAAGAAGTCAAAGGGACTCACACTTCCATATCTTGTCACCGTAATCAATCCAACAAGGATGTGGAGGAGGGTGGCTGTATGGTGTGTCTGCTGAGCTGGAGGCTGGTGGCCCCTTCCTCCAAGCAGGGGGCTTGGTGTTGGCTTTGTGAGTACCTTAGCTAGGATTCATAATGTGTCTCCAGAAGAAGGTTTCCCAGGACAGAGTGACCACATGACTTCTCGAGGTTCCTTAGGACCTGACAAGCCAGATGCCTTCTGATTACTGTCACCCTTGTAAAGTGCCAGCAGAGGTGAAGAGATGGTGTGGCCTCCAGGAGCCCACTGAAGCCAAGAGCCAGAAGGCAGCAGCCAACAGGAGTGTCAGGTCCCCGGGAGCCCACCAGGCAGTCCAGATCATCAGCAGTCATGGAGGGAGCCAGGGTCACAGTCCCCTGGAGATGCTCAGACCCTATGAGATGAGCAAAACCAACATTAGGAGGGGCCAGGGAACCTGCTTGTAATCCTAAACCACAGATATGGCAGGATTTTCTATAGATATGTGCAAAGCTTAAATGAAGAATAGAGGACTCGCACTCATCTCGGGAGTAGGTGGCAGGGGTCAAGATAACCCAGAAGTCACTTCCGTTTGTTCTGGGGTGTGTCTATGGTGTGACTTTAGTAAGCAGACTGGGCTTCCGTGCTTTCCTCTCCTTGGGGTAACATCAGTGCATTTGGGTAGACTCAGTACAGACCCAGACTCTGGCAGGGGTTGGAGAGATGTCAAATTCAATTAGAGATTGGCCACTGAACCCCGAAGGAGGGTACTGGACACCTGGCTTGCAGGGAAGGGACAGCAGCCTGCAGTGGCTTGAAGGTCAGGCCCTTGACCCTGCCCTCATTTCCCAGGACAGCCAGCTCCCCTTGACTATTCCCCTTAAGCTGCATGTGTGAAATCCTACTGTTTTTTTTGAAAAAGCATTCTGCAGCTGAAAGACAGGCAGCATGAGGAGCAGAGAAAGAAGACATCACGACAGAAAATCTCAGCCGGCAGAGCAGCCCTGATGCTTCAGCAGAGCATGGAACCTGTCCTCGGTCCCCAGCGTGAAAATCCCAAGTTGAGACCATTGAAAAGGATTTTCATTCAGCACTTTGTTACCTGCCGCCTTGAAAGCATCTGCCCAAGGTGGCTCTGCAGTAAAAGTTGTGTGGGGGTCATTCATTGTCCCTGGAGCAGGAAGAACACGCCGCCTCTGGTGGGGGAGCCTTAGTCAGAGGCCTCGTCACTGTGGCGCTGACGCTCATTTCCTCTCACAGACCCTCACTCTTTCACGGCCACATTTGGGGTCCTGCTCATTCTGTTACCCAAATGGACACCGACCTTCCTCAGTTCCTGAGTCCAGAACCCAACTTCTTGGCCATGCTGCCCAAAACCGGAGCAGGAAGGTGAAACAGGGACGGCAAAGGACAGTGGAAGGAGGAAGAGAAAGGATGTTCCTTCATCTTTTGAGTTTTCATCTTTCCTCCTGAGTTGTGGCAGGACCAAGCAGGACTGCAGGCGAAGCCTCAAGGTGCTGGCCCTTGTCTCTCCTCCTAGCTGATGGGACAGCCTGGGGCTGGGCGAACCGTCTGCTTGGTAAGCTCCATCACTTATCAGCTTCCTGCCGCTCGGCTCACAGCACCGGGCGCAGGCTGAGCACAGGGCAGGCTGGGCTCCCTGAGAGGCCCCCACTCGGATCTGCTGGACCAGACTGAGCTGAGCTAAGAGCCCCGCAGTCCTCCTGGTGTCACATACCGACATGAGGGAGGGGGTGGCTTCTGCGCGGTGGTCATCATGGCCCACAGCCAGGGTGGCCAGCTCACGTTTGGGAATGTCGATCACTGCTATGGTCACCAAAACACGGCCGAGGCTCAAAATGGAGAAGAGGATTTGAGGCCACACACTACGTCCCAGGACAGCCCAGCCTCGGCCAGGTTTCTTCTTGTTTTGCAACACAGTTTGAATGTGGAGCTTCCTTTCCAGAGCACTTTACACACAGACTGTCCACAAACCACCCTGGAAACTGTCAAGAATTAGAAACTTCCCGAGTCTCTCATGGTCAGTAGAGAGGCAGTGCTGTCTCCAAGGCCGCTGCCTTGCTGTCGTGGGACGGTGGCAGATTGGAATGGCTAGCCCCTCATGCCTTCTGGTTACAGCCGCAGCAAGTCGAGCGCATGCTGGGGTGAGCTGTGCAGTCTGCCCGCCTGCTTCCTGCGCCCACACGCACCCTGTGCCTGGGGACTGGCATGATGCAGCACCCTCCTGGGCACCGGTGACCGTGAGGCCTCTTCTGACAGCAAGCACACAGCTCACCTCGGTTCGTACGGACGGATCACCTCAAAGGCAGGAGCGTGTGCGAGGGGAGGGCTCTCTAGTTGCTTAGCTTGGGATCAGGGCTGGGTGTGGATCGCCATCAGTGGAAGGTGCATGGAGCCCACGGAGCCCCCAGGTGGCTTGCACATGGATTCGCCACGCAGCAACACAGAGGGGAAGGTGCTGGCCCAGGGAGACGCTCATCCCAGGAACATTCCCAGGCCAATCCCAAGGGGTCTGTGGATCTTCCCTGAAGGTCCCTCAGATCCTCAGAGGAGTGGAGAGTAAAGGCAGGCTGCCCGCCCCTGACGAGCAGAGTCCAGGCGGCATCCGACCCCGGGCAGCTGTACTCACCTGAGGCCCGGCCACCCGAGGCCCAGCCAGCCCTGGGGTCTGTCCTCTCTGGGGACAATTCATGTGCAGGCTGGCTCCTCAGGTACCATCTTCTCACCCTTGTCACTTCCCTAGGGGACCTTATTCCCTCCCGAGTCCTCAAGTCCCACTTTGTGATGATGTCTCCCTCATTTCTTACTCTGCCCTCCCTCTGTTCGGTATAATTAGGAGGAGCCATTGCTGCAGTCGGCTTTTTCACCACTGTGACCAAAACACCCAACAAGAATAACGTACAGGAGGAAAAGTTTTTTGGGGTGCATGGGGGTCTTGGACTCATAGATGCTGACTCCACTGCTCTGGGCCATGGTGAGGCGGAAAGCATCAAGGCAGAAGGACGTGGTGGAGGAAATGGCTCAGGACACGGCGCAAGGACACAGAAACTAAGCTCTGCTCACCAGGGACAAAATGTACTCCCAAGGATGCCTCCAGGGACCCACCTCCTGCAGCCACATCCTACCTGCCCAGTTGCCACCCAGGTAACCCCTATCTGGGGATTAAAGCATGATTCGGTGGCATCTCCCATAACCCAGTCACTTCACCTCCAAACTCCTCCTGCCTTGTCTCTCACACGAGCTCGTGGGGGACATTGCATGTCCAACCATAAGAGCCACAGACATCCGGAACTCCTTGTGTCCAAAACAGATGATTTGTCATGGTAGAGCTGCCATGTGCCCTGCCCAGTGACGACACAGATTTCATGGTAACTGCAGAGGTCTCCAGGGTTCCTAATATCCACCTGTCACTGGGAAGAGGGGACCAGCACTGCCACCGCTTTCCGTTTCTGTAGAACAGAGACGGTGACTCTGGCCAGAGTTCACTGAGCTTGCCTCTGCTCCACACCAGGTAGCTTCATGGGACCCGGGTACCCGTGCTTACAAAGGAAGAATCTGGCTTTCCGCTCGGGGTGAGGGGCAGAGAGGGCCACTTGCGAACAAGGACTTGGTGTGTTGGCCTAACTTCTTGGCTCAGGGGAGGCCTCTGAGCAGAAGCCCGACCCCTATGGCTCAGGCATAATTGGCAGAGACGACAGACTCTGCCAGTGGCTGCTGATTTGCAAAACTGTAGACAGGTCCCTCCTGCAGGCCACAGGTGGGACAGGATTCAGGGCAAGCTTGGGCTGTGTAGGAAATGACATCTTCTGTTTATTGACCTCGTTTGCCATCCAGCGTTTCCTTCAATAACAAACGCCGGGGTCCCTCACTCCTGAGGGGAGCTGGTTCCAGGACACCTTTCCCTGACGGGTACCAAAACCCACGGATGTTCAAGTCCCTTATGTAAAATGGTGTAGTGCTGGCTGTAATCCGCCAACATCCTCCTGTACACGTCACATCATCTCTCGAGTACAAATAGTACCCTGTACAATGCAAATGCCATATAAATGACGGTTAGGCTGTATTGCTTAGGGAACAGTGACCAGAAAAAAGCCTACAATTTCAGTAGGAACTTGATTTTTAGTTTTTAATGTTGTCAATCCTAAAATGTGGAACCCCTGGGCACAGAGGGCTGGCTGTCTACGCGGCACATGCCAGTGATATCAGCAGTGCTGGGGACACTGGAGAGCACAGGTCTTTCCAGGTGAGTTATAACTGCAGCAGGTGGTGTAGAGCGTTTGTGTCCGTACCTGTCACAGCTTCCACACTGGGGTAGTCACGAGACCCCTGCCACACTGTGTTATTAAAAAGTTAATACAGAAATGCTTCACTGACAAATTAATATGTTTAAAAATACTTTAGAATTAGCCAGGCACGGTGGCGCACACCTGTAATCCCAGCACTTTGGGAGACTGAGACAGGAGAATCGCGAGTTCAAAGCCAGCCTCAGCAACAGCGAGGCGCTAAGCAACTCAGTGAGACCCTGTCTCTACATAAAACACAAAATAGGGCTGGGGATGTGGCTCAGTGGTCGAGTGCTCCTGAGTTCAATCCCTGGTACCAAAAAAAAAAAATTAGAAGTATTATCAGTATTATTAGTTTCCTTTAGAATACTGTATCTTGTTTTATTCACACAATTCTTAATTCCGAGGAGCAGTCCCTAGACTATCAGCCTGACAGAGGGGTGATGATCGAAGCAAAGGTAGGAGCCGGGTCCCACAGCTGCCAGCAGGGCCCCGAAGGCAGGCCAGCAGGGTGCTCTCATAGATGGTTCTGGAAATGAACAGGAAAAGGCCCTTCTCATGAATGTACATTCCCTCCTGTCACCTTGCAGCCGCTTTCTATCCTCATGTGCAGTGTGTCCTGGGAACGCCTCTCTGTTGGTCCTGAAAATGCACAAAGTTTAAGTCAATTCTATGTAGGAGAAAATAGTCCCCAAAGTTGGAACAGGAGCTCGCATCAGCGTAAGGCATAATCCTCGAGGCTGGCCGGGAGAGAATGTGGAGTGGGCTCAGCTTTGCCACCTGCTGCCACTGGCCAGACACGAGAGAGGTGGCTTTCCTACTGCCATGAGCACTGAGCAGACTCTCTCCAGAGAGGGCCAAGGAGGCCATTTCAAAATGTAGTGTGTGCTGTTATTGAGGTGCAGTGAGGTCACCAGATCAGGAGGCAACTGCTGACCGAAGATAGTTGGTCACTTGGTTCTCAAGAGGAGTGGAATGCCATGCCACGCGGGACTGCAGGGGAAGCCCTTGGTGTGGTCAGTGGACAGCAGCAGCTAGGGGAACTGTGGGCAGGGACTTCACTGTGGTTCTGTGAGGAGGAGTGGGTGCAGCGGGGCCCCCAGCTTTGGACTGGCTGATTTGAATGACTCCATTGGACTGGTAGGAGAGCGCTGTCCTGGGTTGTCTAGGGTCTGCCCTGGGTGATCAGGGAAGGGGAAGAATGGCTCACGGTGAGAGCCACACAGGCTCAGGGAGGTCCTGGGACGTGTGGACTCTCGTCTGTTTGCGTAGGAAAGACTTCCTCCCGCACACTGCTTGCTCCCTCTAGGGACTGGCCTGCCCTGGAAGCCTAGTGCCTCCTGTGGCAGCAAAATTCCAAGATGCCAAAGCACCAGAATTACAGAAAATAAAGGGCTGTAGTTGATTTAAAGGCCACCTGGATGCCTGCCTGGAGGAAGGGCACATGGTGGGGAGACATTCTGCCCTGCAGACAGAAGAGCTGATCCCGTCAGTGGGGCCCTGACCCAGGATGGACAGTGGAATCCGCAGAACCTACTGCAGTTCAGGTAGAAACAGGCCTTTCAGGTAGCTTCCCACATGCTCCCACCCTCTACCACCCCTACCATCCTCCAGCCAGGCCACAGGTGGGAAAGTAGTTCAGCTTTCCAGACTCCATGGGTCCCCAGTGCCTTGGTGGTCTTTGCACAGGAGGAGGGTTAGGAACCAGCACCCCAAGAGGGCTTGGGTCTCAGGACATTTGTGTGGTCCAGGAGTGGCTGGCTCAAAGAGGACTGGGTTGGGCCTAACCAAGCAGGAAAAGCAGTAGATTGCATCTTGCTGCCAGAGGCACACACAGTCAGGGTCACTGCGCATATGGCTCACCCAGAGCAGGCCTTGCACACTGCTCTGACCTCCATTAACGGAAGAAACATCCGTAGTACTAATGAGGTCAACTGAAACAGGGAGGAGAGGGTTAACCAAGAGTCCTAGGAGCATGGACATGTTAATTAGATTGGTTCTTCCTGGACCAAGCAAGAGGAAGAAGCTTCCATCTTCAAAATCTAATTTTACTTAATTGAACACTAGTCTGAGGTTGGCTCTCCAGTGACTCCCAAATGGCAGGCATGCGAGACTCGGGGTGAGCGACAGCCCAGCCGCTGGCATCCTGCTGTTGGCATTAATACACAAGGAGCGCGGGCAGCAACCTGCTCCAGCAAATGTGGACTTGCAGAAAATTCTACAGCAGCAGCAGCTTTTGAACTTCCAAGTGTTCAGGCTGCAGAGAGCAAGGCAAATGGCCACTAGGGCCTACGTGTCCACTCTGGCAGTGGATGAGGTGAGGACCATGGCTCAGGACATGAGGCACTGTGGATCAAGGGAGGGGAATGAGATGAGTTGTATTATCTTATCCCCTTCCCAGTGAGGTCCAGCTAGAGAAAGGACCAGGCCTTGGGCCTGAGGACTGGAGGGACCACATTCTCCAATCAGCTCCAAACTCAGCATTCCTTCCACAGAGCTGTGTCTGCAGATCTGTGACCGCAGTCCTCGGCCGGGGAATCTGGCTTTGGGGCACACTCTCTCCTCCCCCTAACTCCTGAGAACAACTGAGGTGCAAGCCAGGCTTCTCGCTGCCAGTTATGGTTCTCATTTTGTTAACTTGCCACCATAGTTTGATCTGGCATGTCCTTCAAAGCCCCATGTGTTGAAGGCTGGGCCCCTGGCTTGGCAATGTTGGGAAATGGTGGAACTTTTACAAGATGGAGTTCATGAGAGGCTTTAGGCCACTGGGAACGTGTCCTCAGAGGGGACTGTAGGACCCTCGTCTCTTCCTTTTTCCACTTCCTAACCTGCACGGTCTCACCCGCACCCCAAAGTAACAGGGCCAGCTGTTCGTGACCTGGAACCTCTAACACTGCGAGCCAAAATGAATCTCTCCATGTTGTAAGTTGGCCATCTCAGGTGTTACAGGAATGGAAAACCAGCTCGGGCACCACTCATGCACCAGAAGACGGTCTGAGTGCCAGCCTGGTCAGATCAAGTCCCCATCCTTTGGCTCACAGAGCTCAGACTCATGGAGCCAACTACCCAAAAGAGGAGAGGGAACATGAATGGACGAACGACAGGCGTCAGTGCTCTGGAGGGCACGGGGAGGGGTGTGCCTACCTGGCTGTGAGAGGGCTTGCTCAGTCTAGTCCTTCCTACTGATTTGTGACTCCTGGAACTGCAGGCCTGGCTGCCCTTCCTGAGCTCACTGTCCACCCTTCCCAGACGGCACTGGAGGACTAGAGGGTCCTGCCCTTCTCATTTAGCCCCTGGGCATCTCCTGGCCAGAGGGAGGGTATGCTTGGGAAGGTCTGCCCTGCTCTCTCCTGGAAAGCAAACGGGTCCTCCCTTAGTAGATACTGGGGAAGTTAGGTTCTGGAAATATCCAGGAGCTCCCTGTAGCTTCTCTCCAGTGCCACTGCCACCTCCGCCACTCTCCAGGAGCGGGGCTGTGACGTCTGCAGTAACCCTTATCAAGTATTTAGAGTGTCCACGCCATGCCAAGCTCAGGCACAGGAGCCTCCGTCTCCCTGCAAGGTCAGCATCAGCAGAGAGCGCCCCCTGGGGCTCAGCCTCTTGGCAAGGTTTCCACTGTGGCGAGAGGTGGCTGAGGGGCCTGGACCTCCTGACCTGAGTGTGGCCTTCTGTTTCTTTCCACGGCATCACCTTTGTCCTTCCTGGGCCTCGGCGGCCCCTCGTCCCGGTCCCTCAGCGTGGCCCTTCCTCTCCACAGTGTACGCCAACATGCACGTGTGCTTCTGCAGCTTGTGAATCTTTCCAAACACTCTTATCCGGAGTTCTCACGGGAAGCAGCCGAACAGGGGCTTCCAGAAGGCCTCCAAAAGACGGGGAAGGGTACCTCTGAGCTCTGGTCGTGTGCCCAGCACTTGACACACCTTCTCACTCACTCAATCCCCAGAGCAACCCTGTGAAGTAGGAAGTATCATCATCCCCATTTACAAATAAGAAACAGGGCCCAGAGAAGTCGAATAACTTACCCAGGGGCACACAGCTCATGGGCCAGGCAGTCTATCACCAAAAACACACGTGTACAAGCACCGTGCTGTATCAGCCAGTCTCCTGATTCCCAGTCCAGAGCTCTGGGGAGCAAGGGATGCAGCTGCTGGGATTCATGGAGAAGAGCACAGGCAGGTGAGTCAAGCTTTGCCCTGCTACTTGCACATATAAAGGGCAGCCTGTCTCCTGCCAGTGAAAAAGCCCTTTCCTATCAGGGGTGCTGGAACTGACCACAGTCCAGGTGAGCAGAGCTGGGCTCCTCCAGGATCCCCTCTGCAGCGAGATCACACCATGGAGGCTTGTAGGAGAGGTCCCATTCAGAAGGGAGTCTGCTTCCTTACCACCAGGAGTCCCAGAGGCCAAAGCAGCCAAGCTGGAAAGAACACTGACTGTAGCTTTAATGTCAGTCACATGTAGAGAAGGGGCACAGGCTAGCTCCAAGCCCCTCACAGAACAACATGTGGAACTGCCTGGCCCATTGAATGTGCGTGGGTGGCAACCAGAGGAGCCCAGGCTTTCCCTACCTCAACCCAGAGGCTGGGCAGCATCTCCTCTGTGGCCAAGCCTGGAGACCTGGGGATGCCATGGCTGCTAAGCCGAGACTGTTCCCTTGAAGTGCTTTCTGTGGCGTCCTAGAGAAAGTGTTCCAAACACTTACCTTCTCCTCAGTAATAACGAAAATTAAAAGCTCAGTGCAGGGAATTCCCCTGACTTTTCATGTGATGGTGATTGGTGAACAGGGAGCAGGGGAGAGAAGGGGATGTGCGTGTCCACAGGCCCTGCGGGACATGGCACCTGTCCCTTTCATGGCACCATCAGGGCCCTGCCAGCTGGTATGTGGGGCCTGGGAGAAGAGACCTGGCTTTTCTTCCACAATGTAGGAGGTGTCCAGAGCAAAGCTGGGCATCAGGATTGCTCCAGTGACAATGGCTCTGCCACCTGCTCTCAGCATGGTCTGTGTTCTGGGCTCCGGAAGGTGGTGGTGTAGAGTGGCTGGTGTCTGCCAGGGAGAGCCACCGAGTATGCTGGATCTTCTTGCTGATGATGCAGCTGTCATGAGATGGGGTGTGAGCAGGAGGTGTGATACCGAGTCCCGAGTACAGTGGGTAGGGGACGGGTGCTGGCAGGGAGCAGGGACAGAGCTGCTGGCCTGGGACCACAGACAGCCCCTGATTTACAAGCATAAAGAAGGGATGAGTGAGA
The DNA here is from genome assembly GCA_004024805.1 of Geosciurus inauris. Classification (NCBI taxonomy): domain Eukaryota; kingdom Metazoa; phylum Chordata; class Mammalia; order Rodentia; family Sciuridae; genus Geosciurus; species Geosciurus inauris. Next base: position 95,686 of record PVHX01000578.1, on the reverse strand, counting down.
GAATAAAATGTACACTAGAGGTGGCTGGAGTTGTTAGAGTTATTTAAATCCACAGATGATGCTGGGTTTCCTAGGTTGTTCTCCAGAACCAGGTAGGGGTTTGACGCCCAAAATTTTAATGACATTAAAGATGGGAGAAATGTAAGACTACAGTGTTTAGAGGTGGCTCTATGGGAGATGGGTAAATTAGATAAGGGATCTAGGGTAGAGTCCCAATGATTGAATCCAGTGGCTTTGTAAGGAAAGAGAGACTGTTAACTTTTCACATTGATCACTACTGTGCTAAGGCATGGTAGTTAAATCTGGAAAGAAGATACAAGTGACTGATAGAGGCCAGGTCATAAAAGAGAAACTAAGTTGCCCCTGGAAAGAAACTATCAGAAGAATTTTAGATTGAGATTATGGACCAGCAAATGTGAGCAGCCTAATTCCTCATCCTGACACTCAACACTAAGATCCAGGAGCCAGAAAGGGGTTGTCCCATCCATGTGTGTACACGAGAAAAAGACCTCCTTCTCCTACTACAAGTTTGTCCCCCACACAAAGCTGCCTCCACAAAGAGGCAGGTGTGGGCTCCCATGAAGGTGAGCTCACAGCAAAAATTACAGAGCCATCTCAAGTAGTGAAACTGCTACAGCCCCAGTGATAGTAGAGCAATCTGAAGGGACTTAAATAAGGATGTCAGAAATAGTAAATATTAAACAAGGAAAAGAATCCACAAGACAAAGCCAGGAATTTACTTGAAAAGAATAGGTCTTTTGTTAAAAGTCAAAAAGATCATGGTGATGGATGAAAGGTGGCTGAAAACCCTTTGTGATGCCTGGCTTTGAAAGGCAGGCTGGGTTGGCCTTGCAACCGGTTTTGGCAAAAATAATAGCGATGCTGTGCAGCTCGTGAGGCTGGGCCTTCGGGCGTTTTCAGCTTCGGCATACTTCCTTTTGGAATCGTTCAAAAACAAAATGTTCCATGGCCCATGTAAGCACGGTGAGGAAGACTGTCAGTAGGTAGAATCACCACCCTGATGCAATTCTGCCGTGAGTGGAAGAGATGGGGCTTAACTCCAAGCACCGCATGGGCAAGTGAGACTTTACTCAGGAGCACAGTGGGGTCCGGGGATGGAAAAGTACTAAGAGGAAACATGAGAGGTCAGGGGGACTCTGACTAAACTGGTCTAATGAGATTTTTGCTAAAGGCAGGCACAGGTGACCAGACATTACCTGGGAAATGGTGGGGAGATGAACACAATCAGATATTGAGAGCCATGAGAGATCCATGAAGAGGTGGGGCTCTTACTAAACTGACAGCAGTGTTTTTGTTAAAACTGGATTTTATAAGAAACACACAAATGGAGGAAGATTCAGGAGTCTGGATTAAATTGGTCAAGCAAAGAATTTGAGTCCAGCTAACAGGTTATGAGAAGCCCAAGGGAGCCCATGGAGGGGCTGAGGCATCCTGGCAGAGAGCCCCAGCTGACAGTAGCCGCTGCCAGCCAGGTGAGGGAGGCTATTTCTTCAAGCCCAAAGGAACTGCTAAAAAGAACAGTGATAAGCCTTCCCTGCTGAGCTCAGGTCAAACTGCAAACTGTGAGCAAGTAAATGAGAGCCATTTTCTAAACCACCTAGCAATAGATAACCAAAAAAAATCATAAAGACCATTAGTTCAGATGCATACCTGAATCACACAGGAGTTTGGTTTGAATGGGAAAATGGACACAGTCCATTGCCAAGTTTCTCCAGAGTGAGCTCCTAGGCAGACACCTGGCAGGCCTTTGAGGCAGGGTGTGTAAGGGAGACCCAGCAGGGAGCAGGGCACACAGAGATAGGGGGAAAAATATAGCAGTAAGAAGACACAGCTGAAAATGACTGCCAAGTCATCCTGTAAGAGAGAAAAGAGTTCACTGGTCACCATTTCAGAAGAGGAAGGTTTATCATTATTAGCAATTAACTTGAATCTAACACTGTATTATTTGAAACTTCATATGTATTACATGTTATTAATAGCAGAAAAAAAATTCAATACATATGCTAATAAGCCAGGCAGGGTGGTGCGCGCCTGTAATCCCAGCACTTTGAGAGGCTGAGACAGGAGAATCACGAGTTCAAAGTCAGCCTCAGCACTGGTGAAGCACTAAGCAATTCAGTGGGACCCTGTCTCTACGTAAAACACAAAATAGGGCTGGGGATGGGGTTCAGTGGTCAAGTACCCCTGAGTTCAATCCCTGGTACCAAAAAATAAAAATGCTAATGAGTTAAAAGAATCAATGCTGTAGCAGAGATTTACTAAAAGAAGAGTCAGGCATCCAATCTCTGCTTCTCCCAGTTAATTCTCCTGAAGACCCCAGCTCCTGGGCCACAAACCTCAAGTCATCTCTTTCCAGCTTTGTGCCAACTATCTGCTGCCATTGGCTGTCCCAGACTGGCCAGCACTAAGTGGAGACGGCAACAGATATCTAGATTAAGCTGATTAAACTGACTTGAGTGAATATAGTGTGGGTTCCCAGGGTCCTTGCCTAGGAATAAACTGACCATTTTAAACTGCTCAATAAACCCAGATCGTTTGAGAGAAAAGGTTAAGACCACACCCTGGTGCGTCCCTCTTCTGCCCTTAGTATTTACTGCTCTCGGTTCTCTAACAGGACAGAGTTCATGTTGGCAATTGCTGGCTTCTTTAACAACAAGAAAACCTTTTTAGTTTGGTATGGCTTACATAATATTCACCCACTTTATACCATTGGATGTAAATTCATCAAATTTACATAAACTTATACAACTTCGGGAATTTTCAGTATATATATAATTGTGCAAGTACCACTACAATCAGCTTCTCACACTTCCATCACCCCAAAAGTTCCCCTACACCTGCTTTTGGTTAAACTCTACTCCCTTCCTGGCCCCAGACAACCACTGCTCTGCTTTTTGTCTGTAGTTTCGTTTTTCTAGACAAATCATGTAAATGTAGTTGGGACTACGGGCATCATCTGGCTTCTTGGAGAAACATTTTTTCTTTTCTTGTGCTTCATCTTGTCATTTTTTGTCAGCAGATACTGGGACCTTTGTCACAGAAAGGCATGTGGAAGCTGGGATCACTGTTATAATCCTGGCTCGCCACTCCCTGACCATCGACCTTGAGCAAGAAAGGATTCTAAACGCCCATTTCACCACGCCAGCACTGGGCTCATCAGCTCACTATCTTACAGGTACAGCTCAAATTCAGATAGATATACCCAGAGACCAACCAGTTGACACGATTCTATTGTCCCTTACCAGTGGGCAAGGTAAACAGTCACTGTCCAGCACCCCCAGATCCACCCCCTACCCTCCCAGCAAATGCAGCCTCCCTGCCAGGACCCCTTAACACTTTCCCATAAAGTTACCAAAAGAGGAAGCAGAGCTTGGTACAACAGGAACCTTGCCATCGTCCCTCCCCAAGGTTGATGTCCTTTCTGATTGCTCAGCGCCGCACCACACCCAGAGTAAGGTATCAGGAATGGTTTGCAGTAGGTGGTGAGGGTGGAACGAGGAATTTGCTGTTGGGGTTTTGAAAGAGAAAGGGGTATTATCAGATTAGAACCAATCTGTGCAAATGTGTTAGGGAAAAATAAATAGAAATAGTCTGCAGTGACTTGTTGGGTTACCAAGCAGCAGAGACCAGAGGTAATAACCAACTACAGGCTCTTGATGAGATCTGTTATGTGGCAGAATGTTCACCCACAGTGACAGCAGCTATCTACTTAACTGGGAAGCCTGGCCAGGGACCCATGAGCCCTCAGCTGAACTCCGAAGCATGGCTTGAAGTTTATAACATGGCAGGAAATACTTGCCCTGTCTGTGCCTGCAGGAACACCTTGGCTACCTCCTGGTGGGGTTATGATCAAGGGGCACACAGCACTTGCCCAGCTTTCCTTGCACTGAATAAGCCAGAGTCATGAGTACACACAGCATTAAATCCTAACCACCAAAAGCCCAGAATGGCCTTGAGATTGCTTGATACAATTAAGGACCTAGGTGCATTTGATGGAAAAGAGAGCAAGGTGACAGCTGTGTGGCTCAAGCTGCAGAACTGTGGCTGGAGCAGGTGCAGCCTTGATTCTACACTGCTTTGCTAGCATCAGGGTCTCCAAAGATTGGGGGCAGGGTAGAGGGCTTCATCCCTGGGAATTTCAAGATGTTGGACAAACACAGTTTTTGCGGGGGGGGGGGGGG
>PVHX01000578.1:0-91384 GCA_004024805.1 Geosciurus inauris | reverse complement strand
CCAGGCTGAAGGTCCTGAACAATTCCAGGTGAAAGCCTACAAATAAGGTATCCTTCAAGTTTGACAGCACCTTTTTGGCTTGTAGGTGGCCATCTACCACTAGGGCAGGAGCACCAGATAACCTTCCTATGAAAAGGATAAAGAAATCCAATTTAGGACCTCATTTAACCTTAATTGCCCCTCTACAGCTTGTGTCTCCAGATGCAGATAAGCCCACTCAAAACTTCAAGACAAATTCGACCCGTTACACTAGGCACACCAAGTAGACCTACCTATAGGGGATGGGCAACAGTAACCACCTCTCTCTGATTAGAATGGACCCAGCAGGGCAAGCTCTATTTGGGAGGTTAACCAGATATCAACTAGTTCCAGGGCAGACAGAACATTCCACTTAAAAGCATGTGAGCAGCAAACACGTCGCTTCCTTATGCCACCTGTCATTTACCAATGAAAATTAGTTTCTTCACGTTTTCTCTAGATGTGCCAAATCCCTTAACTACAGGTTCAGCAACTGAGAAAGCCCCACTTTGCTAGCAACTTGTTAAGAAAGGAAATACGTGTCTAACCAAGAACACGGCAAAAGAATTATAGGAGGTGATTCTCTATTATAGTCACAGATCTTTTCCCAAAAAGCATTGCAGCCCTCTTGGTGAAAAGGAAGGGTGTTGCAGCTCTTTCCTCGTATCCTAGAGTGTTAGCAGCTCTTGTCTCAGGAGTGTTGCAGTTTTGTCACTGGGAAAAAAACAGCATAGCTCTCGTTCTTGAGGAAGACTTTACAGTTCTTCGCGTTCAACCTTGCTCACCACCTGTAGGCAAGATATCTTCCACCCGAGCTTCACAGCTCAAAACCAACGTCATCCTGGAACTTTGACAATAAAACTCAGAAGAAAACAATGCACAAGAACAGTGAAGCAGACTCTCACGCGAAGAATTCTAAGATTGTGTGCTGGCGAAGGGGTTTATATAGCTCTTGGGTCAACGCTATTGGTCCAAATTTATGCTAATGAGGTTTTAGAAAAGCGCTAACGCTATTGGTCAACATATGCTAATTGGGTCTTGGAAATTGCTAACGCTATTGGTCAATTCTTGAGTCTGAACTCCCCTTCTTTGCTCTGCCCAGTTTCAATTTCCTCGCCTTTATCGGCAGTGTTTGATCTACCATGGGGCAGCAGGTTCCCGGCCCTGGCTGGCCTCAGCCTTGGCTTGCTGCGCCTCAGGCTCCTGTCAGCATGGTGGGCTCTTCCGGGCTGTGACCCGCGTTCCAACCGGCCTGGTCTGCCACTCTGAGGCAAAAGCGTGGATTTATTTCGACCCTCACCTGCCCGTCTTAGTTCTATATTGACGAAGGAAGGACATATTTTTCAATGGATGCAAACGGAGCCAGAGGATGGAGACTGACTCCTCCTGAGGTCATGCCTTGTTTTAATGCGTATCTTGCTTCCTTCTTCCATCTGTACACAGAGGTGCCCAGGAGCCAGGCTTTTAGAAACAAAATAAATTTATGCTTGGGGTAAATATATTAACCACTCTGCTGCTCTCTTTGGAGCCAGCATGGAAGGGTTTTTTTTTCGGAGGGGGGGCGTTGCTGGGGATTGAACTCAGGGCACTTGGCCACTTCCACTAGGACACTAGCCATCTAGCCTCATTTCTTTTTTTTCTTTCTTTCCTTTTCTTTCTTTTTTTTTTTTTTTTTGTTTAATAGAGACTGAGTCTCACTGAATTGCTTAGCGCCTCGCTTTTGCTGAGGCTGGCTTTGAACTCGCGGTCCTCCTGCCTCCGCTTCCCCATGCCCACGGCGAATGGCAGCATGGAAGTATTTAGTGTGCAGATCTGCCAACTTTAGGCCAAGTAATGTCAGCAAAACAAAGTGCAATCTCTCAGGTAGATATTGACGCATCTCAGCTTCATCAAAGGCAAACATCTGAGCAGTGTCTGCAGCCTCCTTTGAGAGGGGAAGTTCAATTCAGAGGCAGATACTGTCAGGGAACAAAATGAACCTTTGTTTTCTCTGCTTAAGGACTTTCTTTTCTTTTCTGTTCCTTTTGTAGTATTGAGATTGAGCCCATGGCCTCATGTGTCTCAGGCAAGCGCTTCACCAATAAGGTCAACTCAGCTCCACTTAAGTCTGACTATACCAACGAAGTTTGAATATGCTTCTGGAAAAAAAAAAATCTTCCTTTGAAAAGAAGATCATCTCACTCTTGACATGCCCAGCCCAAATGCATTCGTTGCTGGGAAAATACTTCTTCCTCTTTTCAGAAGTGTCCCTTCAGTCCCAAGCAGGGAACTGGCCCCTGCTCTGCACTTAGGACTGGCTCTAGACGTTCACAGACAGCCATACACCCCCGTGCCCAAAGTCACTTGTCTTTCTCCAAGTGGAAAACTCCAGTTACTCAAACATAAGCCCCAACTGGCATTTCAGACACTGCAGGCAGGTGGGGCTTTGTGCCCAAGGATCCAAGTTTGAATGTGGCAAGAACCAGTGAGACCCTGTGGCTCTTTACCTGCCACTGTCAAGATCTGAAGGACAGAGTAGTTTGTTCTGTTTAATTCTTAAGAAGACCCTTCAGGAGGCACATGCCATGCTGCTTCCCAGTTTGCTCAGTGCCCACCCATGCCCAGTGCCATTCTTGGGAAATTCGAGTATGATACTTGTCAGTCTTTCTCCCTTCCCCAGCCTTCCATAGTGTGAAGAAAGAACACAAGATGCTAACCAGCAAGGGTCAGCTCAGCCATACCATCTCTCCAGGTCTCAACACTTCTAGATCAATATCTTCCCAACTTTACAGATGATTGGAATTTCCTGAGTTTTTTTTTTTAAATAAGTCCTGATTCAGGGTACTTCCTCCAGGGGTGTTAATCTGTCAGTTTGTGGGTAGGGACTGCTAATCTTGATATTAAGGAGCACCTCTAGTCCCAATTAGACTATGACCAGCTGTGAATTAGATGGCAGTCTTAGGTGGGCCATTTGAATTCAGCATGCGGGTTACAGTAGTCCGATGTCCCGGTCTTCCCATTCAGAGGACTTCATGTGTGGGCACAGTGCTGCCTTCTCACTCCGAGCAGTTGAGCAGTTATGAACGCCCAGGTTACCTGGTGACTATACTTATTTCTTCTTGTACCTTGAATCACCAGTTTTATTCTAGTCATCAAAGATTTTTGAGAAATATAAGAAGAAACTTCCTGAATTTAAGGACTGGCAAAGTGAGGTGCCATCACACAGGCGTTATTCTGCCCATTCCCGTAAGCATGTGTGGCAAACTTCTTATTTTCTCTTCTCCTTTGTCTTGTCTTGAGCCTCAGGCTTATACTCACTGTTCTCAAAAAGGAATACCCTGGGTAGAAAAACTTCACAGAATTGAAAAATAATGGAAGAAAGAAGGGAGGAAGGAAAGAAGGAAGGAAGAAAAAGAAAGGGAGAAGGAAAAAAGGAAGGAAGACAGGCTAAATAAAAGGTTTTGTCATGGTAAAGCACTGAGATTTCAGAAAATAAAGTTTAACTTAAATGGAAATTTGTATAAGAATTCTTGGCATTAAGAACAGAATACTTTCTAATACCTAGTGGGGGAGGGATGCTGATTGACTCACCCATTGAAAAACAACTTTAAATTCTAGGCAGGCACTTTTGAAACTGGAAAATACATCGACACAGGGACAGTTTGATGAAGGAGACTAAGGGGTCAGGAGCCACGTGAAAGCAGGACTGCAGGGAGGTGAACGCAGACTGTCTGGCTTGTGCTTTGCAGGCATTTGGCGGATCAGGTGAACTTGTCCTTCAGATTTCACAAATCAAGAGACGAAGTCTAAAAGAGGCGTCTAACACGAGACTCACCTCATAACATCAGAACCCGAACGAGCTACGCCTCAAAGTTGGGGAAATCTAGAGAAAGCAAACCCTCGTGTCTCCACATTGGAAACTGACTATTGCAGATGGCAGGACAGTTAGAAGGGGATCCATCTGTCTTTACTAGAACTTCTAACAACAGGCTGCCCCTCAGACGTAGTGGTGGCGTAAGTTCATTCTGGCTGTGTATTAAATAAGAACAAAAAACCAACCAACCAAACAAAAACCTCAGTCTGTGAATTTAAAGTTTCCTTGTGCAATGTTACTGTCTAGGGGCCTTTTATTGTCTGCTCAGCAAGAATTGAAGAATAAGACATAGAATAGCAAGCAAGCAGCAGCTTTATTGTAAAAGTGACAATAACCAACTTCTCTGAAGGGAAGGGGCCCCAGACCTGTGAGTCAGGTGGGCAGGTTTGGGCTGGTTCTTTTTATGGTCCCTGGAATCCCCCCTTCCCTTATCTCTTTCCCTGTCCACACTCTCCTTACTATTGTTCGTTGATCACCCCCCGCCATGTCCACATGTCTGTTCTAGTTTTTCTGTGGGATGCCCCACCTTGGAGCACGAGCATGAAAGCGTCTGTCTGGTTGGGTCCCCTGCTTGTGTTCACTAGCACTTTCGTCAGCCAGGAAGTTGACTCACTGGAAGACCCTCTCCAGGCTTCTTTGGCCTGTCCCTGTCCCCGACCTCCTCACTTGCTTTCTTGCCCTGGCTGCCTGTTCCCTTCTCTGTCTCCCTCACAGATCATGCCCAGGCACCTGGCATGGGCAAATGAAAATCCTCTCTGGAAACTCACCCTCTGGAAACTCAGGGCATCTCCACTGCCTTCTGGGGTTACCTCTGCTACTGCCTCCACCATCTTTAGTTGGGGCAGCCTCCATCTAAGGACACCGATTGGGGTCTGGAAGCCCAATATCAAGGTACCTACAGGCTTGATGCTACTGCTGCCACCAACTCGGGACATGAACACGTCCCACTAGGAACAACAACCAAGACCTGGAAGACTATCACCAAGGTCTGTGTAGGCCTGGTTGCACCAGAGGTATCCCTACTAGGTGTGCTAACAGATACCATCCTGTTCCAGAGGTAACAGGGAGCCTTGCATGGGATTGCCTCTCTTTTTTTCCCTGCTAACAGCCAACTTCTTTTGATTCCCCCTTTCACTCATTCTATAATCTAATACCTCTATATTCTCACACCCTATCTCATAAACATCACATTCTACTCTCCCTTCCACATTCGGTCTCTATCCATCATTAGAAACTGTAAACTCTTATGCAAACCTGCTGACTATATGGTAAAAGATAACCGAACTCAACATTTCTGTTTATAGGGACAAAAATATAAATGTCTACATAGGAGCTAATTGATTTATGGCTGCATATTGGTTGCATTGGGGGCTGTAAACATTGATCTCTCTCTTAAAGGTGAGGTATTGGTAACCTGGAGGGACACTGTAAGATTATAGGGTGGGAACTGTAATACCTCAGATTCACCCTGCAAGAGAGGAAGACACATAGACAAAATAAAAAAAAAAAAAGAGAGGAAAGTGCTCCAAAGAAACCAAGATATTATAATAATACAATCCATTGACAGCGCAGTAGATAAAATGTCAGAAAAGGAGTTCAGAAATATAAGTAAAATGACCTGTGAATTAAAGAATGACCTAAGTGAACAAATACAAGCAAAAGTTGATCACTCCAAAAAAGAGATAAGAGAGCAAATATGGGTAGCAAAAAATGACTTAAAGAGACAGAGATTCTGAAGAAAAAAAAGCCAGAAATCCTGGAAATGAAGGAAACAATAAACCAAACAAAACTCAATAGAAAGCATCACCAATAGACTAGATCATTTGGAAGACAGAACCTCAGGCAATGAAGACAAAATATACAATCTTGAAAATAAAGTTGACCACACAGTGAAGATGGTAAGAAACCATGAACAGAACATCTAAGAATTATGGGATAGCATCTAAAGACCAAATCTAAGATTTATCAGGATAGAGGAAGGTACAGAGTTTCAAACCAAAGGAATGCACAATTTCTTCAATGAAATAATATCGGAAAATTTCCCAAACGTGGAGAATGAATTAGAAAATCAAATACAAGAGGCTTACAGGACACCAGACACATTATAATAAAAATGTCTAGCATACAAAATAAGGATAGAATTTTAAAGCCTGCAAGAGAGAAGAATAATATTACAAATAGGGGGAGACCAATTAGAATCTCAGCAAATTTTTCAACCCAGACCCTCAAAGCCAGGAGATACTAGAACAACATATACCAAGCTCTGAAAGAAAATGGGTTCCAACCAAGAATCTTATATCCAGCAAAATTAAGCTTCAGATTTGATGACAAAATAAAAAACTTCCATTATAAATAAAAGTTAAAAGAATTTACAGCGAGAAAGCCTGCATTACAGAATATTCTTGGAAAAATAATCCATGAGGAGAAAATGAAAAAACAACAATGAAAATCTGCAAAGGGAGGAACTATACTAAAGAAAAAGCCAATCAAAGGAGAAACCAAGTCAAGTTAAACATCAAAAGTAAACCAAAATGACCGGGAATACAAATCATATCTCAATAATAACCCTGAATGTGAATGGCCTAAATTCATCAATTAAAAGACATAGACTGGCAGATTGTATTTTTTTTTTTTAAAAAAAAGGCCCAACAATATGCTGCCTTCAAGAGACACATCTCACAGGGAAAGACATCCACAGACTGAAGGTGAAAGGATGGAAAAAACATATCACTCACATGGACCACCACATAAACAAGCAGGGGTTTCCATCTATATATCAGATAAAGTGGACTTCAAACCAAAGTTTGTGAAAAGGGATAAAGAAGGACATTTCATACTGCTTAAAGGAATCATACATCAACAAGACATAACAATTGTAAATATCTATGCCCCAAACAAAGGGACATCTATGTATATCAAACAAACCCTTCTCAACTTCAAGAATCAAATAGACCACAACACAATAATACTAGGTGACTTTAACACACCTCTCTCACCACTAGGTAGATCTTCCAAACAAATACTAAACAAAGAAACTGTAAAACTCAATAAAACAATCAATAATTTAGACTTAACAGACATATATAGAATATCCCATCCATCAATGAGTGAATACACTTTTTTCTCAGCAGCTCATGGGCCCTTCTCCAAAATATATCATATGTTATGCCATAAAGCAAATCTTAGAAAATACAAAAAAATAGAAATATTACCCTGCATTCTATCTGACTATAATGGAATGAAATTAGAAATCAATGATAAAGTAAAAAATAAAAACTACTCCAACTCATGGAGACTAAATAATATGCTATTGAATGATACATGGATAACAGAAGATATCAGGGAGGAGATTAAAAAAAAGTCTTAGAGGTAAATGAGAACTCTGATACAATATATCAAATTCTCTGGGACACTATGAAGGCAGTGCTAAGAGGAAAATTCATTGCATTAAGCTCATTCATTAAAAGAAGAAAAAGTCAACAAACAAACAACCTGACATTACATCTCAAAGCCCTAGAAAAAGAGGAACAAACTAACACCAAAAGTAGTGAAAGACAAGCAATAATTAAAATCAGGGTTGAAATCAATAAAATTGAAACAAAAGAAACAACTCAAAAAAATTGACAAAACAAAAAGCTGGTTCTTTGAAAAACTAAATGAAATTGATAAATCTTTAGCCACCCTAACATAAAGAAGAAGAGAGAAAACTCAAATTACCAAAATTTATGATGAAAAAGGAAATATCATGACAGACACTGTTGAAATATAGAAGACAATTAGAAACTATTTTGAAAATTTATACTCCAGTAAAATAGAAAATCTCAAAGACACCAACAAATTTATAGAGGCATGTGGTCTGCCCAAACTGAATCAGAAGGACATGCACAATTTAAACAGATCCATTTCAAGCAAGGAAATAGAAGATGCCATCAAAAGCCTACCAACCAAGAAAAGCCCAGGACCAGATGAATTCTCAGCTGAGTTCTACAAGACCTACAAAGAAGAATTAATAACAATACTCCTCAAATTATTCCATGAAATAGAAAAAGAAGGAACCCTTCCAAACTCATTCTATGAGGCTACTATCATCCTGATACCAAAACACATCAAGGAAAGAAAATTTCAGATTAATATCCCTGATGAACATACATGCAAAAATTCTCAATGAAATTTTGGCAAATCACATACAAAAACATTAAAAAATAGTGCACCATGATCAAGTGGGGTTCATTCCAGGTATGCAAGGTTGGTTCAACATATGGAAATCAATAAACATAATTAATCACATCAATAAACTTAAAGATAAGAATCACATGATTATATCAATTGGTGAAGAGAAAGCATTTGACAAAATACAGCCCCTTTTCATGTTCAAAACACTAGCAAAACTAGGGATTATAGGAATATACCTCAACATTGTGAAAACTATCTATGCTAATCCCAAGGTCAACATCAGTATAAATGGAGAAAAATTAGAAGCATTCCCTCTAAAAACTGGAACAAGATAGGGAGGCACTCTTTCACCACTTCTATTCAACATAGTTCTTGAAACTCTAGCCAGAAGAATAATTAGACAAATAAAAGACGTTAAAGGGATATGAATAAGAAAAGAACTCTATCCTTATTTGCTGATAATATGAATCTATACTTAGAGGATCCAGAAATTCCAACAGAAAACTTCTAGAAATAATGAATGAATTCACCAAAGTAGCAGGATATAAAATCAATACCCATAAATCAAATGCATTTCTATATATCAAGGATGAATCCTCTGAAAAAATTAGGAAAACTACCCCATTCACAATAGCCTTAAAAAAAATTCTTGGGAATCAATTTAACAAAACAGGTGAAAGACCTCTACATTGAAAACTACCGGACACTAAAGAAAGAAATTGAAGAAGACCTTAGAAGATCTCTCATGCTCCAGATAGGCAGAATTAATATTGTCAAAATGGCCACACTACCTATAATGCTATACATTCAATGCAATTCCAATTAAAATCCCAGTAACATTCCTCATAGAAATAGAAAAAGCAATCATGAAATTCTTTTGGACAAATAAGAGACCCAGAATAGTCAAAGCAATCCTTAGCAAGAAGAGTGAAGGAGGAGGCATCACAATACCAAACCTTAAAATACACTACAGAGCTATAGTAACAAAAACAGCATTGTATTGGCACCAAAAGAGACATGTGGACCAACGGCACAAAATAGAAGACACAGAGACAAACCCACATAAATATAGTTATCTCATACTAGACAAAGGGGCCAAAGACACACATTGGAGAAAAGATAGCCTCTTCAACAAGTGGTGCTGGGAAAACTGGAAATATATCTACATCAAAATGAAACTAAACCCCTATCTGTCACCATGCACAAAACTCAACTCAAAGTGGATCAATTACCTAGGAATTGACCAGAGACCAGAGACCCTACGCCTATTAGAAGAAAAAGTAGATCCAAATCTTCATCATGTCAGATTAGGACCTTACTTCCTTAACAAGACTCCTAAAGCACAAGAAATAAAATCAAGAATCAATAAATGGGATGGATTCAAACTAAAAAGCTTCTCCTCAGCAAAAGAAACAATCAATGAAGTAAACAGAGAGCCCACATTTTGGGAGCAAATTTTTGCTACATGCTCATCAGATAGAGCTTTAATCACCAGGATATATAAAGAACTCAAAAAACTTTACACCAAAAAAACAAACAACCCAATCAATAAATGGGCTAAGTAGCTGAACAGACACTTCTCAGAAGAAGATATACAATCAGTCAACAAATACATGAAAAAATGTTCAATATCTCTAGTAATTAGAAAAATGCAAATCAAAACTACTCTAAGATTTTATATCACTCTAGTCAGATGGCGGTTATCAAGAATACAAACAACAATAAATGTTGGCGAAGATGTGGGGGAAAAGGCACAGTCATACATTGTTGGTGGGACTGCAAATTGGTGCAGCCCATCTGGAAAGCAGTATAGTGATTCCTTAGAAAACTTGGAATGGAACCACCATTTAACCCAGCTGTCCCACTTCTTGGTCTATATCCAGAGGACTTAAAACCAGCACACTACAGTGACACCGCCATATCAATGTTTATAGCAGCACAATTCACAATAGCCAAACTGTGGAAGCAACTTAGATGCCCTTCAATAGATGAATGGATAAAGAAACTGTGGTATATATACACAATGGAATATTACTTGGCAATAAATGAGAATAAAATTTGGCACGTGCAAGTAAATGGATGGAGTTAGAGAACATCATGCTAAGTAAGCCAAACCCAAAACACCAAAGGCCGAATGTTTTCTCTGATAAGTGGATGCTAATCCATAAGAGCAGAGCACAGAATGAGTAGAGGGACTTTGGATTGGCCAAAGGGGAGGGTGAGGAGGAGAGGGGTATTGAGATATGAAATATGGTGGAATGAGATAGTCATTATAACCCTAGGTACACGAATGATTACACAAATGGTGTGACCCTACTTTGTGTACAACCAGAGATGTGAAATATTGTGCTCCATTTGTGTACAATGAATTGAAGAGCATTCTGCTGTCATGTATAATTGATTACAACAAATAAATTAAAAAAAGATTATACTATGCTTTTGCATTATTAAATCTGTAATAAGATGGCTATATTTGTGGCTGGAAAAATATTTATAGTTTCAACTTATTGTAACAGACCTAGAGATTTTAAAAAACTGCTTTTGTGTTTAGGTTATCAGTCTCTTTCCATGATTTAGCAAAATATAACTCTTTATGAAAATAGTCACATGATTAGGGCAATATAGAAATATCAAATAGTCACTGTGCCAGCTGCTCTGTATGAGGTGGGCCAGAAAGTGCAGGAGGTTTTGATAAGCCACCAAGTGCTGCTCACATTCACACACATGCTACCTCTTAGCAAATCCTAAACTACTCCAAACACTTTCCACAAATAACTTGCAGTGACTACTTCAGGATTAATCTTAGAGATTTTTTAAATTAGTAATGTGAGTACTCTCTTTTTATTTCTAATTAGGGCACAAATTGGTAAAATCAAGATAGAGTCTATTTTTGACAATGTGTATTAAATCCTTAAAAATGTTATGTATTATTTAGCCCAACACTTGTGCATTTAGAATTATATCCCAAAGAAATAATTACAGGAGTGTGCAAACATTTAGTTGATAGTGAAAACCTAGGAACAAATTCCAAAAACAGGACTTTAAATAAATTAGAATGCTATCACTAAAATGACACCATAGGAGAATAGCTGATAAGATTCACGTTAGCAAGTGAAACAGGCAAGTTACAGAGCAGTATAATCCAATTTTTCTGCATATAAAAATGATTGGAAAGACATACACCTACACAGTGTTATTGTTGGATTTCTTTGGTTGTAAAATTACGGAATGTTTTTTGAAGCTTCTGATTTGTATTATTTAAATGAGATATTATTTGTGTTACTGTAAAGGAAACAATAAAGAATATTTTTAAAGCATCAGCTCTACTTCCAGTGTTTCTAAATTTTCTCATGATAAACATTGTCCAATTTCTTGTAGTCTACTTCCTTTGCCCTTTGGAGTGGGCGTGGCATTAAACCAATGCTGCCTTTGAATCCTAAGGTCTACTGCATAGACTATGAGGCGTCTACCAAGTTTGGATGTGCAATAACTATTGGGAGATGATGCCACAGAAATCACGGTTTGATATTTCTAGTTAGAAATATCATTCTGCATTTGTAAAAAGATGTCGCTATTTTAGGTTATAAGGGAAATGCAGGCACCAGGGTTAATTAGCAATGCTCCAAATTATAGACCACTGTTCTTTCTGTACAACTAACCATCAATTAGCTATGCTAATGGGCAAAGCAGGAAATGATTGCAGGAGGAAATGAAATCAGTAGGGAAAAAAGAAAAACCTATTGTTTCAGTCCCTGGTTTGAACCATCACTCGTCAAAAGCTATCAGAATGACTTATACGTATAAATCCTAATCCCTTTGGAGAGAGATGGGGGATGAATCATAAAGTAATGTTGAATACTTATGTCTTTTTCTTTTCCAGATTTTCCTTCAGAGAAGCCATATTTGAATAATTAAATGACCCAAATATGAGCAGCAGGAAGCTTAGAGACAAAAGGCAAGCCAGTGTTTCCAGTACCATCTTTGCAGGAGTGAAGAGAGGGGCTTTAAAAATATTCAAGATAGAAGCCCACTCCAAACCACTTAAACAAGAGTCTCTGTGGAAGGAGCTAAATGAATCTATAAACTGCACAAAGCGTCTTTAGATGCTTCTTGCTGCTTTTTGAGCATTTACTTTACTCTAAGCTCTCTGGGTAGATGATAATGGTTCTCCCACCTCCACCCCCATCACTCCGTTTTCATGTGGGTGGACCAGGGAGATGGTCTTAAATGTGCTTCCTGTTGATCCAGCATCTCTAAACACTTCCCTACTGGCTCTCTTCTCTGTCAAGGATTTGAATGATTTTCTCAAAGGAAACCTCATCTATATGAGGATGGCAAGGTACTTCTGCAGAAGCTACCTAGTGCTATGGTAGGTTTTTGCATAAAAATAAAGTAGATCATGAAATGGAAGTCACAGCTATTCAGAAAGCTCCAGGTAGCTGGAACTTCTTCATTCTGGTTGTTCTCAGTGCAAAGTCCAGCAGCTCTGGTAGTTATACTTCTTCACTAGCTTACTTCACTTTTATAGCTTCAAAAAAATCATGATAGTTTGAATTATGTGCTTACTGTTGAAGGTTTTAAAATAGAATTATAAATAACAAAATTAAAATCAGCTACAAGCCTCCCTTTCCTCATTACAGAGCAAAGCATCACTGATACCATTAATGTATATTTCTTTTGTTTCCCTATGTGTTGAAAAATGTTAATACAAAATTGGGTCAGACCATATGTACATTTCTGTAGTCTGCTTTTTCCTCTTCACCTTATGTTCTGAGAAGTTACCTATGTCGTTGGGCTTCAAAATCAAGATTTCTATGCATGCCACACATTCTGTTGTAGAGATTTACCTTTCTTTCTTTAACTATTGTCCTACCGGAGATATCTCCCTACCTTGATCAATTACTTTTGAGATTTGCCTCATTTTTCCTGTTCCTATTATTTACCAGAAAACAAGAGCAGTCATCAATCAGCTGGGTTCTCTAGACCATTCTTCCTGCCTGATGCTGGATGTGGTACTGACAGTCCCGCATGGTAACTCTCCAAGCTGTGAGCCCCTCCCCTCCCCTGCTCAGCTCGTCAGTGTTTGTGCCCAACACGTCCCACAAGTGATGGTGTCATTTTCCCTCCTTTAGCCTAAGCCATGCTCCTCAAAACCTCTGAAGTTTTTTTTCACCATCTTCCAAATGCATTTATATGGAGGATTTTCCATTTCGGCAGCTAACTTAGGTTGAGCGTCCTTGTGTGTGCTGTGCTAAGAGTATAAAAAGGCACATTTCACCCTCGGGACAGCACTAGGTGGAAAATGCTACAGAAAAGAAAGTGGCTTCTGAGTAACTTTCTCAGTATCACATGGCTGGTAAGAGGCCAGGCTAGGCCCAGAGCCCAGACAGCTTTTGTTCTAAACCATGTTTTTCCCCATTATTGTCTCTGAAATCCATATTTACTCAGATTTTCTTAATTTTTATCTAAGATCCCTTTTCTGTTCCAAGATGATACCAAGGGTAAAACATTACATTTAATCATTCTAATTAGACACTTCTTGACTATAAGTTTCCCAGACTTATTTTTTTCTCTCTCTCCATATACATATATGTATATATGATAGTCACGTCTTGTTACTTACAACACCATAACAACCATAATTCATTGTGCATTTCTGTGCGTGGCTGTGATCCTCATGAACTCCCCCATGGTAAATGTTATATCCTTACTTTGTAGATAAGAAAACCGAGGCTCAGAGAAATGAGAAAAAGTGGGCCATTTAGCAAATGGCAGAGTTGGATCCTTACCCAGGATGATCTATGAGGGTCATGTTCTTTCCCTGACTCTTATTCAGAAGGCATATGCATGTATGCTTTTAAAAAATCAGTTTGAGTACTAATATCAGAGTCAGGCTGCTGTAAATATGATAATTTCTGCTCCACCTCTCTTATCCAATATGGAAGCTGCTTCTATAGATTCTCCAACAAAGGTTTCTCAACATGTAGTTCATCACTGAAGCTCGCTCTTTTTTTTTTTTTTTTTTTTTTTTTTTTTTTTGTGGTACTAGGAGTTGAACTCGGGGATGCTCTGCCACTGAACCACATCCCCAGCCCACTTTTTGTTTTTTATTTTGAGACAGGGTCTCAAAAGTTGTTTAGGCTGCCCTTGAACTTGCTGTCCTCCTGCTTCAGCCACCCAAGTCACTGGGATAACAGACATACCCAGAAACCTTCCAAATTCGGAACATTTCCGATCATTGGAAATCCCAGCGTTCCTTCAAATGATTTTGCCTTTTGGTTTTCACGTGGCTCTCGGGAGCTGAAGGCCAGCATGGAGGCCTACTGGAGAAGTCTCCGCTGGCCAGCAGGTCTCGGCTCACTCTTCCTGGTGGAGAGCACTGTTTGTCTTTCTTCCAGCATCCTAAGGACGCCACTTTGAACCACAGTGACAGGCAGGATCTCCACGTACTGGAAATCCTCATATTGTGTTACAGCGCCTAGACAATCAGGGCTCAATAATTGCTGTCCGCTGGCTTCTTGAGAACAGCAGCCTCTACAGCGGTCGCTGCTGCCCTCTCCACTCCTCTACCGCAGCGTGCGTCCACATAAACCATCAGTCGAAAGGCTCCCACACTGACATCTCTTCCAGCGCTTTCAGCAGGGCAGCTTCTCTAGAAAACCTCTCGAGGCCCAAGTTTGACAGGTGAGTTTTCTCTGAGTTTGACAAACAAGCTAAAGGGCAAGGCAGTGAGCCGTGGCCGGAGACAGCGCTCCTCCCCGCGTCCCCGAGCAGACAGCAGGGGCTCCGGCGCCGCGGCGGGGGCGGGCGGGGAGGCCAGCACGGTCCAGGCCGGGACTCCGCGGCGCCAAGGCCACCAGCGCCTCCCAGCTGAAGCCCGCCCACTGGCAGGTGCCGGAGCAGAGCAAAAGCGGCAGGAGAAGGGCTCAGCACAGACGTGAGGGAGTCGCTGCCGGAGGCGTGCGTTGCTGGTGCCCGGCCTCGCGATCACCACCATGGACAGCGCCCGCGAACCTGCCCGGGCGCGCTGGGACGCCGCGGGCTTCTGGCAGGTCTGGCAGCGCTTCGACGCGGACGGTGAGTGCGAACCCCTGCGCTCCCAGGTGTGGAGCCCGCGCGCCCAGGTGTGGAGCCCCGCGGCGGACGCGGTCTCCGCGCAGGAAAAGCCTGCACCTGCGGCACTGACCCGCGTGCCTGTGCCACACCCTCGGAAACTTTGTGAAACCGGGTGTGAGGAGGGACTTGCCCCTTTCCCAACCTGTGCAGGTCGGGGTTCGCCATTTGTACGTGCAACGACGAGTGTCCTCACCTGTAGCCCCCGCGGGTGCGCTGAGACGCAGCCCTTAGAAGCCGGCCCTCTCTGTGCTGTCTTGGTACACCGCTCGCACTCCGCGCCCGCAATCGCTCAAACGGAGAATGAATTTATCAACTTTGAAATTTACTCCCTCTTTACTAAAAAGCAAAAAACAAAAAATTTTCTTGAGGATGGATCACTTCGATTTTACTAATTAGAGAAACATAAAACACCTAAAATGTGTGTTTAAACCTGTAAACTAGGATTCTATATTTACCTCTGTTAACTTTTTCCAAGCTTTCAAAAATTTTCAGTTGGATTTTATTCTAAAAGTCGTGTTTATTCATTAAAATCCATGTATTTAAGAGCTTTTGCTCTTCAAATACTAATATAAATCGTAGCATAAAGCATTTACTCTGGAGCAAGTATTTACTGTCCACATCTGTGTCTTCTGGAGGTTGATGTTGGTACTTAATTACTGGGATGACAAAAAATTATGTCTATGGGGATTTTACACATCATGAGATTAAAAGCAAATTTAGATAAATGCTGAATGCCGTATGCTATTCTATATGACTATTATTTATGCTTATCTCCTTACATTTAGAAAAAGGCTACATAGAAGAGAAGGAGCTTGATGCTTTCTTTCACCATATGTTGAGGAAATTGGGCACAGATGTAAGTACTTCCCGCCCTGAGCATCAATTTATGTGTCTCTTAGTGAAATACAAGCACACAAGTCTTGTGCTGATTTGTACCCATTAATCTCATCTGACCTCTTTTCTTCCTTGCATGCATGTAATTTTTCTCCCTCTCCTAGCAACACAAGGGGATTTAGGCAGGTTTTATAAAATATGCGGCTGTAACTTTATACATGCTGGTCACTGACTGATAGTAACATCTGTCATGTGCTCAGAGATCCTAACTGTAGACTCAGTTAACTCTGTTTTAAACGTTTCCTTGTTTATACTTCTGCTAATGGCTTTAAACCTGGAGACAGGGTGGTTTACTTTATTCACAAGATTAAAAGTGGAAACGATGTTAAGAGCGTTAGGGTTCTGGATGTTTAAGTACATATGGTGCTCCCTTGATAGCAAATGGCAAATCATTTAAAATCATTTTTCCATTATTTATTCTATTAGAAGAGGGCATGACAAACTAGAGAAGCCAGACAGAAATGTAATCCCACTTATCTGGCATTCATGTCCCAGATGGTAAATCTGGCCTGGAGAGATGCAGATGAACTCCTGGAGATTCTGCCTAAAGCAGAGCAAAAGCTCTCACAGAGGCTCAGGAGCCAGGCCAGCGGGTTTGGTCAGAAGGCTCCCTTAGGGCATGTGTAGTACCAAGAGGAGCTCTAGGGACAGACAGCTGCTCTTAGGGAGGTACAGAGAGTTCTCCTAACTTCAGGAAGACTGAGGTGCCTCTCATTCTCCTGTCTGAGCCCAGAGGAAGCTTCTAGGAGCTGCAAGAAGAGGCTGCCTTCTCCCTCGTCAGCCGCTGGTCTCGGTGTTGCCGGCCTCTCGTTGTTTCTGTGTCTCTCTCACCAGCTTCAGAGCTCGCATGTCCCATTGTCTCTTGCCTTCCTCTTTGACCCCCCTGACTCTCCTCTCTGTCATCTGCTTGTCACCTGTTTCTCTTGCTTTCTGTGTCTTTGTTTCCTTCTCTCTCCAGCTGGTCTATTTCTCAAGGGTCTCTCTTGGCTCCTCCCCCTTGTCTTTCACTCCTCCTTTCCTCTCTCTGTCTCCTCTCTCTTTTGGGTCCTTCATGTCTTATCTCTTATCAGTCCTTTCACCCCAGACTTTTCTGCTTTGGTCTCAGATCGCTCTTTCTCCCCATATCTCTGTCTGCCCCACCCCCATGCCCTGTGCTGCCTATGAGGTGAAAGGGGTGGCAGGTGGCAGGAATCTGAGCCCCTTCTTTGCTCTGGTGAGACCTTTAGCACACACTGTGTGTGCCAGTGCCGCCTTTTCAAAATGCTGAAGCAGGGCCCAGTGGGGGCATGGTGCAGGGACCTTCACTGGTCACCTCATGCTACCTTGACAAATGTGACTGAAGAACTTTTCCTAGTCCTGGGCTTGTCCCTGATGCATGACAAGTAGGCCTATGTAAGTTCAGTAGGGAGGGACAGCCACTGTCTGCTGTGCTCCTCCTTTAGTGAGTAAAGAGGCAGCCCACACTCTGGCAAGTGGGCATGGCTAGTGGTTCTTCAGAGGTCCCCACAGAGACCTCAGAGGAGGGCTAAGCTGCTCTGATAGCAAGCTGCCTGCCAGTGGCCAGTGACAGAGCCACCTGCTGCTAGCAGCTGTAGGTTTCCTTCACAGAGCTGGCCTCTCAATGGGACAACGTCTAGCCAGTCTATTGCTGGTGTCAGCATCTATGTGTACACCTCCCTCGTGTTCATATCCTGGGCCTCTTAGAGGCTTCAGAGATTGTGAGTGTCCTGCTGGGCCCCAGGGTCTAGACAGGACTAAGGGGAAATCACAGCAGAGTGAACTCTGGCTCCTCTGTGTTAGGCCCAAGGGAGTATCATGGGCTTTGGGGTCCGAGGTCTGAAACAACAGCTCGAGCTGAGGCTGGGCATTAGCAGAGCCTGGCCACTGCTTCTTTGGCTCCACATTTATTTGCTTTGAAGTCTAATTGTTCACCAACATACCCTATGTGAGTTCACTTCCTTTGGGGATGCCTACCCCACCATAGAGTAATGTATCGATCAACAGATACTATGAACCAGAGGTCCAGAGATGGCAGTCCTGGCAGAGTTCTTCATCTAAAAGGTCAAGTTGAAATTCGAAGTGTTGCCCACCCTGTTGAGCGATTTCCATGGTGCTCTGTCTCTGTGGGGTCAGCAGAGAGAGAGAACCAGCAGGATATGTACGCAGACCTGTGAGAGGGATTTATCAGAGCCCGGGTCATGTTATTGTGGTGGCTGAGAAGTCTCAGGACAGGTTGTCTACAGGCTGGAGACCTGGGGTGCTGGTAGCACAGCTCAGTCCAAGTCCCAGGCCTCAGGATCAGGGAAAGTGATGCTGCCACTCTCAGTTGGAGGCCAGAAGTAGACAAACCCAGTAGAGGGGCCACAGGTATGAGTCCTGGGGTCCAAAGGCCTGGATTTCTGAGGTCCAGGGCAGGAGGTGAGCATGTCCTGGATTTTGAAGGGTGGGGGGCAGTTTGTTTTCTGTCTTTGTTCTCTCTGTCCCCAGCCATTTGCATGGGGTCCCTTCACACTGAGAATAGCTCTTCCCCACTCAGTCCACTCAGACCCACATGCTCACCTCCTGTAGTAATGCCCTCACAGACACATCCAAAGTAATGCTTTCCTAGCTTCTTAGGTATTCCTTAATCTGGTCAAGTTGATACCTAACAGCAAACACCACAATACTCGAACACACAATCAGTGGTGCTGAGACTGGACAGGCTAGTCTAGGCTCTGTGAGACATCACATGGGAAAACCTGAGAGACAGGAGATCTTGCAACCTCAGAGACCTGTTTACCTTCCACAGGGGAAACGTGTAGCTCTTTGTCTCTGAAGGCCCACTTCAGAGAAACCTTGTGGTGGGGTAACGATTGCCTGTGGACACAAAAATCCTATGTGTGCATCCTTGCTCTTCAGCCACAGCTGTGTGACATGATGTCAATATGCCATTTAAGCTCCCTGGGCCCCAGGGTTCTTTTGTGTATAAAGTAGGAATAACTATGTTTGGACCTGCCTGGCTCACAGTGAGACAACACAAGCGAGAAGTGTTTTTAGTTGTGGAAACACCGGCTATACACATGTTCTTATGGTAACGTAGTGTCTTCTAGGGTTCTTTATTTACCCAGTATTTATTCTGGATCCTCTTTTCTATAGAACTACCACCAAGTTACGCCACACGGGATGATTGCCACTTACTCTCTTAAATACTAAAAAAGCTTTTCATATCCAAATAAACACATCTGTCACTGAGATTCCAGTTTGTGAGAGCGAGTTTTCCAAACCAAGCCAGATGAGCCTGAAGTCCCACCTGCCACCACTCTACCCTGGGAAGGTAGTGACCACAGACAGTCACCTCAGGGTGACTCACTTGGGCTTAGACAAGTGATCCAGGTGGTATTTCCCCCTTCCTCACCTGAGATGTTGCTAATGCTAAAAAAAAAAAAAAAAAAAAAAAGTTATTTTTCCTCTATTTTTTGTTTGGCGTGTGTTCACTTAAGAAAGTATTCCTTTTTAAAAACTAGGTCCTAGGTAGGTGCAGTGGTGCACACCTATAATCCCAGCACTTTGGAAGGCAGGAGAATCATGAGTTCAAAGCCAGCCTCAGCAATGGCTAAGTGGTAAAAACTCAGTGAGACCCTGTCTCTAAATGAAACACAAAATAGGGCTGCACATGTGGCTCAGTGGTCAAGTACCCCGATTTCAATTCCCAGTACCCCCCCCAAAAAAAACCCCAAATAAATAAATAAATACAAAATAGGTCCCTGACTATTTCCTGTTCATGATCATCAAGCAAACACATTTGGTTGATGCACTTACAAAGTCAATCTGTCCAAGGCCTCTGGTTTTAATCATTTTGGGGTTTCTAAATACAAGACCAAAGCCATTAATCTAGCAGATGGCCCCGGTATGATGGAACACAATCCATTTGATGAATGCATTATCTCCATCACAAATGCGAGTGCTTTGGGTTTGCCTTTTTTTCCTAATTAAAAATAGCTTCGCCTATTGAGGCCATCTTTAGTTCTTGTTAACAAACATTCTAATTTTGTACAAGGAAACTCACCTTCACTGCGATGTATTCGGAGCGAATGCGTTCCTCACCAACACCTGCTGGGAACTACGTGAAGCATCAGGCATTACCCCTCCTGTTGCAGGCACACCGTCATGTGCCATATTCTAATCCTCTTCAGCAAAAGGTGACGTGTGAAAAGGAAAAAAAAAAAAGGTCCAGTTTCATTTTATACATGCTAATGAAAGTTTGTGTCTGGTCCGACGAGGAGACAAACTATTGTTTGGCATGCAGCTTCCTGGTGCTCACATCAGTCTTGAGAGTATGAAAAATTGAAATGATATTAGGGGATACAATGGCTTAACTCACCTCAGCTCAAAGCCTTTTTTTCCACCTCACCGTAATAACCCACTACCGAGCGTTTGCTGTGCAGCTACCTCCTGCAATTGGTGAGACAGCACGCCCCTGTTGGGGGCCACAGTCCTGAAATGACACTTTGGTCTTCTCTAGCACAGAGTCACTTCTGCTGATCATGGTGCCACATGGCTTTTTAAGAACTGAACTTCACATTTCAGGGTCTTATGATATTTAAAAGCATCCTGTCATTTAGCTAATTGCAGAAACCTAGCCTGAAAAATTCGCAGAGCTAGTCAAGTTCCTGTGTTTTGTTTGAACCATTTCCCGTTCACAAACCACTTATTCCTGGGCTCCCTGTGGGTGCTGCTGCTCCCACGGGGCAGGAGCAACATGTGGTGCAGAGGGCCCTGGGTCAGGGCGTGGAAGTGCTGGACCCTATCGTCTCGTTATGTCTACCTGTGGGAAAGTCACCCTCTGGCCTCTTTCATCAGTAACATGAAAGGGCAGTTGCAGATCCTCAGAAGGAAGCATTGAGTCACGGAGGCTGGTCAGAAGGAAGCGTGTGCCTGAGAACAGCCGCAGGGGCTGCCATCATGAACTGGGGGGGCTCTTTTCATGTTTCCGGCTCTAGAAGGAAGAGTTTGCCTCAGTCCTCTAGGTTGTTCAGGCCCTGGGAAACGTTTACCACCTGCAGAGTGAACAGAAGAGATGGAGCCTCAGCTAAAAGGGCAAGGCTGACCAGCATGGGAGTCAGGACCACAGATGCAAAAAACCAAACCCTCAGCCAGGGGTGGAAAGGCGGGAAGGAGAATTTCAATGTTAAGAAGTTGGGACACGTGAGATGGAAAAATTTCTCCAAAGAGGAGACCCGGAGGCCAGCAAGGAGGCTGGGATGAGGTGCAGTGATGTTTTCCTGCCTGCCAAGGGCACTGTTGAAGACCAGGAGGTGCCACCTGTGGAAGAGCCTGGTGGCTGTTGCTCTACTGCGCTTCCTTCATCTGTTGCCTCCCTTTTGTGGAGCGAGGTCCCTCAGAGTGAGGTCCCAGTGCAAAGGGAGGCAGGACAGAGTTTTCCACAGCCTGTGGTGGACGGCAGCCCAGGCCTGTTTTGCTGACCAGCAGGGGCTGGCGCTGTGCTTGGCATGGGGTAGCTGCTCAGCAGAAGGCAGCTGCCCTGGGTTCCCCTGGGTGGTGCTGGGCCGGTGCTGCAGGACTTCTGTGCTAGGAGGCGCTGGGAGGGAGCCCCATGTTCCACGAGGGTTCATCTCAGCACGGTGTGTCCCCCGCACTTTCTCCTGTTATTCCTGAGGGCAGCAGGTGAGAAAGGGGGAGACCCGGGCAGGCACAAGGCCACCAGAGCACTTGCCTGCATGCGTGTGCATAGGTGACACATCCAGAGTCTCCCAGCAGCTTGAGCCACCTGGCCCCCAACACCAGCAGGAGTGGTGGTCAGTGAAGAGCGTCACCTCTTCGCAGCCCTGTCACTCGCAGCTGGAAGCCTTGGGACCAGGACCACAGTGGGAGTATTAAGATGTGTAGGGCAGGCTGCAGAGGGGGAGACGACCTCTTTGGTTTAGTCTTTAATGACTTCCCTACTATAATTATGCTTTTCTCAGAGAATAAAAGGAGAAGATTAAGAGAATGCCCTGTAGCAGCCAGGGAGCTCCCCAAATTGAATTTTTTAGTTAAAAATGGAAAGTCTTCTTGGGAAGAACATCTCTATATTAATTACCGTGTGGTCTTTTCTCACAGCCAAGTATATAATGATATTCCAGTTCCGTCTTTCAGCACCTTAGTTTCTCAGCTTCTTTTATCTTAGTTTAGTGATGTGCTGACCATAAACTTCACCTGGTCAGACCGTGGTAGGTGGTTGGTTGATGAAGAAGTTCCCGGCACTGCCTGTGCTCCACAACAGGAGAGGGTGTTTTTAAATGGCTGGGGAAGCTGCTCCCCAGGTGGAGTGGCACGGGGGTCTGGCTTGCTTTCTGCATTAACCTGGTGTATGTGGCCATTGCAGGATGCAGTCACAGAGGGAGACGTGCACAGGCTGAAACAGCGACTGGTGACCACCCACGACACCGCTACCCACATTCAGATGAAAGAGGTACCTGTCGCCACTGTGCCTTTATGGGTTGTGTCTTTCTTGACTTGTCCTTCTTGGACTGTAATTTCCCCTGAAAGACAATGGAAATCTGACATTGACTTGATTGGGAAATTCAAGCTTTCTGCAAGGCGCCTGGCCTAGATACAGTTTTTGAAGCAATCGCCTCTCCTTTTTCATTTGCTTAGTTGCCTAGTAACGAAGGGTGTGCAGGGCTTTCTTCATCTTATTTGGGTTGATCAATAACCTATCCTACCGTTGGGGAATCGAGATGGTGGATGTCTTTTGGTTACTTGATCCAATATAGTCTTCATAGTGTCTTGTTCAAATTGAACTTGATATAAGGAAACATTTACTGACAATAAATGAATAAGTGAAGTTTATACAAACTTTAGCATCAGTGCCAGTAGAGGTTAGAAAAAATCTATTTCTGATGATCATTAAAAACAAAATACAACAGAACAGAAAATAGCTTTCTTTACCGACAGCATATGTTCTGAGAAATGCTTTGTTAGGTTTTTTTTGGTGCTGTGAACATCACAGAGTGTGCTCACATGACCCAGGCATTATAAGTTAATCACTCCATGTGGCTTCTTGATGCTATCAAGAGATTCTCAGTAAACAAAAGATGTAATAATATAACCTGGCTTGCTGCATTACAGTAAGTACTATTTTATATGAAAATGGGACTATACTCCAAAATAGTGATAAAAATATAATAAGCATGCAATCAGTAACAGCTGATTATTCTTATCAGGCTCTATGCACAGTACATAACTGTACGTGCTGCACTTTTACATGATTGACAGCACAGTAAGTTCACACCAGCATCACATATGTGGCTCATGCATGTTGTTGCTGTGAAGTCATCACAGCGGCAAGGTCAGTAGTCTTCAGTTCCAGTGTGATCCTAGGGGGCCACCATTGCATATTAATTTGGACAGTCGATATCATCAAAAAAATAAAAAAATAAAAGGGAAATTTCCTTAGGGAATTATGTTACTAGGGCAAGATAATGTCTCTTTATGAAAAGTGAATGGAGGCTACCTTTTCAAAAAATGAATAAGCTAAACCCTGGCTTTATGAGCATAGCTGTTTCCAACATTTTTTTTTTACTCAAAGGCAGATTTCACGTGTAACCTACAATTCACACCAGAATTGATGTCAAAACATCAGTATGTCAAAAGTAAACGCAAGCACAAACAAAGCTTGATGTACTGAGAGAGTGCTCCTGACCACCTGCTTCTTGTGCTCTCAGCCCTGGAGCAAAGCACAGGACACAGTGGCACTCGAATAGTTGTTGACCTCACCAATGAATGTGATGCATGGTAAATAGCTAAGAAATGTGCTGCT
Source organism: Geosciurus inauris (assembly GCA_004024805.1). Classification (NCBI taxonomy): domain Eukaryota; kingdom Metazoa; phylum Chordata; class Mammalia; order Rodentia; family Sciuridae; genus Geosciurus; species Geosciurus inauris. Next base: position 67,529 of record PVHX01000578.1, on the reverse strand, counting down.
ATTTCACTAGTACCAGGCGGACACTCCTGAGAAACAGGCTGCCATTTTGTTATACAGTCCTACCCATGAGTGTGACCATGGTGGTTGTTTGTAGGAAGTTGGTGGTGTAGGTCTGGGTCCTTCCTGAGGTTCCTTAAGACCTCATGGGTCTGCAAGTCTCTGAGGCAGCAAAGTCTTCTAGTTCCCCCACGTTCTCCTTGCTACCAACAAGTGTTCCACTTACTCCAATTGCAGGCAGTCATGACATAAAAATCAGTCACCCTGCCCTGACACATTTTAGATATCAAAGCAAAAAGTAAGATGGAGAAGAGCTCATGACCAAGAGCCAAAGTAGGACTTGGGGACACTCTGTGTGATGTGCCCAGGACACCTCTGTGCCACTCCAGCCAAAAGTGGAGGTAAAGTGGGTTGTAAGGTGGAGGTAAAGTGGGTTCCCTGGCATAAGGGAATTGCATTTTAATTGGGTTTCTTAGCCTGTGCCCTCTCTATGTGAAAACACTGCTTAGTCCTGAGGAGCCATTCCCAGTCCCAGCTGACCATATGTGTTGGAGGGTAGAACATAAAATATTGTGGGAGAATATGTAACTATGAGTAGGTTACTTCATGTCTCTGAGGCTGAATGTCATTATCATGTTTCCCAACATAGCAGTTACCACTTATGCTGGTTGAATATACACCAGGTCCTTTGCTACAACAGTTCATGAATATAGGCTCATTTTATTTTTAGTTTTCACATAAGCATCAGATGCCAATATTATTTTCCCCATTTTACAAATGAGAACACTGGGTATATATATGTCAACATTGGGTATAGATTACTTACCAAGTCAAACAATTGATAAGTAATAAGAAGGAATTTGGGGCTATTCTAGCCTATCACAGTAAAAAGGGGTTATTTATTCTTCCTGAAGGGTTGATGTGAGAGTTTAATGAGATAATAAATGAAAACTACCTTACCTGGGCCTGCCATGCTGTAGGCACCCAGAATGTGATAACAGTTGTTAAAATGATGTGCCCTTGAGCTGACCCAAACCCAATTAGAGAATGCAAATGAAAGTGTGAAACAAGCAAGCCTAGAGCCCTCCCAGAGCATGGATGCTGGACTTGCTCTGTGGCTTTGTACCAGATGCTGAGACAATGGTCACAAGAGTCCCCTAGGTGCAATGAACCCTGTCAAACGCCTAGGTGTGACGCAGCATTATGATCACATAGGGGGACAAGATGTCACCTTTGTTCTTTGGAATGAATGAAGAGTGAAGTAAATCAATTGTTTATGTAGGAAGCTGGTTGGTTGAATTTATCACACCTCAACCAACTGTTGTAGCATCCTATAAACTCTAATGATGTGAAAGAGTGTAAACCACGGCCAGCGCTCAAGAATCAACCAAGCCAGTGGTCATTCCTGCTTTGCATATGACATGGAAATACTTTGCAATTTCAGCATCTCCACAGCAGAGCTTCGTGGTTCTGAGGGGGACTTGAAATCACTGACCTGAAGTCTCCATTCCACTACTTGCTCACTACATGACTGACTAATTCTGTATCTCCATGTGGCCTAGTTTCTGTAATTACAAAGAAATAGTAATGGTGTATGTATACCTCAAAAGTGTTTTTGTGGATTAAACGAGCACTTAGAGTAGCACCTGTAAGCACAGGTGAGCGTTATTTGCTAGTCACTATTCCTATTTTCTATCATTTTTAATTTAATACTGGAGGTTCTTAGAAGAGTACCTGGAATGTACTGAGTGCTGAACAAGTTGTTTTATTATTATTATTAATTATTATTATTATTATTTCGTATTGTTAGCTGGTGGAAAACAGTGTTTCATACCTAGTAGGAGCATGATAATTATTGAAAGAGCCAGTAATCCATGCAGAACAGTCAAGAGCACAGAAGTCGATGCTGGAAGAGCTGAGCCCTTCTGCCTTGTGGCATGTATCCACGAACACTCCCTAAATGGACACTGGGCAGTATCCCTGATTGCTGTTCTTCTGTACCCTTAGCTCGCCAGTGTGTTCTTGTCTGAGGATGAAAAGTTTCTTCTGTTCTTTCGCCTGGAGACCCCCCTGGACAGCAGTGTGGAGTTTATGCAGGTGAGTGGTGTGGCATGGGGAGAGGGGGCTGTGGTTGCCACCTCTCCCACCTGTCTTAAGGGACAGCTGTGCACAGAGGACAGAGCAGGCACTATTTTTTGCATTATTTTTTACCTTCATGTAAAATTGAGCAAGCACACACATAGGCAGTTCACAGAAGAAATCTGACTAGACCATAAATATATCCACTAACCCAAGAAATGCAAATTAAAATATTTTAATTTTCACAAAGTGGGTCAAGATTTTAAGAGGATCTATAAAAATATGCAGTGCCACTAAGAGAGCCCTGAGATTGTTCACTGATGCTCTGTGGGCAGATGTGTACTGTGGAGGAGTTTTATGCAAAGTAATTTTGCAAAAATTCAATCAGGAACCTTTACAATTTCATTATTCAGAGTCACCACGCATACACACACACACACTTTACCTACTGACTTCATAATTCTGCTTCTCCAGGTATGTATTGTATGGATCTAATCAAAGGTGTAGAAAAAAGTTTCTTTAGAATGATGTCCATTAAATGCTGTGCTGTTACTTAGAGTTGAAACCGAAGGGGCTGAGGGTGTGGCTCAGTGGTAGAGCACCTGCCTGGTATGCATACAGCTATGGGTTCAATCCCCGGAACTGGGAGAAAAAAATAACATAACCAACTATGAATGAAGGAAAAATAAAGTCAATTATTACAAATTGTATGATTTCTTCCTTCCACAAGTGCTTGGGAGTACTTGCCAGGGATCCTTCTAGGTGCTACAGCTTCATTAGGGGAAGTGCCACTGCTGGGCAGTATGTGCCATTAAATCACTAAGGATTACATTTCCAAGAATATTTAACAACATGCAGGATGTGCAATGTAATGTTAAGAGACAAACTTGTACACACAGTATAATCTTAATTATTTTAAAAAAATGGTTCTCCCTAATACCTGCATAAATAATAGGTAAATATATTCAAGATAAATAATGGTTATTTGTGAATAGTAGGATTTCAGGAATTTTCATAGCCTTTGTCTTTTGTGTTTTATAGCATCATAATTATTTACAAGTTACTTTCAAAATGATTTTAATTACGTTTAAAATGCTCACATAAACTTTTAAATAAAAATCATAAGCCAACCAAGTGTGTAGACAATATGACCAGCAATTCAGTTTTGTTTTACATGTAGTAGAAACAGAATGCAGAGGAAGAGTAAGTAATCATCTCTGGGGTAAGGGTTTCTGGATGGTATACATTTCTTTTTTTATTTTATTTTATTAATTTTGTATGATGAACATCATTTATTTCTAAAATCAGAAAAAAGTATTAACATGTTAGTACTTTTTCAGTCTAAAGAATAACTTTGAGAAATGGAAAAAAGAAATGGAACTAAGGAGTTTTCTTATGTTTTTTAAAAAAATACAGATTCTATTTTCCCCTCCCTTCTACTTTGTCAATTTGTTCTATAAGGAAGAACCTTCCAATTCTCTGAACAATGTTTTTTTTTCCCCCCTCATTTATCTGTATGGATTCCTAAATTACTTTTTCAAATTAAATTGATTGTATTTTAAGAAATCCCAGTGTTTAGTGTTCCCCTGAACCACAGAACCTTAGCACTGACTTAATACGCATTCAGCAGTTCAGGTACCTTTTCTGTGCAGGGCATTATTTCTATCTTTTTTTCTATAATGTTACAAATTTTTATGTGGTGGAGATCCATTTCAGTTTGCCTACATATTTACCATGATCTCTGCTCATGGTTCCTTAGACTTCCTTCTTTGTGTTTCTCCTTCTTCCTAGAGTTTGTCCTAAGGTTTGTTGGTAATAAACTATTTTGGTTTGTCTGGATCTTTCTTTATCTTGCCTTCTTTTTTTAAAGATAGGCTTGCTGAGATTCACACAGAATTCTCTGACCCTGTGCTGGCTCGGAGGTCCCTGCCGTGCGTACCACAGACAACCCATGCATGATGTCAGGAGAACCTTGTTCCCTAAAGACTGTGCTCCGTGCTGCCTTGGTTTTGTGCAGGAGCCAGGGGCTCATCCACGGGAGGCAGAGGTGGTTCAAGGGGCAGAATTCATTAAAGCAAGTGACTCATGACATTTCTCAGATCTCCAGCTGTCCCCTCGCTCAGCATGCAGCTGTGGCCACAAACCAGTGGGAGGGATGGCTTACCCCTGGGGTTCACCAAGGTAACCTCTCATTCCACCCAGCCCACAGCCATGTGGGTAAGGTCATAGGGTCCCCAGCAGTGTGTGTGAGTCCACCTGTTCACAGGGAGGTGTTGACGTTTGGAGTTTTAACTTTAAGCAGGTGACTCCATCTCATTTCCCACCTGTGTGGGTCCCAGGTTGTTGTGTGTCTACCACGAATGCAGTTGTCTGACAAAGCTGTAGCTGCGTGGTTGGGGACGAATGGACCTCCCTGGGCAGGCTGGCTTCAACCCTACGTTACCTCCCTAGGTCTGCACTTCACTGTCGCGTGGGTCTCTCAGAGGTCCAGAATCGATTCTGTAGCATCCTGCATAGTACAGAGAGGCTTTCTTCGTTTGCCATTGTGCCACATTGAAATGCCTGATATCATATGATTTCATATTGAGCCTTCCCATGGGAGCACGTGACCCTTATAAGTATCTCCAAGTAGATGCAGTGACCCATTTCTGCTGAGTTCTTCCCAAACAAATCACCGTCACCAAAGACAGCCTAAAATTCCCTGTGAAAAGTCTTACTGCGCCCGTTGGGACCGTTTTCAGATGCTGAGCCACAGGGGACACCAGCACAAGTCCATCCCTCAGCATACGAGGACAAATTGCTTAAAGACTTATTGTGTTTCAGATTTGGCGCAAATATGATGCTGACAGCAGTGGCTTCATATCAGCTGCGGAGCTTCACGTAAGTGTCCCTAGAACTGTCACCGGGTGTGGGGGGAGCAGTTCTTTATCATTGACAATTTGATCTGTATGTATCATGAGTTTGATTTCTGTGGGCCTAAGAAACATGGATTTAACTTTGTTACTTACAAAAATTGTGTGCCTGTTTAGAAGATTGACCAGGCACAGGCCACATGGCTCCCTTTGGCAGAGGTACACTTGAGCACTTATGTTCTTTTTCATGCCAGTAGCTATTCTCTGGGTTCCATGAGCTCCCTTCAAACAGTGACAGCCCTCCATGCTTGGATTTATTGCTTGTCAAAAACATTCTACTTCCTCCTTAAAACAAACACAATCCCTAAAATAAGGCTTCTACCGAACATTGTAGCTTTTTACTTACAGACATAAAATGTCACTTTTCTCTGGTGTCACAGAACTTCCTCCGAGACCTCTTCCTGCACCACCACAAGGCCGTTTCCGAGGCTAAGCTGGAAGAATACACCGGCACCATGGTGAGCAATGCAGCTTTCTCTCCGCAGGACCCTTTCCCATGGCTGCTCATTCGCCGACCACCCGCATGCACGAGAAAGCCTCATCTCCCGAAAACACTGGCTGAACCTGAGCCACTTTAGCTTCCTTCTTGGGAACAGGTTGGGTGCACTGGGGAGACAAGGCTGTTTGCTGTCTTTGGAGAGACGAGGAAAGTCCAGGCAACGTCAGGCTTCTCAGCACCAAGTCAACAGCCCAAGTGGTAACGAAAGTCACATGGAAAAACATGGACCTAGGTGTTCAGGACCCAAGAGATGGACGTGGCCTGTGACCACAGGGGTGGTTCTGCTCATCTGGTGTGTTGATTCAGTGCAATGGGAGGTCAGACAGAGGGGCGTGCATCTTCCTGCCACTTAGTGGCCGTGACCTAGTCAAGCGTTAGCCTCCCAGCATTGCTCAGTCCGTGGTACCGCGGGTTATAACGGTTCTCAGAGACCGCGAGGGCAGTGAGCTGTCGCATCTGAAGCACGCTGCACTTGGTGGCCCATGATGCACACTGGCTCTTACTCAGTAGTTGTGCTATTTGCTGTCACCATGTCACACTTATGACGCCCTTGTCCCAAATGACGTAGAGATGTCATCAGTGTCAGCTCCCTGACAGCCTGAAATGGTAAAGTAGGAGGGGTTGCCTCATGACCCTGTCCTCGCATCCTGCCTGTCTCTACCTCCTGGCGTCTCTCCCAGCCCCAGCTGACCATTTGTGCTGAATTGAATCTGGCTCCTCTGCCTGTGGCCTTCACCTTGCCTCCGCTGCCCAGGTGTGAGCTGCCTTTCATCAGATCTGCAGTTTTCTTAATTAGAAAGCAAGCCATTTGCTTCATTATGTGCTTATGGGCGATTCCACTTTTCATCTTAGGAGTTCTGGAGCAGACCCACCTTGCTGAGCCTGATGGGCAGCGGGGGTCGCAAACCACTGGGACAGCCTGTGGATCTGTTGAGCGTGCCACTAGCTTGATTGACACAGACCTTCAGTTGGCCTTGGCAACCAGTGGAAGTTGCTTTAAGGTGTGATACTGGGGAAACTCAGTTCCTCAGCCGAGGGCACCAGCTGAACTGGAAGCTCCCCTGGTTTGCCATCCTGAACCCTTCCCACCTCTCACTCTGGACGCTGGTGGCTCTGAATGCTGCTCCCAGCAAAGTGAGTCCCTAGGACCATGATAAGTTGTGCGTGGCCTGGACAGGGAAAAAGATGATGCCCAGGAGAGAATGAAATCCCAGTACAGATCTTAGCTGAGGATACAGATTGGCAACTGCTCTGTTGGTTTGTTTCAACAGCTCACGAACAGTGTTCAAAACCCTGGGTCAATATGTGCACAGCACTTCCGGGGAGTGGAAAACCCCCAGATCAGAAGCCGCCTCCCCGTGCAAAGCTAGCTCCAGGCCCCTCTTAACCTAAGCGCCAGTGAAGCCTGTGATAGAATAAATAATATGCGAAGGGAAATGAGGCTGAAACCGCCAGGGACCAGAACAAGCAGCTGTTTTTTCCAGCTGAGCATATTTTAAACCTTGACTTAATGACAGATGTTGGCGCTGCCTGTTGTCTCAATTTTATAAACTTATCAAACATGAGCAACGTAATGAATGTATTTGCATTTTGAACCTCCGGCCTGTTTCTGGTATTTCCTCTTCCATGAAGCCGGTTGGCGCCGAGGGCCTCTCCCACGCCCCTGCTCTCTGACTGCTTGCTTTAGCCCGGCTGCTCTTTTCCCTGCTTTTTTCATCTGGCTCTTGTTGGTCCTCAGGATGCAGTTAGATACCGTCTTGCCCGTCTGGCCCGAAAGCCTTGCACGACCTTCTCCCACAGCGACTCCAGGGCGGCTTTTCTGTGTCCCAGGGCACAGTGGGCACTTGCTGTCTTCATGTCAAGGTCCTTCATCCAGTTCATTCTGTGAATAGTCCTTAAATGCTTATTACGCCCCAGGCACTGTTCTAGTCACTGGAGATTCCAAGGTGAGTGCAGGCGCAGAGCGGAGGCTGCCCAGTACACAGTAAAGGCAATCAATAATTCATCGACTGGGATAAGTGTGATGGAAAAGTGGAGCCCAGCTGGGCTGGTGGTGGGTGGGGAGAAGGTGCAGCTTCCTGTAGGCATTAGGGCAGCCTCCTGGGAAGGTGAGATGCCAGGAAGGACTGGGTGCAGCCAGCATAGCCCCCAGGGCAAGACTGTGCCTGAGGTATTTCCAACAGGGAGAGCTGGTGTGGCTGCTGCAGAATCCGCAAGGGGGAATTTGAATGGGCAGCAGATCGAGTCTGGATTGCTAGGCCGATTTGGGTTTAGTCTGAGTCCAAGGGGAGCTGCTAGAGGACTGAGCAGAGGCTGTCACCATCTGGCTGCCTTGTTAAAGGGTTTGAAATGGGCAGGGTGGTATCAGGAAGAGCCCAGGAGGCTGCTGCCGCCATCCAGGTGGGACACTGGCAGGAGGACTGCAGGTCATGGTGGGGAGGAGGTGAGACCCAGATCTGCTCCTGCATGGAATCAAGGAGCTGTGTGGACATAGGGAGGAGTCGAGGGCCACAGGGACGTTGTGTCTGTGGGCATTGTCCTGTGTTCCTCAGCTTGCGTTGCTGTGACCAGAATGCTTCACAAGAACAACTTAGGGGGGGGAAAGTTTTCAGAGGTCTCAGTCCGCAGACAGCCCATTCAATTGCTCTAGGTTCGAGGTGAGGGCCCATCATGGGGGAAGGGCCCAGCGGAGGAAAGCTGCTCGGCCTGCGGTGGGGAGAAGAAGTAGGGGGAAGGGAGAAGGGACCGCAGTCACCCCACCTGCCACAGTTACCACCTGGTCAGTCCATTCAGACTAGGGTGAATTGATTGGTCCCGCTCTCACCATCCAGTCACGTCCCCTCTGAACATTAACAGGAGGTTTTGGGGGGGGACACCTGGTATCTAAACCGCAACAGTAGCCCACCAGCCTGGGCCCCTCAAGGACGAGGACAGCAGCTTATTTTCACATCCCAGCCTCACGTGCCCACACAGCAGGCCGCTTAATGCCAATTAAACTAAATTTTTAGTTGTTACCTGATGGTCAGCTGTGAATAAACCACGACAAAGCGAGTACCGCTTGTTCCTGGGACCCTCGCGCGCTTGTCCTCGTGACCCTGACCCCACTGTGGCCTGTGCTCCCTCTTGGGGTGGCCATTGGGCTGCATATTGCAGGCTCAGCAATTCCCATACATGGCGCCATCTGAAATTCCCTTTCTCTTTCTTTAAGCAGGCCCTCCCGGCAGGGTGGGCAGGGTGTGGCAGTGCTGAGCACCGTCCTCTCACTGGGCCCTTCACTGCTGAGTCTCAGCCAGACAATGGGTATGAGCCACACTGAGACCAGTGGACAGACAGCTCGAGGGACTGGGGCCCCCTGCTGAAGACAAGAGGTAGGAGGAGAGGCAAATGGGGCCCGGCCTGCAGTGAGAGCCAGAGCAGTGGGAGACCGCAGAGAGCTCAGAGCCACCGTCCAGGCAGGCCTGGGCCAGCACAGGTTCCTGTGGATTTGGGATTCAGATCACTGTTTCCTGAAATGAGCCTGGAGTGCTGCTTCTGGGCTGAGGGACAGGTGTCAAGGTGGCCCAGGAGATGTCCTTTCCCACCAAAGTGAGAAGTAGGTTTAGTCATTTGATAGATATCTAAGGAGAACCTGCCAGCGAAGACTGGGCTTCCTGGTGGGGAAAACTGGTAGTGGAGGAGAGGGGGAGTCACTGGGGTCCCTCCTCCCCATCGCCCTGCTGCACACATCTCTGGGGAGGGCACCAATGTCGAGAAGGCTGACGGCAAGCCTCCCTTCTGTCGTTAAGTACTGCAGCCTTACCCAGAGAACCAGTGCAATGCCTTTTTAAAGTTTTCCTGATTTAAAAAAATTTTTTCAAATAAGATGTGATGGAGAGCCCATGAGTTAGCATGAAGCAGCAATTCCCTGGCTGCAGCAAAGGCAGAGGTGGCCGGCCGGGTTAAGTTGTTCTAGGGTGCCGTCTTGCCTGGGCGCAGCGGTGGTGGTTTGTTCTCATGGAGAGACCGCCAGCACTTATTCTAGTGTTATTTTACTCATGCTATTGTGTTTCGACTGAGCCCTGTTTGAAGCACTTTTCAAATATCTCAGTTGATTCACAGAACATCTTCTAACATCTGCCTTTTCAAACTCCCTCTGTACAAAATGAAATAACTGAACTGCAGGTTTCCACTGGCTAGCTCTGGTAAGGAGTGGGTGGAAATTCAGAACTGAATGTCTCCAGAGCCTGTTTCCGACCTTCACATTCAAATCTGAATGTGTGCATGCCACGTGGTTAAGAAGAAAGCTTGGATAACAGGGAGGGTGGGACTCTACTTCCAAGACCGTCCTGGGCAGAACACCAAGGGCCGAAGGGCCGGGAGGGAGGACTTGTCAGGGAGTGGGGCTGTGCGGCTGTTCTTAAGTACAAGGTCACACAGCAGCTCGGGCAGCTACCGCGGCATGTGTTACCCAGAAAAGCAATCGCCTTTTCTCCTTACGAAGTCCCTAAATAATGCTAAGAACTGGCTCCTTCTTAAACACCAAGCAGGAAACAAATTTCTGGAAGAGAGTGAGCTCAGACCCAACACCCAGGGCTCTGTGAAGGAGCTCAGGGCATCAGAGGTCTGACCCCGTCTTGAGGTACCCGGGTCAGAGCTGTCCACTGGCCAGGACGGTCCAGTCACTGCTGGAGCCTGTGTCTGTTCTGCAGCTGAATACCTACGTTTGTTCTTGACCGTCCCCTGGAGGTAGCCCATGGTCAGTGGACTCCGGGTGGCCCCTGGGGGCTCTTTATGCACTGAAGTGATAACAAAAGGTGGAGAATCAGGTGAGCTTCCTCCTGAAGATTTGAGTTTGCTCAGAAGATGAAATGAGTTTAATGAGATTTTGGCTAATCTTTCATTTTTCTTCCCTAATTTATAGAGGTGACTAGACCTTTCAAGGGATAGATTCTGAGTTTTTGGAAAGTCTTAATTTTTTCCTGTAGACCTTTGGATGTATGAACCTTCAGAGCAAATTTTTTTCTCCCTCCCGAGCTCTAAGTGATCTGCTGGGTGTGAATCTCATCACCTCTGCTGTCCTGGCTTTGTGGGGAGCAGAGAAGGCAGCCAGGCCATGCCGCGTGGAGAATTTGGCTCTGAGGCTTCTCATCGAGGGCTTTGCTTGTGAGATGCATCCAGCAAGGAACTCACATCAACCTGAACAGGGGCTGGCACACTGGTGCTGTCTGCGGCAGGACCAAGGAACAAGTGAGGCAGAACAGCTAATTGGGAGAGAAAGGCGGGGTCTGCAAACCTCCTGCCCAGCCCCTAATTCACTAATTAGTGGTCTGGGTGAGGAAGGAAAGAGCCTATTAGTAAAATCCCTGGACCAAGAGGTCTACCAGTGCCAGGCAGTGGGAGATTAGCCGGATTAACAGGATATTATTAAATAGTGTTTAGTTTTATTAAACATAAGCAAGTACCTCTGGGACAGATATCTTCATGTTCCAGACTGGAGCATAGAACTTGAAACAGTGCAAGACAACAAATTAAAAACCAGCACTTTGGTAGACAAAGAATTGCATGAGATGAAGCCAGGCCTCTTCCCAGCCCCAGCTATCGCTCTCGTCCGTCAGGCCTGGGTGAGCAGCTGTCTCTTCCTTCCATACTTCTAGGTGTCCCCTCTCCAATCCATGCCAACCTGGGATATACCTGGGCTCAGCCCTGAGATGGTTTCTTTTTCTGGGTCTACCCTTATTCTGCTGGTGACCTCAACTGGTCTGTTGGTGACCTCCAATCTATCTCTCAGACTTAGATCACTTCTCCGAATTTCTTGGGTACATTGGGAAATGTGGCATGTCCCGAATTGAAAATATGACCTTCCTCACAAACCTCACAAACCTTCTCCACGGGGCATTTTCTTCATCTTAGTTAAGGAGAACGTAACCTTTCAAGTTGGTCAAGGCAAAACACTCGAAATCATCCTTGATGCTTCTTTCTCCCTTACTCTACATCTAATCAGCCAATCCTATTGGCTACTGTGTTAGTTCATTTTCTATAGCTATAACAAAATACCTGAGGCTAGTGTCTTAGTTTTCCATTGCTGTGACAAAATACCTGAGAAAAATCACCTTAAAAGAGTAAAGATTTATTTTGTCGCAGTTTCAGAGGTTTCAGTCCACGGTCATCTGGTTCCTTTGCTCTGGGCAGAACACTAGGGTGGGGAGCATGTGGCAGGAGAGGCTACTATCCTCATGGCACTCAGGAAGCAGAGAGAGTGAACAGGCCGGGATCTGAGGTCAGGATCCATCTGCAAAAGCAGCCCCCAGTGACCTCCCTTTTCCCACTGGGCTCTGTCTCCTAAAGTTTCCACCAAGAATGTCACCAGCTGGGGACCAAGCCCTCAACTTGTAAGTCTTTGGGGCCCATTCCAGATCCAAACTGGAACAGCGGGGTAGTATATAAAGAAAAGAGGTTGATTGGGCTGGGGTGGGGGTAGTTCAGCAGAAGAATGTTTGCTTAGCATGTGCAGGGGGCTTGAACCCCAACACCGCAAGAAACAAACACACAAAAACACAAAATAGAGGTTTACTTAGCTCACAGCGTAGAGGCTGAAAGCCAAGATAGGGCAGCTGCATCTGTTTGGCCTCCCATGAGGGTCTCATGGCTGATGGTGTTGTAGTGACAGAAGGATGAGAGCCACCATGTGGTCAGACAGGAAGCCGGGAGAGTCAGGCGCCAGGCTTGCTCCTTTGCCCTCTCTGAAGTCCCTGAGGACGGAGGTGCACCAGCAATCTCACCTTCCACCAGCCCCACCTCTCAGAGGTCCTGCCACCTCAACTCTGCCACACAGGGCACCAAACTTCTAGCACGTGAGCCTCTGGGACTCACTCAGACCACAGCGGTGACACTCAAATGTGCCCTGCGTCTGACCACTTCTTGGCCTGTCCCAACCACAGTGAACTCTGCCTGGATTCTGAGGCTTCACAACAGATCCAACTTTCTTTCCACTTTTATCTCCTGTGGTCCCTATGAAATGGCGGCCAGAGTGCTCCTGCCATGCTCTGAGCCAGCCCAGGTCATTCTCAGCTCAAACCCTCCAAAGGCCACTCAGAGAAAAGGCCCAGGTTCTTACGGTCACGCCACTCATAAGCAGCCATCGCTTCTCTTGGTTTTCTCCTTTTCTTCCCCTGCACCCTGCCCTGGCCACGCGCTCACTTAGCCACTCTAACAGGCCGAGCACGTGCTACCACTGGCCCTTTGCACTTGACATATCTCCACCAGAATATTGCTACCCCAGGTGTGCACATGGTTTGCTCTTTCCTCTTTCAGGGTTTTATCAAAGGTCTGTTCTTCTGAGGCTTTCTACTACCTGCTTAAAGCTGCACCCCTCAGCTCGCTACCCCACAGACTGCTTAATTTAATATAGGTGGAATATTTACGTGGTGTTTCATATGGAACGTTATCACTAATTTTCTTATCTCCTTGCTGCTGACCCTTGTCCCCTCTTCTAGACAGTCCTATCCATGAGAGCAGGAATCTTTGTTCCATGAACTAAATGGCACCTGGCTCACAGTAGATGCTCAGAGTGTTGGTCAGATGAACAAAAAATCACAGATGAATGCGTATTTTTTGAATAAATAAATGAGTGAATGGTAGATGCACTGATGCACTTAGGAATACGCGAGACTTCAAACTCCTATTCCTGGCCCTCTGTGCCCTGGCTGTCCTCCCTGCCCACTTGCCTGGCACCCTCCTCCCATTCCTACTCTGTGGGCAGCCCTCTGCCTTTGCCTGAATCTCCAGCTGAGCCTCTGCACTGTGTTCACATGCATGGTACCCCCTTCCTCTTCTACCTTTTGTGCAAATCTTCTGCCTCATCCCAGCCTCCTGAGGTCCCCTCTCCTGTCTCCGTCCTCCCCAATGGCAGGTGCTCACTTCCTCCCCTGCTCGTGGAGGTCACAGGGAAGCACCGAGAGTTGTTTGTTACCCTGTGTTTCAGACCTTCCCTTGTCTCTGCACTCTGCTCCCACCAGTGTGTGCCACCTTAGCAATTTCTAGGGGATCTCTCGCAGTACCTGGCATTTTGTTAAAGGATTACTCAACCAATAATTGTTGACTAATAACACAAGAAGGGGCTTTAAGTCCTCTTTGAGACAATAAGATGGTAATTACCAGATAAAGATGATGATCTCTTTTTAAGGTTAGAAAAATAAACTGCTGCTGAGGACTGAAGTTTCAGTTTCTCTAGGAAAACTCAGGCCGCTGCGCAGGAGGCAATATACATCATCTGTTTTTCTTGTTTTCCCAGAACAGAGAGGCATTTAGAAAAGCAAATGCCACATCTCTGGCATAATCTATGGCATCAGATGTTTTACTTCATAACCAAACATGGAGCAAAATACATTCATACTGAGATATCCAGACTCTATAAAGCCCAGAGCCTGGTTTAATTGAAAGAGCTGTGATGACAGATATATTGTGTAGCTTTCTGTCCCTGTGACTAACCACCTGAGATGATCACCTCATAAAGAGGAAAGGTCTGTTTTGGCTCATGGTTTCGGAGCCGTCAGCCTTGGTGGCTTGGCCTTGCTGCATTTGGGCCTGTGACGAGGGACACGTGGTACAGCAAGCCCACCTCATAGCAGCCAGGAAGCAGAGAAAGAGAGAGAGACTGATATCCCGTGGTTTCTTGGAGGGTACTTGCCCAGTGACCTAAGACTGTCCACGGGGCTCTACCTCTTGAAAGTCCCCTAACCCCTGCCAAAAGTGCCGCCAGCTGGAGACCAAGACTTTGACACATGAACCTCAGGGGACACTTCCCAACCATGGATGTGCCTAGACTTACATCTTGCTAATGTCTTGGACAAATTTCATCTTTCTAAATTTTAGTTTTCCCACTTGTACCCTGCAGATGTTTCTTACCTCATAAGGATGTTGTGACAATAAAATGAAATAATGTCTAATGTCTCGGGCTTCAAAATGGTCACTATTATTATAGTTCAGAAACTTAAGAAGCCACTATATTCCAAACAAACGGGCCAAACATTCAAAATTCATCCAAACAGCACAGAGTCCTGATGTCCCCTGTGTCTGGTTGTCCCTCTGAGGTAGGCTTGCTCCAGGCTCCCTTCATTACACATGCTTCAGCTTACAGTGCAGGGCCTTGGAAACTGCAAGGGCAGATCCTGGGTACATATCCCATTCACCTGCCATGCACGCACAGGGTGAGAAATTAAGAAAGTGAGTAAAAAAAATTCTGATTCTTAAATGAATCATTTAGCCTGCTTTCTGATATTAAACCTCATTGACATAATATTGGTGTTCCATCTCAGGCCGATTTTCAGTGAAAGGGCCTTTCCTGTCTAAGTTTTCTCCCCGTGGAGTTGGGCCCGTGTCCTTATGAGTGAAACCTTGGTGAAAGCCCAGCTGGTCCAGCTCTCTGTTCAGATGAGCCTCTGATAAGGAGAGTGAAAGTGATCTGTGGCTTGGTGTCCTCTGACAAAGGGTGTCACTGTTGGACTTTTGCTGAATGTGGTGTTTAAGAGGCGCCCCGGGACGTGTACTATGTACCGATCATTGGTGCTTGAGTCCATTCTGTAATATACATTTTTGGTGCCAAAGTTTTGGGAGAATGGGCTTTCGAATCTAATATTAAAAATAAACTAGACTTGGAGAGGGAGGAAGGATGGGAGACTAATGCATTTTTTAATGCAAAAATCTCTCGGATATGTTTCCAGACGCCCTCGCTGCCTCTTTCTTTCCCCGTGCAGTCTCCTCATACAGTTGTGCTTAGAGACATTCTGTGGCTTTAAAATGTTGAGAGGTCAGAAAATTCACATTTCAACTCACACGCATGCAAAACTTACCTCCTTTGTCTTGCCTAACCTAATCCAGTCTTCCCAACTGTGGTCAGTGCAGAAAGTGTTAACTTTTAGTGCTCTCTCCTCTACAGCCGTGTCTGATTTAATAGTAAATGGGCTCTGTGGAATCTCTCTGTGAAGAGAAAAGCTCAGCCCTAGTTCCTTTTGTCTTCTAGGAAAATGAGATTTCCCACACACCAGAGGGAGTGCTCTATGACAGGATCCCTCTGGGCTGAGGTGCTGATAAGTATGTCAGTGGGCTTTTTCATCACTGTGACTAAAGCAACATAGAGGAGGAAGAGTTTATTTTGAATCATGGTTTCAGAGGTTCTGTGGTTGGCTGACCCCACAGCTCTGGGCGTGAGGTGAGGCAGAGCGTCAGGGTGGAAGGACATGGAGGAGGAAAGCAGCTCAGGAAGAGAGCTCTGCTCCCCAGGAACAAAATACAAACCCCCAGAGGCACCCCCAGTACCTGATTCCTCCAGCCACACCCTACGTGCCTACAGTTACTGCCCAATTAATACATATCAGTGGGTTAATCCACTGATTAGGTTATGCCTCTCCTAATCATTTCACCTCTGAATACTCTTGCATGGTCTCACATGAGCTTTGGGGGACACCTTGTATCTAAACAGAACAGTGAGCTATATGGTTGCTATGAAATCATTTCAGAAAACCCTGACTCAAATCAAGAACCAGATTTCAAGCTTGTAATCATTATGCACAATCCCACTTTGCCTGTTGGGAACTGGTGGTTTTTGCTGCTGTCCACCAAATAACTGCAGTTTTCCTCCTGAGCACAGGTAGGACTGCATGCTCTGCCCCTTTGAAGTTAGATGTGGCCGCAGGTGTGCTTCCGATAATGAAATTTTAATCAGCGAGTGATTCGCCATTCTCTCTCTCTCTCTCTCTCTCTCTTTCTCTCTCGCCCTGCCCTCCCCACCTTAGCAACCAGGAATATTGCCAGAGAATAGCTTCTCGGAGTCCCAGAGTGTAGACAACATGAAGTAGAGCCCCTGCCAGCCCTCCCCCCATGTCACTGAAGTAAGAGAACCTGGGTGTGCTATGCCACTGAGATTCAGGGGTGGGTTGCTATGAGCCATCCCACACCAAAGCTGAGATGAAACTCAGTCTGTAGCAAACATGGACTTCCCCCCAGGCGGAGGAATTCCCCAACCAAATAGGCAAAGATGTAATTAGAAGGGCAAGATAGGAAAGCATTTTGATAACTTTCAGAATGAGCTGTTACAAGTATTTCTTGCAACCATTTTTCCTTCTGCATTTCAGATGAAGATCTTTGACAAAAATAAAGATGGACGGTTAGATCTTAATGACTTGGCAAGGTGAGTGATGTGGAAATGAGGTCATGGACTGAGAAGCACCTTTCTAGGGCTCTGAGGACACCATGTGCGCACTTTCAAAATGGGGGGTCAAGGCTCGCCTGCAGTGCAGAAGACGAGGGGCATCTTAACAAACACACCTCCTGTTTCTGAATCTTCTGGGGGTAACAGATCCCTTTGTGGAGATAATGAAAGCTCTTTCCCTACAAATGTACAATGAATAATATTTTCATGAAATTTTATGGATGGGTCATGAGGAGACCCTGTCCTCAAAGGCCAAACATTCATGGTCCCACACTGGGACTGTGACAAACAAAACAAAACAAAAAACCCACCTTGAATCTATTCACTGGCTTTGGGAATGTTGAACAGTCAGTCTGGGACACAACTGGCAACTGAGCCCAGCCAGTTATGTGTTCTGGTCCCAAGGGCTGGAGTGTCCTCAGTGGGGCACCCAGTGCCTGAATGCTAGAAGTGGAGGAGGACGGGATAAGAGCAGAAGTGGCCCAGTTTGCAAAGATGCTGGCTGTGAGTCTGGGGACATGACATGTGATTGGTGTCACTGTGTGGATCAGGATGCTTTTCATTGCTATGATAAAATACCTGAGGTAGGCTATCTCATAAAGAAAAATTATTACTTAGCACATAGTTTTGGAAGCTGGGAGTCCAAAAAGCATGTTACAGGCTCTGGCAGGGTCCCCTTGGCTGTATCACATTGTGGTGGGAGTATGTGTGGATCTCCTCGTCTGTGTGGCCTCTTTCCTTCTGATAGGATTTGGTCATGGGAGCTCCATTCAACTGAGCTAATTCAGTCACTTCCCAAAGGCCCTACCTCCAACACCACAGCTGGATTTGCTTTCACCGCCTAATACTATTATCTTAGATGCTGGGGATTAAGCCCCTGCAGAAGTGGCATGTGGGAGGACAAACCCAGGTCAAAGCATAGCAGCATGTTGACACCCGAGCAGATGGCTAGAGTCAGGGTCAGTGGATCCAAGATACGCAGAGGTAAGCATGACCCTATGGGCAAGAGCCACGACACCAGCTCCAGGGTCAGGATGGATGGCCACTGAGAGCAGCAGTGGGCAGCTTCTGGTCAGTTGGGAGGGAGGACTCCCAGGGACTGAAGACAGGTTTTCAGAGACAAGGAGATGCTGTGATGATGTCACAGGCAGGGCTGAGTGCTGTCTCTTAGCAGATGTCACTTGCAGCGGCTGTCTCTTCCTGGAAGCTGCTTATGCCTTGTTTTGATGGACATCTCTGAAGAGGAACACACCAGGAAGAATCTCTCCTCAGTGATGACATTGGCACTGACTCCGCACCCTGGACGGACTTCTCTCCATGCCCACAGGGAACTTCCTGAGGACCTTCATCCTGATTTGGCCACCGAATGAAGAAGCTACACACAGAGCCGTCAAAGGGGGCAGGAGCGTTTCTCCCAAAGGCCCAGGGCAGCAGGGGTTGACCCCTGTGGTCTTGACTCTTCCCCTGGATCCTGCCTGGTTCTCTTGGCCAATTTAAGCAGACCCCCAGAAGAGGTCAGGCAGATGTGAAAAAGGGTCAGTCCTAGGGGGAGAGTTCCAAGAGTCCAAAAGATTCCTTTAATCCACGGTGATTGTGGTGGAAGGAGCATTCAACCCTTATCGCTCTTCCAGCAATGCCTGCCTTTCCTAGGCAGTTCCTACCATCGGAGTCTCGTGGTACATGACTTTCAGGTCTCTTTCTGGCATTCGGCATAACGTGCCAAGGCTTTTCTGTGCTGTAGCATGATCCATTCTACATTTCCTTTCAGGGTCAAATAATATTCCACATATATACATACCATATGTTCCCATCCATTACTCGGTGATTTGGGTTGTTTCCTCTTTTTAGATATTATGAATATCGCTAACCATCAGGGCTTCCGTACAAGCTTTTATGTGAATATACATTTTAATTCTCTTCATTTTATTCCTGTCAGTGGAATTTTGGTTCATAGGGTAATTATATAGTTGTATGATAAATGGCCAATGGAAATAACAGTTCCACATTATCTCAATTACTATAGATTTGTAGCAGGTTTCTAAAGTATAAATCCTCCAAATTTGTTTTTATTTTCAAGATGGTTTTGCTTATGCTGGGTCCTCTGCATGGTTCTGATGAGTTTTAGGATTAGATTGTCAATTTCTGCAAAAAAAAAAAAAAACAAAAAACTCAGATTTTGATGGTTTTGTTTGAATCTGTTCATCGTAACAATGTTGTGTTCTGATTGATGAACATGAGCTGTCTTGCCATTTGTTTAGGTGTTCTTTAATTTCTTTCTAAAATATGTTGTACTTTTCAGTCTACCAGTTGCATCTCTTTTGTTAACTGTATGTTCAAGTGTCTTGTTCTTTCCGATGCCGTCATTGCTGGAATGGCATAGTTCCACAGGTGGTGGCCGTTGTGAGTTTACAGAAACACCTTGAATTTTGCAGGTCTTGTATCCTGTACTGTGTTGCAACTGTTTATTATCTCTAATGGTTTCTTGTTTTGTTCTTTGGATTTTTTATATATAAGATTGAGTCATCTGCAAATAGAAATAGTTTTACTTTTTCTCTTTATTGTCTGTTTTTAATGGAGTATTTAATCCATGTACATTTAATCTAATTACTGACAAGGTAGGATTTATATTTGCCATTTTTCTTTTTTTTTCTATGCTATGTCCTTTTTTTTTGTTTCTCTATTACTCCTTACTGTCTCCTTTAAGTTGAATAGACGTTTTATAGTATACTATTTTAATTCCTTTATTATTTCTTTTACCATATACATTTTTTAAGTTATTTTTGAGTTATTCCTCCTCTTAGGGAATAAGATTACAATCAACATCTTAATTTAGAACATAATTTGGATTAATACTAACTTAATTTTAAGGTTTAATTAAAACATTGCTTCTATATAGCTCAAATCTATTCTTCAAATTCCTCCCTCCTCTTTTGTGTTATTCAAATTATTACATCATTTAAATTGCAGAACATTAAACATTGAATATTGTGTATATCATGTGCCTGATGATAGGTTTTTGTTTTTTGTTTTGTTTTGTTTTTGGTACCAAGGATTTGAACTTAGGGGCACTCGACCACTGAGCCACATCCCCAGCCCTATTTTGTGTTTTATGTAGAGACAGGGTCTCACTGAGTCACTTAGTGCCTCAACCTTGCTGAGGCTGGCTTTGAACTCACGATTCTCCTGTCTCAGCCTCAGGAGCTGCTGGGATTACAGGCATGCGCCACCGCGCCCGGCTTGTTTGTTTTTTTGAGACAGGATCTCACTCTCTTGCCTCAAACTCCTAGCCTCAAGTAATCGTCCTGCTTCAGCCTACTGAGTAACTGGGACTGCAGACATGTACTAGTATGCCTGGCTCACAGATTTTTCATTATTGCTTTATGAAGCTCTCAGTTTTAATTATTGCTATATGAAGTTATCTTTTAAAAGAGATAGCAAAAAAAGTCACACACAAAAATTGCATCTATGCTTTCACATTTGCGTATGTAGTTACTTTTGCTGCTGTTGGTCCATTATTTCTTCATGTGGATTCATGTTTCTGACTGGTGTCTTTCATTTCCCTATGTCTCCCAGTCTTTTCTAAGGAGCTGTGTGTGCACAGCACTCATTGTTTTTACCACGGTTTATCTCTGTGTGTGTGAGAGTGTTTTAGAAGAAGCATTCCCTTGATTGCTACAAGAATCTAGTTGTTTTTCAGAGTTTTGAAAATGTTAATGTGACCTTTCTTTCCAGTTTTCTCTTTGCTTTTATGGAGAGAGAGTTTTCAGAAGCCCACCTCTGCCATTTCACCACAGTGGAAATTTGAAAGCCCCTCCATGGCAATACTGATGCCCATGGGGGCCTTTCTTTCAGTCCCTTTACCTGTTCGTGTGGGGCAGGTTCCCTGGAGCACCAGCACCTGTGCTGTTCTCTGCAGGGTTCCCTGGAAGCCGCTGGGCCCTTGTTCACATCAGAGCTCTGGATTTATAAGAGAGAGCTGATAGATCTTCATGTGGATTTTATTTTATTTTTCCCCCTTAGGATTCTGGCTCTTCAGGAAAACTTCCTTCTGCAATTTAAAATGGATGTGAGTATGAATTTCTCTAGATAGGTTCATGCTCTTTTTTCTCTGTGCGTTTGGGAAGGAGAGAGGAAAGGAAGGCAGACATTTTAGCTTATTTATTTTCCACTCTGATAAGGCTCAGAGTGGAATAGGGGACCTTAAGGGTCACAAATGGAGGTTTGTAGAGGTTGCCCGAGGCCAGGAGGATCATGCTGGACTGACAGGATGCTTTCTCCATCACAGGCCTGCTCCACGGAGGAGAGGAAGAGGGACTTTGAGAAAATCTTTGCCCACTATGACGTCGTGAGTGTATCCCCCTGCCCTGTGCCAGCCTCTGTGTGGGCACATCCCACCCACATACGTAAACTATGTGACCAGTAGTGATCCCACGTGCGTGTTCTGAGGTCAGGGCACCTTCTGCTTCTCTAGAACGTCTGAGAGTGGGCCAGGGCTGTTCACAGTTGGAGGGAGGATGCTTTTTTTTTTCTTTTTTGGTTGCTGCTTCTATTGAAAAAGTTTCTTCTTTATGTGTAACTAAAAGTCCATTTACAATCATATGCTCAAAAATAACAACAAACCAACAAAAAACCCTCCTATACCCAAGCCAAGGAAATAGAGGCCAGGCTGCACCTATTTGGCTCGAGAGCTGTTTCTCTTGTAGGACCAACTGCATGATCATTCTTCAGAAGGGGGAAAACAAGTCTAAAGCACCACATACTGTGAAGAGATGGAGTTCTTGAAGACAAGGAGGGGTAACATGAGGAGAAGGAAAGCAAACAGCAAATAGAGAAAGGCCCTAGGAAACATCCACCTGGAACCATCCGACTGGACGTTTGTGTCCTGTTCTGAGAGGAAGGAGCATCAGGGTGGCTGCCAGGGTCCTAGTCACTGTAGGGCTCTGCAGACAGTGACCTAACCTTGTTAGCCTCCAGGAGCCATGTTCCCATTGTAAAGGTAGAGGATAAGGATAATAATATTTTATGCCTAATGGAGTTGTTGTGACAATCAGATGAATTCATGGTTATGAGTGCTTGGTAAATACACTAAGGCATGGAATTTCTAAAATCGTATGTTAGTTCAGGATTAAGGAAATGTGAAGAGAATGGATGCTTTGTTATTATTGGAATGTTAGAGAAGAAACAGATATTTTACTATTTTGTATTTCATAGACACCCATGTTTGTATGAATTATACAAAGGGTAGGAAAAAATAATCTTATCCACAGACCAACTGATAATTGTGATGTGCTTATTCGGTACAGGCTCCCTTGACTTACTCTGTATTTCCATAATTACCAAGCTACTGCTCAGTCACAAGAGGACATTTAAAAATGTCAACCTGTCCTTCAAAGGATTGATAGAGTGTGTGGTTGCAGCTGAAGCTTGGGGTATGGGAAGAGATGGAGCCAGTGGACTTCACATGAATGCTGTTTGCAAGAGCCAAGGAACCCAGAACTGTCGCTTCCCACAGAGGGAATTCCTCTAGTTCACAGGGATCTCCACGTTCTGCATAAAGAATGTCAACGGGACAGTGCTGTTTGTAAATCAGCTCATGGTTACAGAGGATCAGCCACTCTTGCCCAGTTTATTCCTTAACTTTTTAACTTAAGAAAATGCTGTTAGGTGATTGGATCTTTTTATATTTCAGAGTAAGACTGGAGCCCTGGAAGGCCCGGAGGTGGATGGGTTTGTCAAAGACATGATGGAGCTGGTCCAGGTGATGTCCTGAGGCTGTGGGGGTGGATCCTGACATGGATGGGATTGCTGTTTTGATTGATTCCATTTTTCACTTGTGGGAATGAGACGGAAGGTTAATGCCAGTGAGAAAATTCTAGAGACACAGTCTATTTGATAACCTTTAAGAGTCTGTGAAACCCAACAGACCTCCCTTGCTTTCTTAAGATTGAGTTCTAATTCAGGTGAAGTTATTATAGAAACATCTTATTATGTTACCAAAATAACACAGTATCACTGCAAACTATTTTATTTTTCAATTGCAGGAAGTCATTTCTAACCCCCTGGACTTGGTTAATAGAATAACTAAAATGAAAACAAAATTTAATTTTATATAACAAATCTCATATTGGGATTGTAAGGTTTTTTTTTTCACCAAGGGGTTTCTTTAATGCCTACCAATTAAGCATTTTTTTGAATTCCAGAGGGTTGACTGACTGCATAATCTGCTTAAGCACATAATTTCCAACTCCTTCTTTTCCAAGGAACTGTGTAGACAATGGATTTGGTAGTTCTATACCCAAGGGGATTTGAGAGGGTTGTTCAGTATACAACGTATCCTGTTGGTCCACACAGCAACAAATTAGAATGGTAGCTATCAATCATTTTTGGAGTCCCAGAGTTCTTTGCAAATCTGATTTAAACTTTGGAGCCTTGAAACAGAAAAGTATTCAGATAATCAATTGTTGCCCAAGTCTCCAGGAAGTGAATGCCCTGGGATTGAGCGGCCACAGACTGTTCTTTCTTCTGCTAGTTGGGATGACTGGGCACCTTCTGTGAGGCCTGACTCTTGTCAGTCCTGCCCAGTTGGTCCCTGTCCTCTTCCTTTCCCCTGGACTGTTGTCCCTCTTGGTGACACTGAGGACTCCTGTACCACCAGAGCTACTGATGGGCACTGGTGTGGTATTTCCCTTTGCATTGGTTGCTAGAGGAAAACCCCATTCTCATTATCTATTTAATGCCACAGTGACCTCCTGTGACAGAAACTAAGCCATTTCCAAGGCAGGCCATTGAAGACGCACACGGTAGACGTGCCAGGCTGGGGCTTTCATTGGCTTTTGGTGGCATGTGTGGGCTGCGAGCATGGCTTGGAGGGTGCCTGGCCTCTGCAGTGGATCCGGGGCCAGTGACCGCCTGAGTGGAGGCCTGGGACCTCATCCATCCAGACCCCAGGCAGAGCGCGTGGCCTCCGCTCCTCCCCATGGTCTGCAGGCCAGTGTGAGCCAGCAGCGCTTAGCAGAGCACCTTCCTTCTGTGCCATCCCTTTAGTTTTGCCTCACACTGGTGGGAAATGAATGTTGCCCGGGTCTGGGCAGAGAGGGCCTGCGCTCGGCCTCCACTGACTTGGACATGTGGTTTCCGTGGCGTCACGGAGGCAGTGTCCGATCCTCCTCCCCTTATGTCTCCTCAGTTTTGTTCTTTTCTTCCTCTTTTTCTTTCTATGAACAGAACAGAGTGGAAGCTGTTTTATGGATGAGACAGTATAAAATGGTGGCTTTGCCGTTGGACAGATCTGAGCCTTAAGTCCAGACCAGCCACTTATTAACTGCATGTCTCTGAGCAAGTGGCTTAGCCTCTCTGATACTGATGCCTAATACATAAAATGGGCACAATAATATCTGATTACCAAGATTTCAAGATGACTAGGAATAATGTAAACACCTGTCACAGTCCCTGGGTGAAAGTAAGATTTTTCAAAGCAATAGTCTTGTTGGAACAAAGCAGCTGGAATCTCTGGAGCACATTTCTGAGCTTGAGAATGGTTAACACTCAAGATGGGATTTCTCAAGAGCTCCAGAGATTCCAGCTTAACTGATTGTAAAACTCTCTGCATATTGTAGAAAAAATATTGGAAATAAAGGAAAGTATAAGTTAAGAAGTTGAGAGAATCCAGCCCAGGGATTCAGGTTCCAGGCTGAGTGTTCTGGGTCCCAGGCTGTGACCAGGGATTCAGGTTCCAGGCTGAGTGTTCTGGGTCCCAGGCTGTGACCAGCAAGGCGACCTTGGCAAGTTATTTAACATCTCCAAACCTCAGCTTCCTTATCCAGAAGATGGGAATCACCACAGATCTCACCTCCATGAAGTGAACATGAAGATTAGAGAGGAAAATATGCATAAAGCAGTTAATGTTGTGCGACTTCACTGAGTGTTATCCGTAATAATAAGCCGTTATTGAGAGATCAGTAAATTAGCTGTTATGAAGATCTCACAAATTGATCTGGAAGCTACTATAGCTTTTATAGCTTGAGTTACTATGACCTTTGCTATTTCCATATGATTTTTCTAAGAGAAAGGCCAGATATCTAGATCTATATTCTTTCTTAAAAATCACCACTTTTCCATGATTCTGCCCTTGAGTCCTCACTGTCTGGTGATGATACCCAAAGGCCCAAAGGCAAAGGTGGAAGTAAGACTCAAGTCAGAAACAAGAGATTATTTTTTTCCGGAGAAAATTAAAGGGAAAACTTCTAGCCCACAGAAGCAGTTACAGTTTATAGGAACAAAAGCGTGGGGTGGAGACCTGCGTAGCTGCAGTTGGCCTGATGAGAGGCAAAACAGGACAAAAGGCAGGAGATCCACACGTGCAGAGTTAGTGAGCTTGTGCTGGACAGGCCGGGACGGTGATCTCCGCTCTGGGCTTCCTGGGTGCCCGCCAGGCCAGGGGCAGCCCCTCAGCTCTGTCCTCACAAGGAGGCTGTTTGTAATCCCAGAGGGGCTCCCCAAATTCATCCTGTTTCAATGCTATCTACTTTTCTCTGCTGTGGAGAGGAGGATGTTTGGCAAGAAGGGACAACACCTGACCTAGAGGCCTGAGTCTAACATGTGCCTCGCCAAAGAGTGTGGCCTCGCCATGTGCCTCGTCACCCTGAGCACAGATGTGTGTTTCACGCTTAAATTATAAAGGTGATACAGACATCGCTGGGGGGTTGGACCCTAGAGCGTAGGGGAGCACTGGACACTGGGGGTTTGGACCCTAGAGGCTAGGGGGGCACTGGAGACTGTGGGGTTGGACCCTAGAGATTAGGGAGGATACCAGACATGGGATGGGGGTCGTTAGACCCTAGAGACTAGGGGAGCCCAGGAAACTGGGAGTTGGACCCTAGAGTCTAGAAAAGCACTTGGATCCTAGAGACTTGGACCCTAGAGACCACTGTCCACTAGGGAGTTGGACCCTAGAGACTGTGTGAACACTGGACACCAGGGATTGCACCCCAGAGACTAGGGGAATACTGGACACTGGAGATTGCACCCCAGAGACTGGGTGAGCACTAGACCCTGGGGTTTGGACCCTCGTGACTAGGGGGGCACTGGATTCTGGGGATTGGCACTAGTGGTCATTATTCTAGAGAGTTGGAATGCACAGGAAAGAGAAGGCATCTGATAAATGTGTGAAGACTCCACGGAAGGACAGGGTGATCAGTGATTCTGTTGATCTGATTATGAGTGCACCTACCACGGGGTAAGAGGGCCAGCCCCGGCGGTCCCTCACTTCCCAGCAATCAAGGGAGGCAGATAGCTTTTCTTCAGTTAGAGATCCCAGCTCCACCTGCGTGTTCTCAGGAGGTGCTGAGGAAGGGCTGCAGAACAACGTAGGCCAGCCTGAGTGTGAATCCTGGTTCAGTGAGGCCGCTGTGGATGGTGGGCAGGTTAACCAATCTCTGTGCTGGTTCACTAGACGTACTGTCTCTGCAGAGTAAGGATGAAGGTGGACACAGCCTCATAGGTTGTTCTGAAGACAGAGTTAATGTGTGTAGAGCCCATACGTCAGGAGCCCACGTGGGCTTGTGTTTGCCACTTGCTGTTAAAACTGTTTTCAAGACTGGGGTCCCAACAGCCTCAGGTGAAGTGTCTCCACTGATCCATGTACTTTTAAGCAGTAGCATTCCAGTCTCTGAGTCATTTTGGGATGCCCAGCATTAACACAGAACTCAAAAGGCCCAAAGACATGTCCCTTAGGTCCTCGCTCCCCACCTAGTCACACAGGAGTACCTTTTACTTACCTCAAGGAAGTAGTAACTTGGCAGGAAACAGGTCTGTGATTCCCTTTTTATTTGCAGTGCTGGGGCTCAAAGGCCTCACACACGCTAGGACAGCGCTCCATGTCTGAGCTATTTCTCCAGCCCAATATTCTTCAATTAGAAAAGTTAAAATAATTTGAATGTGGTTAATACATTGCAAATTAATTCAGGCTAACATTGTAAGTGATTACCAGGGAGTCTACTAAAGGTGAGGATTTGCCCACAGGACACTGGGCAGGGTGCCACAGACCAGAGAAAAGCTGTTGCAAGGTCACTTAAGGAGCTAAAGCAAAAGATCCCAACGGAGCTCACCACAGGGGGCCTGAGTGCAGGGCTTGATGACGGAGGACTCCAAGAGGTCTCCTGGGGCCACTCCTACTCTGCCTCCTGCTGATGCCCAGGGAAGCATCTCTTGTGAGCCCCAAACAAAACCCTCTTGACTATGGCCCTATCTTGGTCTCACAGTCTAATCATTCAGGGCACCTTGACACAGGAGTGAAGTGGGCCAGGCCAGATGACCTGCTCCCAGGCTGCTGCTCCTCCTGATGTCCCCCGAAGCCTGTCCCACACTGCTGGGTTGTTGTTCTGCTCTGCCAGCTGGCTCTCATTTCTGCGTTCTCCTCCCTCTTTCCCTATTTAAAACCTGCTATCAGGGACAGTTTTGGTGTCAGTCACCCTTCTGGAAAGTGCAAATGGACGTGTCTGAATGCGGCTGTCTGGTTAAGGAACAGGAGGTTCTTGTCCCTACTGAAGTTCATTTTAGAGGTTTCTTTCAGCCAGAAGACCTCAGGCACAGGGGTGGGGAGCTCTTCCTAGGACCCCTAACATCAAACCCTGCAGGCAGAGTTTTTCTCTCTTCTCCACAGAACTATTGCAGAAACCCAGGGGCTTGGCCAACTGCTGGGCTGGGTTTTCCTTTCTCTCTGGACATTGACTTTTTAATTTAGGTTCATGACCATCTGGTTCTGCAGGAGAACAGTGCAACAAAGGAATGAGCTCTTAACTGGAGTCAG
Source organism: Geosciurus inauris (assembly GCA_004024805.1). Classification (NCBI taxonomy): domain Eukaryota; kingdom Metazoa; phylum Chordata; class Mammalia; order Rodentia; family Sciuridae; genus Geosciurus; species Geosciurus inauris. The sequence continues at coordinate 40,050 of PVHX01000578.1, read as the reverse complement.
AGGCTTGGGGTGAAGGATGATGCTCAGCAATCCAGCTGGGCAAGATCTTTACGGTCTCCCCGAGCCTCTGTCTCCCAATCTGTGAAACCTCCCAGCCTTGCTATGAGGGCCAAGCAAATCATCCTGGGAGAAGCGATGAGTTCAAGCATGGCTTGAATTTCTTACACCTGTGAGCTGAGGTTTTTTTCCTCAGTGAACACACATCCCAACTCCTTCTTAGCCTTAGAAATACCTCTTGGAGTAAGTCCTCTGTCCCTAGCTCAACATGAAATGTAAAGCCCTGGATTCCATCCCACACAGCCCTTCTTTAAACTAGAGGCACAAAAACCTCCTGTGTCTTTGCTCTGCAGGGCAAGCAAGGAGCATTCTGTGGTCCCAGTTCTCTACTTCCAGGCAGAATCTCTTTATTATGATTGCTAATGAGACAGACTTCCTGGGAGAACTGCCAGGAAGCCATGTGGAAATAGAAGTCTTTTTCTTTTTCCTCCTTTTGCCTGAAGGGATAGGCTGAGAAATGAAGCTGCTGGCAGAAAACATCTCCAGCAGTGCTGGCTGGGGTGAAGAGACAGGCTGGGCTCCTGCTCTTCTGGCCTGTGCCCCAAAGTTCCCAGGAGAAGGGCACCAGCTGGGTGATCAGGGAGGGCGCTGGAGGTGGAGCTGCCCCAGCGTGTCCATTATTGACCTGCTCCTTTTGTTCTGTGCAGCCCAGCATCAGCGGGGTGGACCTTGATAAGTTCCGGGAGATTCTCTTGCGTCACTGTGATGTGAACAAGGATGGAAAGATCCAGAAGTCGGAGCTGGCTCTGTGTCTTGGGCTGAAAATCAGCCCCTGATCTGCATGCAGCTCCACCTTTCACTGCGTGTCCCTCTGTGCTCTTGCTGTTGAAGTTGTCCTTGTGCTTTGCTGTTGGGAACCCAGGAGCAAACTTCCCACCCACGGCATGGTGTTCTTGGCGAAGGTGGGAACTCGAGGGCCCTCCCTTCTCTCCCAAAGCCCCCACGTACTGCTGCTTGGTGTTGCTTTGCCCCAGAACCTGGGTAAACCGGCTGGTTCTGCTCTGTTCCTCCCTCCCCAGGCACTGGGATGGCTGGGCCACGGGTCCGTCATCTCAGGTTCTTCCTGTGGGCTTTCTACTGAGTCTGCGTGGCAGGTAGCACTGCTCTGTAGAGATTTCTATGTGAAATAAATCTGCAAATGAAAACACAGGTGTCCTGGTCATTGCGTGGCCCTTGAAGTGCTCCTCTGATGGACTGTAGACAGAAGCACCTGTTTAACTGAGTGAGGGTCAGGAGCAGCATCCTGAAGGAGGCCGCTGACCCCAGTGAGCCCACCTGAAGGTGCAAGCTGCCAACCATCACCTTTCACCTGGTGGGAAGACCAGGCCACTCATCCTGGACTGGGTTTGTTCCTAAGTGCTTGGTGAGCAGACCTGGCCAGGCAGGTAGGACTATAAAACAAACCTGGAGAGAACGTCCCCAGGTGGCTCGCGCATCTGCCCCCACCCCATCCCTTTCTCATCCCTAGTGAATCAGTGTCCCTAGTGAATCTGGGACCACTGAGGCTTCTCCACTGCCCAGGTGCTTCCTGTGGGCCCCTCTGCATGCTCTGGCCCATCAGCAGCTCCGTCACTTCACTCCTGGAGCTCAGTCACATCCCCACGAGAGGGTCCCCTGGGGAAGGGAGGGGAAGATGGTCATGAGGGGAGCTCATTCTCCCTAGCGACGGCTGGGCCTGGTCCCAATCGCTCAGGAACCGCAGACTTCACACCGAGGCGTGGACACCTCAAGACCCCAACCAGAACAGCCTGTTGAGAGCCCCTCGTGACTCAAGATTCCCACCATTCATGGGCTCCTCATCACTGGACTCTGTTCCTGACCCTGTTCTGACCCGGGTCTCCCCTACCTCCAACAGGCAGATGGTGAGGATTAGTGGGGAAAATGTTTCCCAGGTGACTCAAGCACCTGCTCATTCAAACAACAACTGTGATCTGAGCGCTTCCCGAATGCAAGCGCTTCTAGGTGCTTCTCATGCCGTGAATAATTCAATCCTCATTCCTGTGACGTGGGTGCCTTCACAATATCCATCTCAGATGAAGAAACTGAGAAAGAAGCTCAATGCGTCTTGCCACACCTCTCCCAAGTGAGGAGTCCAGGCCCCTCGCCCACACTAATTCCAGCCCAGGTCCCTGCACCTTTCAGGGACACTGGGCTCCCACAGTGGTTTGGTGTCACTGTAGCCCAGGCCATTTCCCCAAGTCAGCACGTCACAGGAAGGGAGAGTCCAGGGAGCAGCATGGGGCAGGTGACGTGCCAGCTGCTTCTTGTTGTTATCCTGATGGGCACTTGACAGATATTCATTCCGGGGCCAGTGCTACCAAACCCACGAGAAGATAATGTCCATCTCCAGGAAGCCTCGTTATTCTGCAGAGCATCTGGTCCCTCTTCCTGGTGTTTTTTCTGTCACTTTAAATAACAGGAGCTGTTGTTTTACTGCAATTGAGTTTATATTTATTTATTGTGACACCTTTTATGTTTGGTTTGATAAATCCTACTCTTTGTCACAAATGTTTCTATTTTTTTGAACTTTTAAATTGTGGTTTTATATAAATATAATATTTATTTATTTATAATATATATTTACTTAAAAAATGGACATTTTAAGTGTATAATTCATGGTATTAATTCCATTCACAGTCCTGTATTACCGTCACTACTATTTATGTCTAAAACTTATTCACTGCCCCAAATAGAAACTCCGTTCATTAATTGATACCCTAACCCCTTCTCCCCAGCCTGTGGTAGCCTTGGATCTACTTTCCTTCTTTTCAGGTTTGCCTGAGACGTTTCAGAGCAGCTGAGTCAGACACCCGTGTCCTTTGTGTCTGGCTCCCTCCCACAAGGTGCTGGTGATTCGCCCCTGTGTAGCCAACAGCAGAACTTCATTCCTTTTTATGGCTGAATTATATTCCACAGTGAGGATGGTCCATGTTTTGTTTACCCATTCATCATGGGTGGACATTTAGTTTGTTTCCACCTTTCGGTGATTGTGACTAATGCTGCAGGACACACTGGCACATGTGTATCTGAGTCGCTGTTTGCAACTCTTGCGTGTGTACCTCGCAGCGGAATGGCTAGCTCCTGCAGCCATTCTGTCCATCATTTTGTGGAGCTGTCACACTGTGTCCACAGAGCTGCCACATTTTACATCAGCCACATGTGAGAGTTCCAGTTTTCATCTCCTGCTCCTAAATAGAGCTCTTTCTGGAACTGCCAGAAATAAGTGCGGGGCTGGCTGTTGGGCAAGACCCACTTGCCCTGACCCCTGCTGCACCAAAGGATCTTGAGGCTGTTGCTCCAGGATGGCCACACTGACTTCCCAGCTGGGCCTCTCTTCCTCCTTGCTGCAGGCGGTGGAGGTAAAGGTGGGTGGGGAGGGTTTTATTTCAGGGACAACCCGTCCAGATCCATGGAGGGCAGCCCCCCCAAGGCTCACAGGTGATACGGGGCTGAGACTCCACCGGGAGCTCTTCGACTTTCCAGTCCCAGCCTTAGCAAAGCTCTTCCAAGCACCCCAAGTAAGGGCTGAGGGGGGTCTTTGAGTAGAAAGAGCTGTGTCATTCCACTCAAGCAGTGAGTTCACGCAGAAATTTCAGACCTATGGGCCAAACCTGGATAAGACGTGGCATGAGTGCAAGCAGCTTCAGAGAGAGGCCTTGCTCGAGGAGGCCCAGGCTTTAGCTCACCTGTGTCTCGATTCCTCAGGGCGAGCGTGCAGGTTTTCCCACCAGCAGCTGACAGTTGCTTTGTTGGGGTGGGGATACTCAGGGTCACGGGTACTTCTTGGAGGACCCCAGGACCCAATGAGCTTCACATGGTCCAAGTTGCCACCTGGTAGGAAATAGCCTGCGTCTACCCTCCCTGGGTCTTGTATCATCTTGGCCTCTTGGGTTAGACTGACTGAACCTTCCCTGGACCCCCATTCTCTGACCTCTGTTTCCTCCCATACCCTAGGACAGCTGGAGTCTCCTGACTGCTGTCCTCTGCACTGCACAGGGGTCCAGCTGCACCTCGCTCCCAGCAGAGCCTGCACAGGCCATCCCCCTGCCAGGCCCTTCTCCAGCCTCCTCTCTCCACCTTCTACCTCATCCTTTAGCCCTTGACCTGTCAAAATCTACCTTTTCTTCAAGGTCTGCTTCAGAGCTCCAGCTTCTCCCCAGAGCCTGCTCCAGTACTCGCCACTGCTATTTTCCACCTGATTTCTATCATTCTTTGGTTAATACCCTTACTATTCCAATTCTTCTGCTCCTGTGTTATCTGTATAACTGTCACCTCCAATAAAGTGGGAAGCTCCAGCAAGACTTGGAAACCTTGTTGTAGGCTCTGCCTAGGAGTGACTGCAACCGGCCTGCTGTACCCCTGTGCCAGCGCACATCTCCACACAGTGCCCCACAGGAGAGGTGTGAGCACCGTGCACAGCAAGAGCCCTAGCCAGGAGGCTGGTGACCTGCTAGTCAAATCTAATTCTGACCCCCTGGCTGTTGAGCTGGGAAGCATCACCTCATCTCTACACATCAACTCCTCATTTGCAAAATAACAACACAGACTTCCAGGAAAGCCGCAGTGGGAGGCATCGGGCAACGTCTCCACTCGAAATGCACTGAAATGCACGGCAGGGTCGGAATCAGTGATGGAAGCAGTTTTTAGAACAATGCTCACCAACAAGACACATTCCTTCCCATGGGAAGAAGCAAGGTCTGAGTTCTCTGCAGGCTCTAGATTCTCAGGTAAGAAGGAGCAGCAGCCTCCTGAAGGGCTTGGGCGGGAAGCAGATTGCAGGTTTCGGGAGGCTGGCTCCTTAGCTTCATGTCTGAGGCCAGGCAGAACTCCAGGGTGGAAGGGCGTGGCAGCCAGGAAACAGAGACAGAGATAGAGGTGCCAGGGACCAAATATAATCCAAGGGCCCAGTGACCTACTTCTAGCCATGCCTTGCCTGCCTACAGTTATCACCTAGTAATCCATTCAAATTAATAACCCATCAAATGGATTAATCCACTGAAGAGGTTATTCTCTCATGATCTAATCGTTTCACCTTGGAACATTCCTGAATTTTCTAACACATGAGCTTTTTAGGGGACATTAAAGATATGATGAAGATGATATTTTCAAAGAAAAAATGAGATGTTTGATGACTGAAAGTCTCCTTCAGTCCCAATGTTATAATCATGTTGATTAATTGGAAGAACATGATTATACAGTTACTGGTTTTTTCAAAACTTCTGTTATCTACTATGCCAAGCTTTGGAGAGCTTCATCATTAATAAAAATCTGAACTCTTCAAAGAAATACTGCAGTTTCTCATGCAGCACTAAATCAAAATGTGCCTCTGTGTTTTCAAGGTTTATTCTTCACATTGTTGGTTGAGATGAAGAGGAAGAAAATTATTATTATTTTCAGAAAAAAAGGAAGGAGCAATTAGTATTATGCAACTTGAAAAAAGTATGACATCTTAAGATCGTTGACAGTACAAGCGAGAAATTGCTAGGAGTGACAGGCGGGCATTAGAGGGCACACCAGAGCAGAGACCAGATTATTCAAGGAGAATTTCAGTAATCCAGACCCATGCTTTAGAAAAAAGAAACGGGTCTGTCCTGACCTATTTCATTATGTTAAATCATGAGACTCCCAAGGACACGCAGAGCCTGGCAATGAGGAGGCGAGGGTGTCCAGGGAGGGGACTGGCCTCAGAGAAACCAAGGCGCTTAATGGTCCCTCTTCTGTTGAGAATCCCCCAACTCCATCCTCCAACTGTATGTTGTCATAAAAATCTATTCATCATCTTTCTTTTGAAATAGAATTAATGATTGTTTAATTGGCTTTCCTGGAATCTAACTAGTTTTTTTTAAATGTCTTTGTCTGTGTATCTTAATTACACATAATAGTGGGGTTCATTGAGACATGATCTTCCATGCATGAATATAATTTGCCCTATTTCAATCCCCAGGATTCCTTCTTTCCTTCCCCTTCTCTATCCCCCAATTACCCTTCCTCTGCTCTCCTGTCTTCCTTCTATTTATTAATAGTTATTTTTTTTTATGATCCTGCTTTGTAGATTCACATAAAGGTAGAATTCACTGTGACGTGTGCATTCATGTACACAGGATGATCTGCTCAGTTTCATCCTGTAGTTCCTCTTCTCCCTCCCCTTCAATCCCCTTCCTCTACCCCACAGGTCTCCCCTCTGTGTTCATGGGAACCCCTTTATCCTGCCTTAGCTCCCTCACGTGAGAGGAAAACATTTGACCCTCGCCTTTCTGGGTCTGGCTTATTTCACTGGAGCCTGACGCTCTCCAGTTCCGGCCATTTACCAGCAAATGCTATCATTTCATTCTTCATGACTGAGCCTGGAATGGAATTAGTTCTCAGCATTCACTGAAGCTATTCTCTGAATGATAAAATGAAGGTGGTTTTGCAACAGAGCTGAGGTCACCCTGTCCGCAGGACATCATTTCCAGGGACCTGGAGTCTGTGCCTCACATGCACCCTTCGCTCAATGTGTCATTAATTCATTAGAGTTGAAATGACAAACTCCATTTTTTGTACTCTAGATTACAGCCAAGGGAACATCTTCTATTTCTTCTCATTCCTACCATACAGACAGGGATCATACCTGTGGCTTGCCCCCTCTATACATGATATCAGGAGAGCCTCACACTGGTGAACATATGTTCCTTCGTTCCACGTTTGACTTCCTTGCTTGGAATCAACAGGATCAAAGCCAGCTCTCTGGCACAACATATTTTGCTTGATAATAACATCTTGAGACCTGGCGCTATGTGGCCATGGTATTTAAGCAGCATCTATGAGACTGGCATTGTCAATTGATGGCTTCTGGTTTTTGTACCTGCTATGACCAATGAGGCTTATTGGCTTCATTAGATGTGCGATATTTCCTATTTTGCAAATACTTGTGTATTTAATAAATTCAGCACACCAGGAGTCATCTGGGTGGCTAGTTTGCAGCAGTATTAAACCTGCAATGTAAGACCTGTCCCTTGGTCTTACATTTCTTGTGCAAATCTCACCTCCCACCTGCTGAAGAGAATTTTAGTTTGTCCCCTTGATTCCAAGCCTCTTTCATGCAGAATGGCCGTCCTGGGAGGAGAAAGCTCTGCAGAGGCCAGAAGGCTGATTGGCTTATATTGGGACCTGAGTCATGGGGGGAGGGACAGAGCCAAAAGCGGAGGAGAGGGGAGAAATGAAGCAACAAGTGGGCTGGCATTGGGGAGGAGTTTAGGAAAACTTGCACAGAAGGAGGAGAAAACAGAGGTGGCTGTGTGTGTCACAAAAGAGAGCTTTAAGGATGTGCTCTGGGTTGTATTAATGGTAATCCTTGCGATATTTATTGAAATAATTTAAATAGTGATGTAAGCTTTCAAGTTTTTATCTTTTTTTTTTGGGTCTTAGATTGGTGTTCTCCTGAATAACCTACTGGGCTGCTCGATGTTCAATGGCAACACTTGTCAGTACCTAGAGCTCATTTGGTAATTTCAGGTTTTCCTACAAGGGCTGGGATTTGCACACCACTCCACAAAAAGCACAGCAGGGTGGTGGGAGAGGCATTGAAACTGCCTCTTGGATGTGATACCAGCTGAGGCTGGACAAAGCCACCTGACTCTCTTGAGATGACATTTCTTCAGTGTAGAATGAAAGGTCAGGTTGGTTGGTTTCCAAGGGTCCTTCCAGCTCTAACCTCGTTCTTGCTATGGGATTGTTAACCCTAATGAGATCTCTTTGGATGGGCAAACCAGTACTACAGTCTTTTTTTGTTATTATCTTTGAAGGGCAGTGCTTTCCTTCAAGGGAACAGATAAGCTCTCTGAATTACATGCCAGGAGAGAAGTTTTAGGGGACACAGGAACATTTCCGAGTTCTCAGCATCGCACCGCACAAGTGACTTCCATGTGTGGTTTCTGTACATTTCTTTGTTTCAGCTCTTCTGATAAGAAAGAAAAGTCTCTAAGACACGAAGAGATCTGTGAAGAAAGCACATCATTTCTTAGTCATCAAGGAGAGCAATGTGGTCCACTTTCTGTTGACTGGACACATGGGCAAGACCCATTACAAACCAGCTTAGCCAAACTGCAAGTCTCGGGGGGCTTTTCCCCACCACTCAGCAGCGCTCTGGCCAAGCCCCAGCCTGGCTGCTCCTGCCTCCAGGGCACCACTGAGAAGGGGGCTGTGTATTCTCTGTGTAACAATCACCAAACCCCAGTGCAGCATGATGAGGTTATTGCTCACGTGTCCAGGGTCAGCTGTGTCTCTTGGCCAGCTTGGTTCACACATCTGGAGACTGGCTGGCTGTTGGCTGATCCACACATGGGCCTGTATCATGAGACAGTCTCACAGAGGATTTCTGGTGTTCCCATGTTCTAAAGGAAAGAGTTGGGAAAATGTCCTCATTTAATCAGCAGTCCTCAAGCACATGAAGAAGTCAGGGTATGTCTGCAGAAATTGTTTACGGTTTTGATTCTAACTAAGACTTATAAACCAATGTTTCACTCCCTTCACTTGCCTAAGTAATAATAATGATGATGATGATGATGATATTTTTCAGGAAGAACAAATTACCGAGAAAACGCAAAAGGATTGCTTTGATATTTCATTTTTCCTCCCTTTCTCTCACTTCTGATTGTTTGTAGAACAATTAAATGCTATTATTACTTAAAACAACAGCTTGGAAGTTAGCAAAGTGCCAGCCTCAGCAGCATGGGAACATCTGTTCTGACGGAAAAGCAAGTAAATATTTTCCTTTCTCACTGTAATTGCAGATATTATTACTTACTAATAACTATCGATCCAAAGACAATTTGAAGTTCGAAGTTGCTTTTTTTTTTGGTACTGGGGATTGAACTCAGGGCACTCGACCACTGAGCCACGTCCCCAGCCCCATTTCGTGTTTTATTTAGAGACAGGGTCTCACTGAGTTGCTTAGCACCTCGCCTTAGATGAGGCTGGCTTTGAACTCACGATTCTCCAGTTTCAGCCTCCCAAAGTGTCAAAGTTGCTTTTATGAACAAAAATGCTCTGTGGTTCCGTGAATATGGCCATGTGCAGAATTAGGGCAAAAGTAGGCATTTGGGCGAAACAAGTGCATGTGGTACTGTAAGTGCTGCGGCGCGTTTCAGATCAGGAGGCACCTGCAACCGGGGAAAGCCTAACACACAAGACGCGCAGCTGAAAGTGGAGCCCAGAGCCCAGCTGTCCTCCATCCCACTCGGCAGCTCCGTGTTGTTCTCATGCACGTCTCTACACTCATGCACAACCCGCGTGACCTTGGTTTCCTCCTCTAATACATGGAAATAACAGTGACGATTCCAGTCCATGGTGGTAAGGAATCGTATGAGTGAATGGGCTGCTGTGTGTGAAATGCTTTTATAAAATACAAAGCTCTACACACGAGAGGCAGGTGGGCTGGTCATGGTGGAAGGAGGAAGCAGGCTTAGCACAGTCTGTCATCCCTGGCCCACACCCGCTGCTAGCCCCTTCACGTGCTCCCTGGCAGGTATACAGAGGTCCCCTGGGGTCTGTGCATCCGACGTTCACGTTGCCCAAGCCTTGACCTTATACTCTGTGGTCACTCTAGGACTTGTTTTGCTTGCTCTTGATTGCTTCCTTTCTTAAGTGTGTCCTGTTCTTAAACATGGAAGAGCTGTGAATCTCTCCACCCCTCCACTGGGCCTCATTTACTGCAGGAACCTAGGGACAGCTGGACCGTACCTGGGCTTGAGCTACAGAAAATGGCCGAGCCTGGTGCTGAAGCAGGAGCTGAGCTGTGAACAGAGAGGGCTATGGTGAAGTGTCCAAATTATTTCTCTTTTATGAATTAGAAAATCTGGGTGACAAAGCAGGACACAAATTCACCTGTGAAGCAGACAACATTTCCTTCGTAGGGTGCTCTGGTAGGAGTTTTTTTTTTTTTTTTTTTGGTACTGGGGATTGAACTCAGGGGCACTCAACCCACTGAGCCACATCCCCAGCCCTATTTTGTGTTTTATGTAGAAACAGGGTCTCACTGAGTTGCTTAGCACCTCACTATTGCTGAGGCTGGCTTTGAAGTCGCGATTCTCCTGTCTCAGCCTCCCTAAATTCTGGGATTACAGGCTTGAGCCACCGCGCCCGGCTTCTAGTGGGAGTTTTTAGGCAGAACAGGGGAATACTCTTCTCTGGGCCTGACCAGGGTTCCAGGAAGCTTTGACACAAAGCTTGGATTTTTCTTTCCTTTTCCCCTGGTGACAATTATGTGATCCTTTATTGGGCTCATAGAGACTGCCAGCTGGGAGCAAGTGAGTGTTTGCCCCAGGATCGAAATCTAAGGTCATAAAATAAATGCAGTAATCAAGAAAAATACTAGTACTTTAATGTACTATTAAATAATTCACAATATGCAAAACTCTTAAGGAACAAAAACACCAAATATTGAATAAAGACAGGATCAGTATCACTGATTTTCACCTCAGGACCACGAGTTGCCTTCGGAGCCAGCTATCTAGTCTAAAATTTTAATTTAGGGAGACAAATTTGCATTTTCTAGTTTCTTTCCTGCTAATCAGCAAATGACCAATTTTAGACCTCAGGAAAGCTACAAGCTCTGGCCTATAAGTCTCCCAGCTTCTTCTCATTCTAAAGAATAAGAACTTGGATGTGTTGGAAAAGAGAGAGAAGAGGAAAGTGGATTTTGGGGGGAAAGTAGAGGATCTTGGAGAAGCAGGAGATCAAGCTAGACCCCTGCTTCCAAGTAAAAAGAAAAGCATTTCCCTTGGCTGGAATCAGAAGGAAAGTTCTCTAGGTCCCAGAGCACTAGAATTGGATGTTGACCCAGGGCAGAACTCTAGGAAGCAGCAGGATATTAGAGAGGAGACACAGATGCCCCTGGAACCATCTGGCTTCACACTGAAGTCACATCCAGGCTCCCTGTGTTCCAAGCACAGGAGAGGAGGCAGGCTCCAACGGCACCCGCATCCTCCGTATCACCTTCTCTTGGTGAAAACGTCTCAGGTGGCACACTGGTGCAGCCTCAGGGACAGCTGACCCTTCAGTGATTTGGGGCATCAGTGAGCTAGGAAGCCCCGTTCTGCATCTTGGTTTCCTTCATCCATCCAGACCTGATGCCCATCTTACCGGGCCGTATGGAAGCAGGCCTATCTCCTCTCTTGTTTTGTGTTCTGATGGCAGAAACTACGAGGGAGAGGATGTGGCTGTGCGGTGGCTGGGGCGGGAAGGGCGGTGCCTGTGGAAGCCCTCTCTCGGTACACACGCTGGTGCCTTTTTTACAACTCTGAATCATTCTGAGTCAGCCTCGATGACTACATGACGGTTCACGTGGCTAATGATATGGCTTCGCTGAGAGGCGTTCTCAGCGGCTGAGTCAGGGTTACGGATCTGGAGCTCCACATGCAGCCGGAGGTGGAACAGGCAGCATCTGGTGAGTTGAAAGGACTGAGAAACAGAGCAGCCTGCAATTAGATCAGCACACTGTCACCAGGGGGCTGGCAGGCCCCATCCCCACACTCCAGGGTTGAGCCTGGCCTTTAACAGATGTGGAGTCTCAGCATAAACCCCTGTGAGCCCAGAGCCATAACTGAACACAGCCTGAAGCTGGCGGCTCCATCCTTCCAGCTCTTCCTTGAGACATGAGTTCTGGCTTCTGAAGGTCATTGTTGAGCTCTCTTAAGGAACCGAACGGGCTTGATGAGCCACAGGTCAATTCAATCAAAATCACTCTCATTTTCACTAGTCCCTTGAATATTTGCTGTCTATTTTCCTTTTTGCTGTCTTGAACAAGGAAACTTCGTTCTGATGTTTTCCTAGTATATTACCTTCCCTGGGTGTGCTGTCTTCTAGACCCAGATGGCTGCTGATGCCCAGAAGTTGGGCGGGTAGCCTCAGGAGAGAGGGGCTGGCTTACAGGACAGGGCTGGTTGATGTGTGTCTTAACTGCTCCCTCTGCCACCTCCAGCCTGCCCTGACCAGCCAGCCAAGGACAGCCCTTGCTTTTTTCTTTTTTTGGCGGGGGTGTTAGTTACCACAGATTGAACTCAGGGGCACTCAACCACTGAGCCACCTCCCCAGCCCTATGTTGTATTTTATTTAGAGACAGAGTCTCACTGAGTTGCTTAGTGCTTCACTGTTGCTGAGGCTGGCTTTGAACTCAAGATCCTTCTGTCTCAGGCCTCCCAAGCTACTGGGATTACAGGCCTGAGCCACCATGCCCAGCAACTTGCTTTTACGGAAGCCTGACCTTTGGTTACTGGCACACCCAAGTTCAAAGAAGCCTTAAAGTGTTCTCTAGTGACTACAAATTTTACCTCTGGCAGCTATAACACTTGGGGGATACAGGTGTTAACCAGGGGCTTCCTTATTTGGGTCCTGTGGTCCAACCTGGCCGGGACAGGTCCCTGTTCTTGCTGTGTGACCCCTCTCCCCACTCTCCATACACAGACCCATGTCATCTCTTCCAGGAGCCCATCTCTGACTGTCCAGATGGAAGTGATCCTTTGGACACAGCTGGTCTATGGAGAAAAGAGCCCCAGACAGTCAGAGGGTTGTACTCAATCCCAGCTCTGTCACAGTCTCTGGTTTCTCAGAATTAAAATAACAAAAGCCACAAACCAGGTGGCTTAAACAACTGAGTGTATTGTTTCACCATCCTGGGGGGTAGAGGTTTGAGATCAAGGTGTTGCCAGCCTTTTCCTTCTGAGCTGGACAGGGGCATCTGTCTTGGTCTCTCTCCTGACTTGGGTGGTTGCTGGTGATCTTGGCATGCCCTGGCTGGTGGAAATATCACTTCATCTCTGTCTTTGTCTTCACCCAGTGTCCCCCAGTGTGTGTGTGTGTCTCTGGGTCCAAATCCTGCCTCCGGCCCTTTTTGCATTAGAGCAGTAAGATGATATGTAGTATTTGGGTTCATTTTCACAAGATAATACATGCAAGGAGTTTGATTTCAATCCCCCTTTCCCCTTCCTCTTCCTTCCTCCCTCCCCCATTCTCTCTCTTCTCCTTTATTGATCTTCCTTTTACTTCTTCATTTATTTAGTTTTGATTGGAATTTTCTACACACACGTACAGGAGGAATTCTCTTTGGTACATTTGCATATGTCTGCAGCATGCTATTGCTAAATCCCTTCCATGTTTCCACCCCTTTCCCTTCCTTCCTCCTCCCTCTGGTTCTCCTACTCCACGGATCTACCTTGTATCTTTATGAGATCCCATCTCCTTTCCTGTCACCTTCTTTCCTTTATTTTGTTCTAGCTTCCACATATGAGAGAAAACATTCGATTTTTGATTTTTTGAGTCTAACTTAATTCATTTAGCAATATTTTCTCCATTTCCATCCATTTACCAGTAAATGTCACAATTTCATTTTTCTTTATGGCTGAGTAGTATTCCATTGTCTATATATACCACATTTTCTTTGTCCATTTATCTGTTGATGGGCACCTAGTTTGGTTCCATAGCTTGGCTATTGTGAATTGTGCTGCTTTAAACATTGATGTGACTGTATCCCTATAGTGTGCTGATTTTAGATCTTTTAGACATATACCGAGGAAAGGATAGCTGGGTCATATGCTGGTTCTATTCCTAGTTTTCTGAGAAGTCTCCACCCTGCTTTCTAGAGTAGTTGCTCTAATCTGCAGTTCCACCAGCAATGTATGAGTAGACCCCCCCATCCTCACCAACATTCCTTATTGTTTGTATTCTTGACGATTACCATTCTAATTGGAGTAAGATGGAGTTGCAGTGTAGTTTTGGTTAGTATTTCCCTGAATATTAGAGATGCTGAAGATTTTTTCAGATATTTGTTGGCCATTTGTGTTTCTTCTTTTGAGAAATTTCCATTTAGTTCTTTGGGCCATATTTTAATTGGGTTAATTGTTTTAAATCTCTCCTCTTTATAAGACCATCAGTCATGCTGGACTAGGGGCCCACCTGACATCAGTGTGACCTCAACCTGTCATTCACATCTTTAGTGACCTCATTTCCAGGCTGGGTCATGTTTTGGGGTATTGAGGATTAGGATTTCAACCTGTGCATTTGGAGGGGGGCCCACAATAGAGTCGTTGGGAAACCCCTCTTGGTCTCCTGACCTGTGAATGGAGACAGGGTAGGACTACTGTTATGCCCAGATCACGGTGACCCCAAAGACCACCAGGGAGACTGAGGCATGTATGTAAAAAGAGCCTTTATTCGGGCTTAAGCTCGGACTCTCAAACTTCACCGGCGCAGCGGGTCCGTACAGAGAGACCCGAACAATGGCTGAGCAGGTTTTATAGGGAGAGGGGACAGGTGGTGGCAGTGGACATGACATATGCACAGCATCATTACACAAGCACCAGTTACAATCGTACAGTCCTATGGTGACAATATTGACCATTCAGAATCTGGGGGGGTGTCCATTACATTTGACGGGACCCAATCATGACTTTTGAGAATTTTTTGAAAATGACCAACTACGAGGTGAGTTTAAGGGGCCCACGTGGGGTTCAGGCAAGCGGCAAGTGATTGGCTGGTTTGTGCAAAGTAACTCTCTATAGTTCTTAGACCCTGACTCAGATCTCAGGAATGCAAGGTGTATAATTTTTAACCTCTTTGATTGTCTGATCTGAGGGTGGCCCTAGAGTGGCTTCAGCCTTGAGCAATCTGTGGCTTTTCCTGGAACCAAAACTCAGGTCTACTAGTTTTTCTGTCCAAAGCCTGTCATGGAGTTCATTTTAGCTCAGGTCTTTCAACTACCTACTCAGAGTCCTTGGTGGCTTGGTGATGTGGCTAGTGAGCACTGTGGCTCAGGGGACGTCACCTCCACCTGTTGTCATTTCTATCTTATGAATCTCACCTATGTGAGTGGAAGTGGAGAGGAGGGCAGACAGGGCACATACGTAGGGAACAGCTGCTCCCTGGAGAGTTGGGGACCCTCAATGGCTTCCCTTTCTGTAAGGGCCAAATGGTAAATCATCTCTATTCTGTGACCCTACAACTGTCACAAACCAGCCTTGGACAGCATGGAGATAAGTGGATTCGGCTGCTTCAATAAAATACTATTTATAAAAACAGGCAGCAAGCCAGAACTGGCCTGTGGGTCGTGACTCGATGACCCATTCTGTACTCTGTTACGTTGTGTGACAGAGAGAGGACCTGCACTTGGGGATGCCGCTGGAGGCAGGTAACCCTGGTGAAGAAAGGCTGTCCAGTGTATTTTGGGCTGTTCTTGCAAATTTCCCCATAAGGGTGAAATTAACCTCCTTCCCTTGGAAAACCTGACAGATGAGTCCTAAATAAAACAATGAAATAAGTAAACCCAAGTGTTTTTGGAAGAAACGAGGTGTCACTCTACCGTGGTAGGAATCTGGACAGGATTTCCAGAAAATTTTTGAGCTCAATCTTCCAGGAGGGGTTAGTTGGCTTAAAGCATCAGGCAGGGTCAAGTGGGAGCCAGAGACACACTAGCCCCTTACATATGCTGGAGATGGTGGATGGGGACAGCTCTGTCTATGTGCACCTGTCACACTGCCATCACGAGGCATCTGGTACTAGCCCAGCAGTTCTCACAGGGCTATCAACCCTCATCCTCTTCTGGCAGAGGAACGATTGCTCTTGTTTTATGGTTAATATAATATGGTAGGTGGAACTCTGATGTTCCCACTATGTAATCCTTGGGACTGAGAACATGACAGATCTTACCCCTGTGCTTAGGTTAGATCATGTGTCACACTTGACTTCAAAAATAGGGAGGAGAATATCTGGGCAGTCTGACCTGGTCTCATCAGCTTTATGAAAGCAGAACACTTTCTCTGGCTCAGCACAGAAGAGGTTGGACATTCCAGAAGAATCTGATGCACAGCCGAGGACCTGAAAAGAGAGGGGCCCTAGGGGGGAAAATGTGTGTACCCTCAAGGGACTCAGAATGGCCCCCTGCTGATGGCCAGCAAGGACAGGAGGACCTCAGTCCTGTGACCAGAGGACACTGAACTCTGCCCATAGTAAGCATGAGCCCGGAAGAGGACCTTCCCCAGAGCTTCCAGAGCTCATGGTGGCTGTGGCTTGGTGTTTGGCCTTGTGACAACCTGAGTGGAGAATCCAGTGGTGCTCTGCTGGGTTTCCAGCTGGTAGGACTAGAGACTAACAAGGTGGCGCTGTTTTAGCTGCTGAGTTTGTGCTGATTTGTGTTGCAGCAATAGAAAGAAAGCACGTAGTTGAGAAACCTGAGCATTTCGTAGCCTAACGACTCTCCCTGTCTGGTGAGCAAAGGGGCCATGATGGGACCCAATCTGACTTCAAAGTCCTCTGGCTTTTCTTAGTGCTGTTTTCTTTTATGATTTCAAAACAAATGTAATTAGTATGTAAAATTTGTACACATCTGTGGGGTATAGTATAATAATTTGATAATCTATACCATGTGTAATGATCAAATCAGCTTTAGACTTTCTATCTCCTCAAACATTCTTTCATCATTTCTCTGGGTTGGGAACCTTTGGAATTTGTTCTAGATATTTTGGAATATACCATAAAGAGTCATAGACTACAGAGGCCTTCCTTTGCTGGAGAACACCAGAACTAATTCCATCTCTCTAACTGGGTTTGAGGCCTGTTGTCTAACCTCTTCCCATCCTACCTCCACTCTCCCCTTCCCAGTCTCTGGGGCCACTATTCCACTCTTTTCTTCTAAGAGATCAATTTTTTAAATTTCCATAGAGGAATGAGAGCACATGGTGTTGGTCTTGCTGTGCTGGCTTATTGCACTTAACGTGATGCCCTTCAATGCCACCTGTGTTGATGCAGACAGTGTCTTAGTGCTGGTCTTCTGAGTGGCCCATAGCCTGGCGACTGCAGGGGAGGAGGCACTCTCCAAGAACAGCCTGTGGCTCTGTGTCCTTGTCTTCCCTCTGTGAATAGGTTTATTCTAAATACATTTGTTGAAAGTAATTTAAATCCATTGCTTCTTTCCAATATTTAGCTTTACCGTACATTCACAAGGGTATTGCTTCATGATGAGTAAGGGATTTTAAAAAGGAAAAAAAAAACCCAGTCTTTTGCTGCAGAGACAATGCTTGCTCTATCCAACACTGCTGCTTGTGAGAACTTTGTGAAAATGTTTTTCTGTGAGTCCATAAAAGATGAATGGTCCTAAGGAATGAGAGATATGGGTGACAAAAAGAGATGTCCCTGCTGAAAAACAGCTACCCTAATGAATATGGCAGGTTTAGTGATTTTATTTATTTATTATTTCACATAACTTTGGGAAGAATTCTTTCCCTTGTTTTTGGAGGTGCTCTTTGGGAAGGGATATACTAGCTCTCAATTCCCCAAATTCACTTGTGCTAATGGGACTACTGGACACCCCTCCCCTTTATTTTGGTACCAGGGATTGAACTCAGGGGCACTCAACCACTGAGCCACATCCCCAGCCCTATTTTGTGTTTTATGTAGAGACAGGGTCTCACTGAGTTGCTTAGTGCCTCGCTGTTGCTGAGGCTGGCTTTGAACTCGCGATTCTCCTGTCTCAGCCTCCCTAAGTGCTGGGATGACAGGTGTGCGCCACCGCACCCAGCTCACCTTTCCCTTTTATCCTTTTCCAGACCCCAATAATTCGGGCACAGGGAGCATGGCTCAGGATGTCTCTGACATGAGTGCACTGAGGGCATTTCCTTGCTGGGCTCATTTTGGAAGTTGGGGGCCATTGGCAGCCCACTAGGCCCTCAGTCATGCACTCACACTGGGGGTCTTGCATGGGGACAGGGCAGGAGCATCTTGGTCTGCAGGGAGAAGCTTGAGGTCCCACCCAAACAGCCCTGGGCTGATCCATCTCCAGGGGACTGTGAGCAGGTCTCTAGTGGTTTCTTCAAATGTGCTAAGTTAAGGACTCAGCCATCCCTCTTGCCTTGGGTCCCCTCTCCTAGGAGGAGAGCATGGCTCCTGTCCCAACCAGAGCTGCCCTGCCAAGAGCTCTAGGTGCCTCCCCACTCCTGGATGCACAAAGCTTTGGAATGCTTCTGCTGGAAACGTCCTTGGAGTTGGCTGGTCTTGAACCTGGACAATTTGATGTCATTTGTGTAGACCTCAGGGTTGGCAGGACGCTAGTCATTATGGCACAAACCAGGGAAGTTTCAGGAGAAACCAGTGGACCTCTGGGGATGTAACGGTGGCCTTGCTCAGTCTTCTCTTCAGGAGGCTGCCCTGTGTTTCCTTTGCATCTTGCTTTTCAACATCCGTCACATTCGACAGCTTCTACTGAGCTTGAACCTGGGAGGGGCAGGTGCACAGGTGGGTAGAGCCTGGCACCTGTGCAGAGAGGAGGAGAAAGAGGCAGATGGCTGAGGCTGGTAGCACTCTGGCCAGCCAGGGCCTCCTCCCCTAAAGAAAAGGGCGCCCACGTCATCCTTCCTGCCCGCCAGCCTCTTGCCCTTCTCAGGTGTGGGGTAATTCCTCTGTGGCTTTTCCCTTCAGGAGGATTTGAGATGACCCAGAGCCCTGAGCCAGAGAGAAGGAACTAAATCAAAACCCTGTGGCAGGTCCTGGAAGGCCGTCTGTTACGTTTGTCACCAGGCCTTTGTCAGTTGCAAAAGGCAAACAGCCTCTTGGAATTGCTGGGGCTGTACTTTGACAATGGAAAGGAGAAAGGGAGACAAGGCAAGAAGAGAGGGCGTGCGCAGGGATGGAACCAGGTACCTGACGTTGTGTGTGCCTGAAGAGTAACGTTTTCTAGTAAAAAGTTAGAGTTTAAGTAAGTGGAGTGATTTTTGATGTTTCCTTGGCATTTCCCAGAATTTGCATGTATACAGTCAGGAAAATAACTGACCCCAAAGACAAGAGTTGAGAGAAAAGTTGGGTAAAGTTGGAAAAGTTGGAAAAGTTCCAATACTAACTCATTAATATGAACAAAAGGGTGAGAAATGACACAAATCAGAGTAAAGCATTGCGTAAAATTCAGTCTTGTAGCTTCATAAATATGTAAGCATACTTGGTTGGTTACCTGAAAAATAAATAGCATTTCTCTTAAAGTTGAAATTTGGCATTTTAAAAAGAAAACTGGCATTGTCCTTCTGAGCCAGATTTGTGTGCTTAACTTATGTGGGGCCCTGGATTCCATCACCCAGCACCCCTACCCAGCAAAGAAATTCACAGATGAAAGGACATGGCATCTCGACTGGATTTGCTTGGCAGTGTGCTGGGTCAGGGTACGACAAGGCGAGCGTGCCTTCTCTCTCCCCTCAGGGCCCTGGCAGAGCTCTTCAGTGTAGAAGAGGCAGGGCCAGCATGTGCCTTTCCCCAGGCTGGGCTCCTCGTGAGGTAACTCCAGTGGTAGACAAAAAGTAGTCCTCAATCCCAGGTGTGCGGAGGTTACCTTACGTGGCAAAGGGTCCTGTAAGGACTTTGAGATGGGAATATTATTCTGGATTTCTGAGTGGGTCCAACCACATGGACCGTAAAGATGGAAGAGAAGGAAGTGAGGGTCAGGGGAAGGGGTGAGGACTCCACATGCACTTGCACCGTGAGAGGGCGGCAGGACCTGGCGCCAAGGGGCTGGTGCTCTTGGAGATGCGCAGGGTCCTCAGGTGACAAGGCATGTGATCTTCTCCTCACACCTCACAGCAGGCTCTCTGGCCTCCCTGCCTCCTCGCTCCCTGGAAGTGGTCTCAGCAACTCCTCACCGTCACACAGCACCTCCGGCCTCGTGTCTTAGACTCTGCTCTGGAGAAGGACAGGAACAGGCCTCTTAGACCCTTGGTGTCACTTCTTTAATGAACATTTATCACTTGTCGGTGGTGTATAATATTTCCCAAACTTCCCAGGTCATAAGAATCCATGGAGACACTTTTCATAAACATTCTACCTCCTTTGGAGGCTCCCATTGGGTCTTGATGGAACCTGAATCCTCATTTGAAAAAGTGTGCTCAGCAGTTCTTATGGCCTGACAGATTCGGGAGTCACTGATGCAAAGATGAGTAATACAAGGTCTCCCCGAGGGCTCACACTCCTGGCAAAACAGAGTTGCCATCCCTGGGTACTCACACCATGAGGTGTGGAGTCCCTTCCCACACTGCCTGGTTGGACTGGTGTCAGAGGGAAGGACAGTGTGTCTCTCCTGAGATCAGGGAACAGAGGGCACGCAGCCTCCATCCTGCACACACTGTTTAAGGGACACTTACAACTTGACTGTGTGTCTAGGATTATCTCTAGCCATTTTTATTATGAAAAGATTGTCAGCTTTCCTTTGTTCATTTACATTTATTTGTTCATAACTTATATGCTGTAATATATACTATATCATATATCTGTTGCACGACATGCACGGGAATTAATACATGCTAAATAAGAATTAAACGGGAGCTACATTTCCTTCCTATTCTTCAGTGATTGTCTCGCTTCTTCTACTCTGGAGCTCAGGGGTTTAGAGCTGTGCTTTTCAAAGTGCGATTGGCCAGGCTGTGAGCTGGTCTGCAGTGAGATCATTGTAACCTCCAGCTGTCCCTGTAAGCACATTTCCCATGAGTGTGTTCAATTCGTATGAGTTCCTCATTTTTCCCGAGTTTATGTTTGCTTTGATTCCATTTATTGAGATGTAAATTCTAAGTCTGTTGAACAAAAAGTTAAGAGCTTGCTTTTATTTTGTATGTCTATTTTTATTTCATGTTGCTAGCCATTTACTTTTTATTATAGTTGACAAAAGTAATAGCGCACAACAGATTGGATATTACAAAAGAAAAAAGAAACAAATTGGCCCTTCATCGTGGGTAGTTTGAAAGCTCTGGTTCAGATGGACCCAGTATCAAGTAACCAACTGATGCCTGGTGGGTGCAGGGGGCTGTTTTGAGACCTCTCCTCATTTCTCTGGGAATTCTGCTCTACTGTGCGACAAGAATTCTGTGGTATGTTCTGAGCTTGGCACAGAGCTTCTGGGCTAGCAGGACCCAATAAGCTAAGGAGAGAATCATAACTTACAACGTGCTGAACAGTCAAAGTCCACATGAACTTCTTGAAGTGTAGGAGACCGGGTCACACAAGTGTGGTGCAGGGAGAGCTGCCGGGCTGAGCAGGCGGGAACACCCTGCTCTCTCTGGTCTTGGACACCAAGACTTGGCCCCAGCCCCTTGCCAACTGATACGCCCGGAGACTCCTCTCCCCCTGGCCCCGGCTCTTTGCCAACTGATATGTCTGGCCAGACTTCTCTTCTTCTGACCTTAGCTCCTTGCTGACAGGCCTGGCTCCTTGCCAGCCTCCCCTAGTCCCGGACTGATACCGACCCTGGGCTGATACTGGCTCTGGCTTCTGGCCAGCCAGCCCCAGCTTCTCGCCAACTGAGATGACCTTTTAGGTAATTGGCTAAAAATCAGTTAGGTGATCCTCTGGTTGGACACCCTTATGTATATAAGCTCCTGTGTTCCAGTAAGCCTTTGAGCTGTGTCATGAACACTGCCTCCCGGTGCTTGATTCTGGAGTCCGTTGGCACCACCACACTCACCTCCTATCGGACCACCCTGTTCCAGAGATTCAACAACATTGAAGGGTTCTTCCTTCCATGCTGCAAGTGAAAAGGAGGCCTGAGCTGAGGAAAATGAATCAAGAGAGTTCCCCGGGCCTCCCTCAGGTGCAGAGGGCAGGGCCAGGACTCAAGCTAGACGTCCGACTCAAAGGTCTTCTTTCCCACTCTCCCCTAGGCCACTTACAACTTTGGTCAGTGGCTCTTTTCTTCTCCAAGGCTAAGGAGGACTACAGGAAACTTCTGGAACTAAGGGAGGGAGTGGGCTGAGTCAGGAGGCAAGAGCTGTGCTCACATGGGCCGGGCTGTAGGAGAGGGCAGAGCCCGTGAGTCCCTGCGTCTGTCGCAGCTCAGGCTTGCATTCAGCAGGAGATGCCGAGGGAGTGACCAGCACGTCTTCTTCAAGCAAAGCTAAGTAGGGGTGGTGAGCTGCCTTGGGAAGGTGTCGCTGGACTGCTCCAGTGGCTTGCAGACCATAAACGGGCACCCGGGCACCCTGGGCCTTTGTGCCACACAGTGGTGCTACTCTTGCAAAGCAGGTCCACTGCGCTGGTTACACTGTAGCTCCCTGGATGGTGGGCTGAACTAACTTTCCTTTCCTTTCTTCCTCCCTCCCTCCCTCCCTCTCCCCCCCCTTCTTTCTTTCTTTCTTCCCCCCTCTCCTCTCCTTACCTTCCCTCCCTTTCTTCCTTCCTTCCTTCCTTCCTTCTTTCTCTTTCTCTCTTTTTTGGTACTGGGGACTGTATCCGGGGTGTTTAACCACTGAGCCACATCCCCAGCTATTTTTTATATTTAGAGATGGTCTCGTTGAGTTGCTAAGTGCCTTGCTAAGGTGCTGAGGCTGACTTTGAACTCATGATTCTCCTGCCTCAGCCTCTAGAGAGGCTAGAATTACAGGCATGCACCACTGAGCCTGGCTGTGGGCTGCACTTTCACAACTTGCCCGAGGCTGGTGACAAAGAAGACTCACAAATGCAGGCTACACAGATCATGCTGATTACTTACAGATGGGCGTTGGGGGCCACAGAAGCCCAGGGCGAGCCACACCCTAAGGCTCTGGAAGGCCGTCAGGAGAGGTGGAGTCTCCCCTGCATGTGCCCCACCTGCAAGGCCTCTGGGGGAGCCCCAGAAAGCAGCACGCCCTGGAGGCCTGTTCTGGAAGTGCATGGTTGGGATGTGGTCTGTCCTCCAAGGATTCACGTGCCCAGGGCGGCAATGCTGGAAGGTCACATGCAACTTCTAGGAGGTGGGCCCTAGGTGGAGCTTCTCAGGTCACTGGGGAGGGAGTGTGTAGCTTGCAGGGGACCCCTAAACTACCGTGAGAGTGAGGGGTGGTCGGAGCATGCCCGATCCTGAAGAGTTCTCGGGCTTCCTGTTTCTCGTTACGATTTCTGCCCTTTCCCCTGTTCCCACCTGATGCCATCTGTTAGGTCCTCACCAGAGGCAAAACCATGCAGCTGCCCAATCTGGGACTTACACTCTGAATCTGTGAGCTAAATAAACTTATTTTGTTTATAAGTTATTTATAGGTTTATAAAGTTACCTGAACTCTGGAATTTCATTAAAGTCATGAAGGGACTGAGGCAGCACAGCCTGGCCAGCACCTTCCCATCCCAGGAGGCTGCACTCCCCGCACAGGCCACAGTTCTCTTTTTTTGGTACCAGGGATTGAACTCAGGGGCACTCGACCACTGAGCCACATCCGCAGCCCTATTTTGTGTTTTATGTAGAGACAGGGTCTCACTGAGTTGCTTAGCTCCTCGCCGTTGCTGAGGCTGGCTTTGAACTCGCGATTCTCCTGTCTCAGCCTCCCAAAGTGCTGGGATTGCAGGCGTGCGCCACCACGCCTGCCTGTCACAGTTATTCTTGAGAACTTCCAGGGAGAAGGCTGGGGAGAGAACTGGGACAGTCCAGGGCCCCTCAGAGAACTAAACAGGAAAAAAGTGTTGTTCTCTGCACAGCCCTTACTCTCCGCCCGCCCCCAGACTGTTACAAGCCATGGCTTTACTATTAACCATAATCTTCTGACAGAATGGACTTTCTATTTCATGATGTTGTAATTCTAAGGAGTGTTAATGATGGCATCAGACAGCGTCACCTGGCACCTGTGGCATTTGAGGTGGTGCCTGTGGGGGCTGTCCTGTGTATCTTAAGATGCTCAGTCCCACACCTGTGATGACATTGCTGAATGTCCTGTGGGGAGAAAAGCTGCCCTTGGCTGAGGACCATCACTCTACATGAAGAGAAGAACTAACACCTGAGTGTAGGCTGTGTCAGAGGCCCTGTCGACAGTCTTAATTTCATCTTCATGAAACCACATGTAATTGTCATGTGCAGGTGGGGATACTGGGGCACAAAGGGTTAGGTCACCAGTTCAAGAGGAGAGCTGGGTTTTGAGACAGGCTGCTGGATTTTCTGTGCACCCAGGAGGCAGAAATAGCAACCTACACAGATCTATATCCATGTTCACGTGCTCTACGGTGGCTGTTCGTGATCCCCATTTGTATTCCATCTTTCCCAGGTCACAGAAAGACTGACGTTTGAATGTGTAAAGCACTGATTTCTATTTTTCTTTCTAGACCTATTAAATGAAACATTCATAATGTGCACATTTCTCCAATGTCATCATAGAAATGCATTAAAAACTGGGTGTGTGTTCACATGGAATGCCTCCTGGGCTCCCTCTGGTGTTGGCTATGATTATACTTGACTTTAAAGCAGCTCATGTGTGACCACATTTCAAGTCAATAAGGAATTTGCTGTTTGTCAAGAGATAGTTTAAAAAGTTCAACTGCATTGTTATATTATTCAGATTTTACAAGTATTCTATTATGGATCTAACACAACTTAAATTTTATAATGCTAGTCTCTGATGAAAAGAAATGCAAATTAACATCATAACGTGGCAGAGCTTCTCTGTACAAGTAGGCACATCATCACTGCAACAACCCAAATCCCGTGAGGGTAAAATAAAGCAGAAATACTCTCCACGCTTTGCCGAGGGTCTTCTGATACAGCCATCTGGAAGAGCAGTTTTATGGTACGAAAAACAGTTATAAATCTTGCATCCTCTTTGACCCAATCGTCCT
This sequence comes from Geosciurus inauris, assembly GCA_004024805.1. Classification (NCBI taxonomy): domain Eukaryota; kingdom Metazoa; phylum Chordata; class Mammalia; order Rodentia; family Sciuridae; genus Geosciurus; species Geosciurus inauris. The sequence continues at coordinate 15,429 of PVHX01000578.1, read as the reverse complement.
GCATCTAGGAGTGGTCTACGCCAGCACTTTAGAAGGAGACACAATCTGCTCATGGATGCTCATCATGGCACTGTCTAGAACAACATGATGCTGTGAGCAGCCTGGCTAGTCAAGGGTGGAAGCATGGCATGCTCCGCTTCATCGTGGCACCACCTCTCTAGAGTGGTAGTGGATCAGAGGGACACTGGAGTCAGACCTTCTGGGCTGAAATGCACGGCTCCCATGCTGTGACTTCAAATGAGTTTATTATCTTCATCTGTAAAATAGGCATCATGACGGCACCTCCCTGGATTGGTCCATTCTGCGAGACAATGATGAAACAGCCAAGGCTGGGACTTTGTAAAGAAAAGAGGTTTGTCTGGGTTCATAGTTCTGGAGGTCCAAGGCTGAGGGGCCACAGATGCTGATGGTCTTCTTGCTGGTGGAGTCTGAGATGGTGTGGTCATCACAGGGTAAGAGACAGGGCTACATACGGATATCTCCTCTGGGCACTCTCCCTCTTTTTATGAAGCCACCAATATTCGATCATGAGGGTTCACCTTGAGGACCTTATCTGATTGCAATCATCTCCCCAAAATCCCAGTTCCAAACACAGTAGTCAGATCGAGTATTCGCCCTAACACCTCCCAGTGGGGATTAAGTTTCTACACACAATCCCTTGAGTACATGTTCTAACCATACCCAAATCATAGCACTACCCAGGGTTAGGATTAAGCAAAATAAAGTGCATTATATACTTAGAACAGTATGTGGTACAAAAGAATTGTTCAATAAATGTCTTTTGATGGATTATCATTTAGCTATTGAAAATAATAATTATAAAACTGATACAATCAGGCTGGGCATGGTGGTGCACACCTGTAATCTCAGCGGCTCAGGAGGCTGAGGCAGGAGGATTGCAAGTTCACAGCCAGCCTCAGCAACTTAGCAAGGCCCTAGGTAACTCAGTGAGACCCTGTCTCTAAATAGAAAACAAAAAGGGCTGGGGGTGTTGCTCAGTGGTTAAGTGCCCCTGGATTCACTCCCCAGTACCAAAAACCAAACAAACAAACCCCAAGTTGATGCAATCAGAAAAAACATCTAATGATGTTATGTTTTTTAAAAAAATCATAATGTTGAAATAGAAAATGCTTTATATGCATAAAGGCTGGTGGAAAACACAAATAAAAATAAATCTGTAAAAGTGATAGAATCATTAACAGTTTTCCCTGTTAATTTTCTATATTGCTATTATCTTTACAAAATACTAAAAAGTAAGAAACTGGAACCAGAATAAAAATATTCTTATTAATGAATTTGACCAGCTAGTGATTGGTGTCTTCTGTTTTAGACACTGTGACAGGCTACACAATTAAGACATTATAAAAAGCTTCATAGTTTACTGAAAGAGACGGGCACAAAAATCAGCACCTTCCATGGAATATGTCAGATGCTGTAGGTGGTTCTTTCAGGGTGCAGCAAGGTCACAAGATAGGGACTCCTAAATGAGTCCAAGATGGGGGAAATGGTCAAGGAAAGCTTCACAGATGATGTATGAACATAATCTTGAGTGACTTTGAGCAACGAATGAACTGAACATACATTTCAGGAGATGAATTCAACTGTGACTCAGGTGAATTAAACAAAAGGGGTTCAAGGAACCCCAAGAAGGTGGGTAGGTTGACATCATGGGAAAGAGCCCAGGGGTGGATTAGACAGCAAGGGAAGTCATGGAGGCCCAGCTTTGCCCTGAAGGCTGGTGGTGACAACTGGGGGGTGTTCATCGGAAGGCTGAGGGAGGGGACGTGAATTTCAGACCCGAGGATGAGGGGCTGTGGGTGAGGAGTGAGAGTGAGGAGCCTGGGCAGGGTGAGGACAGGGCGTCTTCTGACTTGTTCAGCCCCCTTTTTCCAATGCCAGATGTAAGTACCACTAAGGAAAGGCTGCAGCAGAAGGAAATCACGACACGCCTAGGTCTTTGTTTCAGCATTATCACAATGTACTCTCCGTGTTTCTGGAAAAAATCATACCCCTGCCAGCTGGAGGGAAGGAAGCAGGCTCACAAGTCTCTCTGGGACAGTTAGGCACATGGTGTCTGTCACCAGGGAAGTAACATGGACTGAAATAAGCATCATCATGAGAGTGGGCAGGAGATGCCCTCAAAATGGGAAGACATTTTGGCTAAAACGTATCAGAAAAATTGGAATAAATGGTGTTATGAATAAGGAAATTTTAAGTTAGAAAGTAGTAAAAAGACCTTCTAAGATAAAGACAGAGAAAAAAGACACCACAGGTTGGCAATTGGTACTCGGAGCAGTTTCAGAGTGGTTGAGGCAAAGACACAATGCAAATTTTAAAGAATTGAGATGAGAAAACATAATCCAGTCTCTTCTTATCGGTTGTGCCTGTATCTTCACTAGACTTATGAATGAATCTTGTGATGAACCTAATTCCAGATTTGAAGATGACTGTTTTTGTGCATTTGCCCTGTTGAGATGATCGCCCCTGCCCTCTCTGTAGGCATTGTGCAAGGCAGAGCCATTTTTTTTTTTTTTTTTTTGGTACTGGGGATTGAACTCAGGGGCACTCGACCACATCCCAGCCCTATTTTTTTTGTATTTTATGTAGAGACAGGGTCTCACTGAGTTGCTTAGCACCTCACCATTGCTGAGGCTGGCTTTGAACTCGCGATTCTCCTGTCTTGGCCTCCCTAAGTGCTGGGATTACAGGCTTGAGCCACCGCGCCTGGCTCAGAGCCATATTTGATCCAACTTTATGTCCCCATATTTGTTGAGTGAAGTACATTTGTACAAAGTTAAGAGGGCTTGCTTATATTTGAATCTGCATTTCACCACTTTTCAAAGAATATTTTTTGAAATACACATTATAAAACCCTGTATTCATCAGCCTATCCTTAGTGGCTGTTGTGAGCGGCACTATTAATAATTACTCGGAGGCAGATTATTTTTAAGTGCAAGCATATATTCGATCACATCAATCACCAAATATAAACAGTTAATGCAAAGAGTGTTGAGTGTGCTGCAGCACCCCAACTAGCATTCAATGTGCACTAATTAAACGCTATAGGCAAGTCACGCTTTCCTATGGGCAACTGAACACTACAAGCAATTGACACAATCCCAGGGCAACCACAGCCCCCCAATACCTCCGGTGCCACACGACTTCTCTTAGTCAAAGAGCAGACATCGTCCTTGTCTGGTGGTTCTCTTTAGCTGACAGCTGAGCATCAGGGAATGGTGGAGTTGATCCAGGGACGGACAGCAAGGTGGCCAGTCTCACTGATGTCCTTGTAGCAAAGCCCACAATGTGGCAGGACAAGTAGTTTAAACGCAGTTCCAAGTTGGTGGTGTGAGCTGGTGATTGGTTACACCCAGTGAAAGTCAATGTCCATTGGTTATGTCCAGTGGGATGATGTAATTGCAACTGGGCATATTCTTTGCTCATGTCCTGGAGCTGTGCTCCCTATCCATGTGACCAGTCATTGCTAAGCATGCCTATGGCTAGTGCCCCTTACAGCCCCTTATCAATTGCAAGCTGGCATGACTAAGCATGCCACTGGCTGCTGTTCCTTATGGCCAGCAACTTAGTGAGTCCCAGCATGTCCAGGCATGTCTGTGGCATATGCTCCTTAGAGTGGCTCATGCAGTAAGTGGTGGGCATTGGTAGGACTCACAAGCTGCCTCGTGCGTGTAGAATGGCTGCCAACTCGCTCTACCATAACTGCAGTTTTCATTGGAACCATTTCTCACAGGATTAGCCTTCCTGGCCCAGGAGTAATAAGATATCCGACCAAGCTGGAGTAGTCTGAGAAATTCCCCAAGATTTTTCTTCCTTTTTATTCCCCCCACACTGGAATTAAGAAAAAGACCATTTTTCTCCAGTGATTTAAACCGTGGATGTATAATTCTGGCTGTCTTATTACCCACATTGCGACTCATTCACAAAATTATATGCATTTTACAAGAACACATACTAACAAGTAAAAGATGGTTAAATGAATAGATTAGAAGAATGAGAGAGGAGAAAACACAGCGTTACAGAGGGACAGAGACTCAAAACGGAGACATGGATGGAGAAAGACAGAGACAAGAGAGACAAAGAGAGGTTTGTGTTTCTGCTACTAACATATAAGTTATGTTTATAGTGTTTTTAATGTCCAAAAATGTGGTGGGACAGATTATTTTTCCAAGAGATATTTTTAGATACACATAATTATATTATGAATATGTCTATACTGCATATGTTTCTGCTAATGTTTGTTTTTAATAGATTAAAGTTGTACTTTGGGGATTAACACAATGAAGAATAGGACATTTTTGTACAGAATCTTTAAAAGTTATCAAATAATGACAAATAAATTTTCATTAAATAATGTTATCTCAGTTACCATCATTGCAAAAAGAAGTATTAGAGTGATAATTTTATCTGGGCTATATTTTTCCATGCTTTTTGTTCTAAACATCCTGGCCAATAAGCTTTATAAACAGGATTAGTTGTGTTTCACTTTTAGTTAAATATTTTTTAATGATATTTAAATCTGTTTTCCTTCATTTTGCCTTTTCAACTTAAAAATTTTGTCTTGACAATTATACATACTTATGAGGTACAATGTGGTATTTTGATACAGGTACATGATATGCAATGATCAAATCAGGGTATTAGTATTTCCATCAACTGAAATATTTGTTTTTTTCTTTGTTTTGGGAATATTAAAAAGTCCTGTTTTGCTCTGAATATAAAGTGTCCCCCAAAGGCACAGGTGTTAAAGGCTTGGTTCCCAGTGTTGCAATGTTGAGTTGGGGCTCTTGGGATGTGATCAGATCATGAGGGCTCTAACCTCACTGGTGGATAAATCCACTGGGAGCTAGATGGATTACTGATAGGCAATAAAACTGTAGGAGATGGGACCTGGCTGAAGGAATTAGGTCACTTGGGGCATGTCCTGGAAGGGTATTACTTGTGCCCAGCCTCTTCTCCCACCACTCTCTGCTTCATGAATGCCATAAACTAAGCAGCTTTCCTTCATCACATGCTTTCAACATGATGTTCCCTGATGTTCTGTGCTCTGGTTTGGATATTTGGTATCCCACAAGGGCCCATGTGTGAGATAATACAAGAAGGTTCAGAGGTGAAATGATCAGCTTATGATAGTTACGATCAGCTTACGATAGTTATAACCTAATCAGGTTATAACCTAATCCTCCAATATGGATTAACTGAGTAGAAAGTGTAGCTAGAGGAGAGAGGTCACTGGGGCCTGCCTTTGTGATTTCTATTTTGTCCCTGGTGAGGGAGCTCTGCTTCCTGTTGTCCTGTCCTGAGCTGCTTTCATTTTCCATGTCCTTCCCCCACAATGTTCTGTCTCACCTTGTGCCTACAGCAATGAAGTCATCCAGGTATGAACTGAACTCTGAAACCATGAGCCAAAATAAACTTTTCCTCCTCTTTGTTGTTCACGTCAAGTCTTTTAGTCACAGTGCCGCCTAGCTGATTAGAACATTCTGCTTCACTCAGGCTTAAAGCAATGGAGACAGCTGACCATGGATTGCAACTGCTGAAACAATGTACAAAATAAATCTTTCCTCCTTTAAGTTGTTTTTGTCAGGTATCTTAGTCACCGTGATGGAAAACTAACACACACAAGTTGTTTTCCTCAGTTATTTGTCACAGCAATGAACAGCTGACTAACAGAAAAATGATACCAGGATTTGGACTATTGCTTTAATTTATACTTGACCACGCAGTTCAGAATCCTGTGGAACTCACTTGTGGGAGAAATTTGGAAAAGTTTGGAGATGCGGGTAGAAAAGTCTTAAAATGTTTTTAGTGGAGCTAAATGGGCCATTGTGTTGGGAACTCAGAAGAACAGGATGCTGATAGGAATGCAAACAGCAAAATCCATATTCCTAAGGTCTCAGATGGGAATGAATATTCTGTTTTGAATTTGACTACAGGCCATATGTGTTACATTCTGACAAAAAGTCTACATTTTGTCCATCCTCTGAGACTTTGTGTGAGGCTAAATTTCAAGGTGATAAACTAATTAATCTGACAGAGGACATTTCAAGGCAATGCAGCATTCACACGGTGGCATGGGCATTGCTGGCAGCTTTTAGCCAGGTTTATGATGAGAACTGGAAGTAAACAGAAGAGCAGAAAGATTTGAAAATTTGCAGGTTCACCAGAAAAGCATGTGCATTATGGCTGAGGAAGGTGTGGTTGCTGAAGGGATCAGTGCCACTGACAAGAAGCTAAGTATTTTGCACCAAGACAATGGGCATAATGCCTGGAGGTCATTCCAGCAAGTGGGCAGATCCCACTTGCCTCAGGCTAAAGGATATAAAAGTGTAAACTCATTTGAAAGATTGCTTTAAGAAGAGAGGGCAGGGGCGTCTTGCTCACACACAGCCATATAGGAAGTTGTTTCCAGGATTTTTTTCACCATGGTTAGTCATCCAGGCAATCAGAGGCCACTGCAGCCATGATCCACCGAGAGCATGGTTATTATTCCTGCTGGCGGCACACCCTGCCTTGTCCCTGTGGTGGTTATTTTGCAAGTATGAGGAGTGCAAGAGTTACAGGGTCATGGAGGCTTCCACTGATACTTCAAAGGAAGGCCCAAGAAATCAGGAAATGTGTATCAGGATCAAAATCCCTGAAAGCAATCTGTGTAAAGCTATAAGAGTGAAACCAAAGTTTCAATGGAGCCTAGGAAGTTGGAGATGCCAGGAACATGGAACATCTGCAGAGGAAATCTGTAGGCAGGGAGCAGAGTCAGCCCAAGAGAGAGACCATACAAGCCACAACTGACAAGGCCATATGGGTGGAGCTGCCCATGCCCTTTGGAGCTTCCATTTTACCACCATGTGCCCAGTATAACAGAGGGGACTACAGGACTCAGTGTTTACCCTGGTGGGTTTTATTCTTGTTTTGATCTTATCTCTCGTTTCTGTGACCCCATGTCTCCCTTTTAGGATGGGAATGTTTTTACCTTTTGCCATTGTATGTTGGAAGTATATAACTTACTTTTTGGTTTTTATAGAGTCTCACCATTTAGAATTTTTCTTGAGTCCCAGAGAAGACTTTAGACTTAGACTTTTTGGAGAAATGTCAGAACCATTAAACTTTGAGGACTCTTGGAGATGGATACATTTTTTTTTCATCATGAGATGAACGACATAAGCCTTTGCAGATCAGGGGTAGAATGTTATCAATTTGGATATAAAGTGTCCCTCAAAGACTTGTGTGTTAAAGTCTTGGATCCCCAATGTGGTAATGTTGAGGTGGGACTTTTGAGAGGTTGTTGAATCACAGCTCTGATCTCATTAGATTAATTCATTGATAGCTGAATGGACTACTTGGCAGGCAGTGAAAACTGCAGGTGAGAGCTAGCGGAAGGAACTAGGTCACTGGGCGCATGCCCTGGAAGAGTATTTTGTGTGCCCAGCATCTCTCTCAAGCCCCTCTGCTTCATAATAGGTATTAAGCAAGCAGCTTCCTCTGTCAAACCCTTCTGCATGATGTTCTTCTACCTTACCTCAGCTCAGGCCCAAAGAAATGGAGCCAACTGACTAGTTGAAACCTCTGAAACCATGAACCAAATAATCTTTCTTCCCCTAAGCTGTTTCTTTCTTAGTTATTTGTCACAGTGATGAAAAACTAACACTTCTCTTCCAGCTATTTTGAAATGTGTATTATTGCAAACTGTACTTAACTATTTACCTTCATTTCTGTATGGTTTATCTATACTCATTTCTAATAATTTATTTTATATTCTAATTTGCCATGACTTTCCTTTTCTTCTTTCATGATTTCCTGCTTTCTTTGGATTCATTGAGATTTTTATTACATTTTTCTACATTAATTTTAGTATTTTCTACATTAATTTTAACACTTCATATCATAAAATATATACTCAAATCAATGTAACCTAACCAGCATGCCTACCCTTCTAGAAACAATCCAAATATATTAGAATTCTTTATTTTGGAATAGCCTATAATTACTATCTAGTTCACTGATTCTGTATAACTACTGTTTTTTCCTCTATGATTTTTAATGTCCTCATAAATATATTATTTTTACAGCTAGTAAATAAAGCTCTTATTTTTAACTCTTTACAGTATTCTTTTATCTCAACCTTCTGAACTAATCTATTTCAATATGCACCTTTCAATAATAGTAATTCTTTCAGGATGCATCTCAGTAGTAAAACTCACCTTTGTCCAGAAATGGCTTCACTTATTAAAAATAGTTTATCTGAACATATGATTTTAAATTGGGAGTTATTATTGCCTCAGTACTTTGAAGATGTTATTCCATTGTCCTGTGATTTCCATGGTTGCTACTCCATGGTTTGTGGAGAAGGCAAAACTTTAACTCGATCCTTTTAACGGTTCCTGTTGGTACTGTGAATTAACTGACATGACAGAGCAACAGGGAGGAAGCTTACAAATTTAACACGGTATTAGTCTTCATAAGAAAATGAAGATCCAAAGATACAGTCCAGTACTTGGATCAGTCATAATAGCCAATCATGAAATGTAGTAAGCCTTAATGGCAACTTTCTTCTCAATTTCTTGTCCACAGTGCATAAACAGATTAACTATTGTGTATTTTTAGTAGTAAAACTCTTGAAATATCCCACATTTCCTAATTTCAAAGAACTGACAGGTCTTGTCACCCTAAAACTGGCATTATTTCACCATCACATAATGGCTTTTTGATTCATCCTGTTTGTGTCTCCACCGTTATTGTCTTGCACGAAGCCCAGATACCAAATATTCACATGCTCCTTTAGACATACACACGTACGGGTTTTAAGGTTTAGCTTGCTTCACCTTTTGGTCTGTTTCATCACACCCACATCACCATTATAAAGAATCCTTTCCTAGAAGGTACTTAGGAAGCCACAGGACTTCAGACTGCTCTAATGTAGGACCGCCCCCTTCGACCAGAAGCGCCGAGCCTACTCAGTTTACTCCTAATTCAATCAGTGATATCTACCCATTAATTCGTGTAGGCAAAATGGAATTGCTTTTGTTCATTACCTAGGAAATGCCTGTCAATGCTAAAGAAATGAAAACTAGCTTTTGCAGCCACTAAATTGCTGTTATAGTTAGTACCTATCTCATGTAGCAGTTGTCAGTTATCCAGTTTCAACACCTGAGACTTCACTTGTAATACCTGTTTCCACCATTCTTCAGTACTGGTGCCTGGAATTAAAAAACGGGAATCACACAACTGGACAGTTGTAATCTGTGCACAGCCTTCTATGAAATTGTGGGTGGCCCTGAAAAGAGCCTTTTATGCAACTTCCAGAATTTGTGCTACTTGGGATTTTCCACTTGAAGATTATTTGCTCTGGATCTTGTGGTGACGATTTTCAGTCTTCTTGGGCAGCAATACGGCCTGGATGTTGGGCAGGACGCCACCCTGCGCGATGGTCACACCACCCAGCAGTTTATTAAGCTCTTCATCATTGCGGATGGCCAGCTGCAGGTGGCGCGGAATGATGCGTGTCTTCTTATTATCACGGGCAGCGTTGCCCGCCAGCTCCAAAATCTCCGCGGTCAGGTACTCGAGCACCGCTGCCAGGTAGACCGGTGCACCAGCGCCAACCCGCTCCGCGTAGTTGCCCTTGCGCAGCAAGCGGTGGATTCGGCCCACAGGAAACTGCAGCCCCGCTCTACAAGAGCGAGTTCTTGCCTTAGCGCGCGCCTTGCCGCCCTGCTTGCCGCGTCCAGACATCTCTGCAGAAAGGGTCCGCCGCAAACGACAAATGTGCCTCAAAGCCCGTCTATTTATAGTCTAATGGCAAGTTGTGATATGCCACCTGATTGGCTATAACTGTATAGCCAATCAGAAAGTCTTACTGGAGTCACTTCATTTGCATACTCGCCACCGCTGTCCTCCAATCAGATATTGTTTGCCCCTACGTCATTTGAGCGTTGTGCCTATAAATACCACTCTTCCCAGCTCCCAGTGGCGTTTTCTTACTGGCTTCTACTTGGAGCTGCTGTCCTTGAGCTGTTAACGTTGTGGAGCCACTTGGTAGCCATGCCGGAGTTGTCTTCTAAGGGCACTACGATTTCCAAGAAGGGTTTCAAGAAAGCTGTCACTAAGACTCAGAAGAAGGAGGGAAAGAAGCGCAAGAGATGCCGCAAAGAGAGCTATTCCATTTACATCTACAAGGTGCTGAAGCAGGTGCACCCTGACACGGGCATCTCCTCGAAGGCCATGAGCATCATGAATTCTTTTGTTACGGATATATTTGAACGTATAGCGGGCGAGGCGTCGCGCCTGGCGCACTACAACAAGCGCTCCACCATCACTTCCCGAGAGATCCAGACTGCTGTGCGCCTCCTGCTTCCAGGGGAACTGGCTAAGCATGCGGTGTCGGAAGGCACCAAGGCCGTCACCAAGTACACCAGTTCCAAGTAAATTGGTTTCGTAAGCTTACCTCTAACCCAAAGGCTCTTTTAAGAGCCACCTACACTTTTCTGAAGAAAGAGCTGTGCGCTTTGGTCACCCGTAATGCTTTGGCTTTTCGTTCCAAGGGGTTAGGTCCTGTGAGCTAAACATTGTCCAGTGCCCCCAAACTTGCATTTAGTACATGGACCTAGAGGCTTTTCAAAGGCAGTTGTGTGAAGTTCTTTGGTAGTCAACGTGTGTCATGTTGCAATAAATGCTTTTAGGGACTTCAGTAGCTCTTCACTAGGACACATTCCCATGCTTTAACTAAAACAAGGTCTGAATCTGGAATAGATTTTATGCCCTTGGCCAAATTGTTTTTGTAAGTAAAAGTGCTTTCCAATCTAATTACTCTCCAGGTATTGGGACTTGGAAGCCGTTAATAAGATGCCCAAAGTTTTGTTGAAATGTTGACTTTGAAATATGGATATCTTGGCATTCCTCTAAAGCACTTGGTTCTGGAATAATATCTGGCTAACTACAATCAACTGGCAGTTATTTTTAACTGAATTTTTCTCTTCATGCTTAATAGAAGTTATGGTATCATCTCAGTATGTTTTGATAGAGCCATTAAAAATGGTGTTTGTGTCCTATGTTACTAGATCACTACTCTTCAAGAGCAGACAGTGATGAGACATTGAATTCGACTCTTAAAAAGAAGGTATTAAATTAATCCTGGAACATTGAATTTGATTTTTAAATTGTTATATCCTGGAATCTTGCTTGTTGAAATTCTCAGTTTGATGATTTTTTTCTTTCATTTCAAAATACTTAGAATGTGCTTATGACTTTATATTAAAAAGCTTTTGTTTCATTTGATAGAATATCTGAACGTACAGAAAAAATCCAAAACAAAGTGCTCTGTACTTCTGTGCAAAGTTAAGGTTCCTGAAGAGCCTGCCTTGGGTAAGAGTCCTTCAAGGTAGAAGATGGGGTTCTGTGCCAGTATTGTTCCACTGCCCCCTAACACCCTGAAAAACAGCAGATACCACCCCAAATCCGTGTCAATGTTGTAACTACTCCTAACAGGCTACCCTAATTACCCAAGGATTTTTATTTTTACAATTACTTGGGCAAAAGGTAAAAAGGTAATTAGGAAAAGCATCTCTTCAGAGAAAATCTGACATAGCCTTTATCTCCAATATATTTTGACTACAAATAACAGAAAGTGCCAGCTGAACTGGCTGAGGTAATAAAATCATACCACTACACAGGACACCTACAGTCAGAGAAGTTTCCTCCAGAAGGATAATGGGAGCCCTGCCCCAGCCTTGCCTTCTTGCCTCTGCCCTTTTACACAGCTGGACTTGACTGTGATGCTGGTGTCAGTTGCAAGTGTTCATGCAAATAGGACAAAGTAAAGGCAGGGAGAAATTGTTTCACTGGGTGTCCAACTGAAAGCAAAGAAAGCCTTCCCGGAGGACTCCCTCTAGGCGATTTCCTCAACCAGTTCCTGGTGCTGCCAGAGCCATTTGCCTGCCTCTAGGGTGTTATGTGATGGTTGGGGAAGCAATCAGTTACCTTCATATAAATTTGGCATTTTAAAAAATTAAATGAAGTTGTAAGTATCTTTTATTATCACAAATAAGGTATTTCCCTACTAATATCTTCTAATGTTTTGTTTTATATGAGAGATTGCTTTCTGTGCATTATTATATCCTACTACATTTTCATATTAGTTTTCTAGCATATGTTGCATTTTACACGTTTGCAATATTATCTGAAAATAGTAAACATTTTACCTCCTTTTAATTAGTTACACTTCTAATTTCTTTCTCCTGTCTAATTTTAGTGGCTTGCACCTTTACAACAATGTGAAATAGTGAAGAGTACGCATTCTTGTTTTATCCCTAACTATGCTGAAGATTCTTCTGCTTTCATCCTGATTAAATATATGTCATATTGAGGAAGAATCATTCTGTCTGATTTATTGAGTCTTAAATAAAGAATGGATGTTGAGTTTTGCTAAATGGTTTTTCAGTATCTTTGGAGATGATCATAGATCTTTCATCTTTAGGTATATGATGATGAGTTATTTTAATACACTTCCTAACATTGAGTTATCCTTGCATACCTGCTATAAACCTCTGCTTGGACATCATATATAATACATTTAATGTTATGCTGAATGCTTGCAATGTATTATTTATAATTTATGCTTCAACACTATAACAGAGGTATTCTTTATTTTCCTTTTTTGTGGACAATATATTCAGCATTTGCAATAAATTCTTATTCAATTTATAATAATAATATGGAAGATTGCTGTATTGTTTATACTTTGGAGTTGTTTGAACAGCATTGGAATTCTCTTTTCTTAAAAACTTTGGTAAAATTCCACTTTGAATGAATTGGTACTCAATGCCCTTTTTTGCATGACAGTTCTTAATTATGGTTTTCTTTTATGAAATTATGCTGTTTAGATATGCTCACAATATGAAATAAATTTTGATAAATTAGATTTTCCCAGAAAATCATTTAGAAATAGTCCCTTAGACATAAACTCTTCACTATTGATTGTTGTCACCACTGTGTTTTCTGTAACACAACTCTTCATTATCTTATTTTATATGTGCTTTCTCATTTGCACAAACCACATTAATGGTTAATCCTTTATTTCATTTGTATTATTTATTATTCATTTATTTAATTTTTGGTACTGGGGATTGAACCCAGGGGTACTTTACCACTGAGTCTCATCCCCAGTCCCATTTTTTTTCCTTTTATTTTGAAACAAGTTCTCACTAAATTGCTGCGGCTGACCTTGAGCTTATGATCCTCCTGCCTCAGCCTCCTGAGCCTCTGAGATTATAGGCATGTGCCACAATGCCCAGTTCCTTTATTTCATTTAAAAAATTTATTTCTTGTAGTTTTAAATTTATCAGTTATGCTTTTTTATTTTCTCATAATTATTATTTTTACTTTTCTCACTGTTTATTCTTTATGCTTTTCTGGTTCATTTTCTTTTTTTATTTCCTTAGCTCCTTAAATGGATGCTTACTTTACAGAGGCAGTCCTCACACTGCATGGTATTGATAGAAATGGATTGAAGTTACCGCTGTGTAGTCAATAACACCAGTTGCTTAACAACCCAGTTCAAATTTCACTACCGTGGTTTTTAATGGGAATCACATAAATTAGCAACTTCATGACTAGCTCTTCAATCCCATACACAAATAGCATACAAATCATAATTGTGACAATCATGTCACCACTTTTAAGGTTTGTCAGTGATCATGTTGTTTGGTTTATGCAGGGATAGAAAGCATGTTATTTGAGGATTTGTCCTAGAAGCAGGAGCGATTGTGGCTTTCTTTACCTATCTGTAGACTGTGATTTTGCGTTGTCATCTCACAAGAATATTATTGGTACCAATCAACTGAGGACTGGATTGCTGTTTAGCAATCTGGATGCTTCAATTGCCACAAAGTCACTATAATGCCTCTGAACTCAGAAAAAGAGAAAGATCAGCTCTCTAAAGGGAAACTTCCTGGTCTCATCTCAAATGAGACCACCAGGTATACAGCACAAGGGAATTCCCAAGGAGACGAGCCAGAGGGACTAGACCACGTGATGGAGTCACCATTGCCCCACCGTGCAGGCAGGTGCTGCAAGCCCTTCAGTCTGGAGTTTCTCATAGACAACAGACTACATTGTTGCTTCCCTTTTCCAAAAACATTTTTAAACATTGTGTTTCCTTTTCCTCCATCTTCAAACATTTGTTCATTGAAGGTATGTGTATGTGTGTAAAGGAACAAAAGAAAGGAGTTCCTTAGTATTATGGGTTTACTCTCTTGTATAGTGAAATGTAGATGGAATCAAATGTAAAAAGGCATTTATGAATGAAGAAAATTCGACATGGAAAATTTGGAGTAGAATTCTTTATGTTAGGATACCAAGGAAGGCTTCGCATTATCTGTAATTTACTCTAAAATACCACTGCTTAGATTATCTAAATTTGCTCATATAAATATCAAGCTAAAGCTTAGGGGAACTTTATTAATATGTGAATTGTAGTGAGTTAAATTGTCTGTCAAAAAGAAATGTCCAAGTTGTTACCCCTGGACCCTGTGAATGAAACCATGTTTAGAAATAAGGTGTTTGTGGATGTATTCAAAAATGTTGAGATGAGATTACACTAGATATTGGAGAGGTCCTAAATCCAATGAGAGGTGTCCTCATTGGAGAAAGGAGAATGTTTGACACAAAGGTACAGTGAAAATAGTCACATGGGGGGTGACAAACAGAAATTGGAATTGTGTACCAATCCAAGGATCACCAGTTGCTACCAGAAGTCAGGAGGCAGCATAGCGCAGTCTCCCTGTGCAGTCTCCAGTTGAAAGCAACTGTGTTGACATTTTTTGACTTTCAGCTTTCATAATAGTGAAAGAATATATTTCTATTATTTCAAGCTGCAAAATTTGTGGTCATTTATTGAAGCAGAACTAGGAAGTGAATTCATGGACTATACCAATAAGGAATTTACCCTGTAGAAAAGGTAACTTATATTTGACTTATGGCCAATTCTCCCTCTCTTCTCCAGTCACAGAAGTTGATAAATAGCTGAAGTAAGGGGAGAAATTATGTTTTGCTGATAACAACAGTGATAATGATCAAGATGTGTGTTTCTAGCAGGTATATATCGGGATTGGAGTGGGTTACTCTATTTAGGAAACCTAGTGTTTTGTAGCTATAGATTTGGTATTCTTTTTTTTTTTTTTTTGGCACCAGGGACTGAACTCAGGGGCACTCGACCACTGAGCCACATCCCCAGCCCTATTTTGTGTTTTATGTAGAGACAGGGTCTCACTGAGTTGCTTAGCACCTCGCCATTGCTGAGGCTGGCTTTGAACTTGTGATTCTCCTGCCTCAGCCTCCCAAGCTGCTGGATTATAGACGTACGCTGCCACACCCTACTTGCCACCTAATTTTTATATCTACAGGGATGTAGGGGAT
>PVHX01000577.1:0-281964 GCA_004024805.1 Geosciurus inauris | reverse complement strand
TTTTTTTACACACATTCCTTCATTTAATTTATAAAGTTTTTATTTTGTAAATGAGGGAAATAAGGATTTAAAAAGCTAAATTATTTCCCTAAAATAATACTGTAGGTAAGTACTGTTTCCACTGGAAAAATGAGATGATATTTGGTAGTTGGGGTGGGGTCATGGGAGGGAATCTGCATCTGGGTAGAATCACTTTTATTTTACTAAATTGAGATGAAGAGAGTTTAAGTTATTCTTCCAAAGATGAAGAGCCAGATAGGCAGAGTCAGGATTAGAAACTTTATTTGGATAATTTTATGTCAATGTAAATGTCATCAATGAAAATTGGAGAAAGGAAACCAGATGTGAGAGAGTTTAAAAATGGAAACTTCTGACTCCTATATTGCTTCAAAATGAAGCCCCAACTCCATCAAACTCCACAGCAGAGTTTCCCTAAGGGTCTGCTGCAAATGGATTACATGTGCACAGTGAGATATTTATCCTCTCAGCCCTCAGAGTGGAGGGAGCTCGTCTTTTGGGAGATATAGAGATATACCATGCACACATCCCAATGGTTTGTCCATTGAACACTGAGAAAATAGAAACTCTGAACAGAACCTCAGAACATGAGCTAGTAGTCTGTAGATCTGGAGAATCTTCCCTGAGCATGTGATTTTTTAGGTGGAATTTGAATGAGGTAGAAGGATGGGGTAACAGGGGAGGGCTGTGCAGTCTTTCAGGCTGGAGGACCACAAGTAAAGCCTGAGGCAATAGGTTTCCATGGCAGAGAGGTAACATGGTCAACATGGTCTGCACTTTCAGAGCAGAGTGCCTGTTGATAGACACATAAAGAATGGAGTAGGTAGGGTGGGGAACAGCAGTTCTGTGTAGAAGATTGGGGGACTTGGGTCCTTTTTTTTTTTTTCTTTTAGTGCAAGTATTTATCTTTATGGAACCAAAACAGGGGAGATGAATAAATTTTAGGCATTGAAATGATCAGAAACAGTGTAATACACTTGCTTAGAATAAATGATTATAAGAAAATGGATTTAACATATTTGAAATAATTTATTTGTATCTTTTAAAAAATTTATTTATTCTACTTAGGTATACATGACAGCAGTGGGCCTTTATCTTAATAGCAATGGAAAACCATTGAATCAATGAAGCTTTGTAGGTTAGTGAGGGTTTTTATTAGGGAGGAAGGTTGGACATTTAATTTTGGTTTGCTATTAACACCAGAAAAAGCATGAACACAGGAAGAACTTTTAGGAGGCTGCTGCATCTCTGGGATGGCAGCAGCATTAGAGAGTAGCATATATTTTTGAAGATATACCGGAGGCATGAAGGTGGAGCTGGGCACACAGGGGAGGGTGAGGAGGCGTGGGATGATGGATAGGGTCTGACCCCCATTTCTGACTTTGCTTATTCCAAAGTGCAGGGCAAGTGGCCACCTTACTTTGTTAAGACCACACTCAACAGTCTCTTAAGTCTCAAGTTCTCCTGGCGAGAGTTTCTTCCTCCCTGGGACTGCCTTTGTCTACATTTCAATATTCTATTTATTTTTTAAATCCTAGCTCAAATGTCACCCTCCGCCCCCAACATGAAGTGATTTCTGATTTAAAGTAATTTCTGCCTCTGTTCATTGTATATCTTAATTTTAATGATCCATACAACCCTTTAGAATGTTTATCACATTGTCCCTAGGGTCCTTTATTTGTGTGTCTGTCTGCCTCTTCCACATGGCCAGATAGAGCAGGTCTGTATCCATCTATGCCAAAGCTTGCAAGCCAAATAGAGTTGGATCATAGTAAGATTTTGACTCTGTTCAAAATTTTTGCATTATTTGCCAAATAACTGCACATAGTTAAAATCTAGAGTTCCAGTTTCTCAGGGGAAACAAAGGTTCAAGCCAAACACTGGAGTCAATGTCTGTCCTCTGCCCTCCATCTACTCTACTCCTTATCCTTTATTAATTTACATTACTGTCCTGGCCCCTTAGTTTGGGACACTGGTCTAATTCCTACTGAATTTAACAGAGTCTAATCAACAGTGGTATTTTGCATTAATTCAGGACTGATTGGTTAAATCTTCTGTGGCAAAATACACCCACTATTACTTCAAGGTCATTTTCTATGGTATTGGTGATGTTTTCTTTTACTTGAAGGAAGGAGGCATGTCAGCATAAATTGAATATAGTAACTTTGTCCTAAACCTTAATTTGCAATATTAAGGAATACAAATGTATGTGAGGAAGAAACAGAGGAATAAATTCTTGCTTGAATTAGCATAGCTAGCTTGCTTTATGATTTTTTTGGATGTATGTATGTACTAGGGATGGGAGTTGGATCTGACTGAGGGAGACTATTTTAGACAATTTGGTCTAATGGCATTAGCATCTGATAGTTTTTAATAGTTAGAATCTGGTGCAAGCGTACATAATCCCTAATTTTAGTAATGAGAACTTGACAGTTTGGAAGTCTTCCTAACATATATCTGTAATGATAAAATTCTTAATTCTTCAATGCTCCATGCTGTAAGGTAAGCTCTGTTCTGATGATATGACCATGCAAATGACTGAAATCAAACACTGCCATTGGTGGATGAGAGTAAAATCTAAACCCCTAGTGGAGTACAATCCCAGAAGGAATCATAGTAATTTATTTGGTATCACTGTGTATTAAGCTCTTTTGCCTCCCTGCATAATGGAATTTAAGGCTTATAAGTCAAGTTTTTGAATCTGTGGGAATATTAGTGCTTTCTAAAAACAGAACTATGAAGAGCTCTAATGATAAAAATAGGTCACTAAAGGGGCTCACCTGCTCACAAAGGCATAAACAGATAATTACATTTGAAAGACTAAAATACCAACAAGGTGCAAGTGCCTCACTGACAATGAAGAAGACAGAGGAAAAATGCCTCATGATACTCCCAGAAAATCCCAAGTTAAGACGTTTTTGAACTTTTGATCATGGAAAATTTGAAATTTGCATTCAAACCCCCAATAGTTACTAAAAGATAGACCATTACATTTTCTGAAATAAAAGACCTTACTTTTGTTTCTCTTCTAGACTCGTTCTTGACTTTGTAAACTATGAACACAGCTGTTCTGTTAATGAAGTGTCTGGGGTTTTGGGGGCTAGTGGGGATTCCAGAGTGTGAAGTTATGGTAAAATCTTTATATCCTGTGAGGTTACATAATTCTTTCCCTAACATCCCCAGCAACAGGCATTTATATAACTTGTCCAGCTACAGCACCATCTCCAAGCCATCTTACAGGGACACAATGGCTATAATGGGTACTATTATAGCTGCTATTCTTCTCAGTTGTAAAGCACAGTGAAATCGTGGGGATGAAGCTGTGCCTTGATTGGCTGTTAAATTGTGATCAATGAAAAGTCCTTGGGCCATAATTTTACAGCTAAGCAAGAACCGGCCATCCTGGTGGTAAGTCAGCATGTACATCCCATCAAAACTAAAGTATCTCACTTCGATAAGTGAACTGGATCTTTTGAAGACAACAGGGTACAACAGAAGTTACATTTAAAAAAAAAATCGGTTTGGGCATTTTTCTACCACTTGGTTAAAAAGAATAACCACACAAGGAGGACAAAGTCCAAATAAGAATGGTGATTTATCCCTAAATTACACCTTAGTTGCATCAAGTTATAAAGGAAAGCCAATGTTCCTCTTCCCCTTTAATCTAATAGTGGGTGCAAATGACACAGAGAAATCATTTTTAAGGGTCAGCGAACATTTCCTATAAAGAGCCAGATAGTAAATATTTTAGGCTTTGTGAACAATATGTGGTCAATGTTGCATGTTCTTTTCCTACTTCCTTTTTAACAACCTTTTAAAATGTAAAAACCAGGCTTCCAAAAAAACAGGCTATGGGCCAACTTCTGGGCTGTGGTTTGTAGATCTCTGATTCATACGTATGCTTACATCTCTTTGATCTCTTGTACCCCGCACATCCTCATCCACCTGAGGATGTGATCTGGAGGATTTCCCTAGTTTTTAGACCAATGCTTGAAAACAGTGCCCAGGGTTCTGTGCAAACCCTAGCTGGAAAATAAATGCAGCCAATAGTAATTTTTCTATTGTGCATATCTATAGACTCTTTTGGCTTTGCGGAACCTGTCATGGTTTATCTCTGTCTCTCAGACTTGTGAAGGGTCGTAGAGAAAACAAAGCAGGAAAAAGGTCTTTTCCCAACAAACCACAGAAAAGCTGAACAGCTTCATTTTGAGACACACACATACGCATTACCAAATCAGCCAAATGCCTGCACGCCAAGTCCGCCTATCTGTTGTGACAATTACCTCGTTGTCCAAAGGAGACATTTGTTTGAAGCTGTGCTTCATTGAAACCTAGAACTGTTCCTTCTATCCTCTCTTTCTGCTTACCATCTCACTCTGAAGTAATTACTTGAATTAATTCATGTTATTTTTCTCTGCCAGTCCTTCTACTGCAGGGCCATTTTCTCAGTGTTGTTACACTGAGTGGCCACATTGAGGAAATGACATCTTGCCTTCAACATTGAAGAGATACATTTTATTCATAGTAAGAGCAAAAATAGGCAACATTTATGGAGTGATAGGTAACATTTATGGAGTACCTAGTACATGCTAGATACTCTTCTTAGGTCTTTATATAAATAACTCATTTACTCTTCAGAACAATCCTAAGAGGGAGGTGCTACCATTATTTTCATTTTACAGAAAAATGAATTGAGGGGCAAGGATTCAGCCACAGCTTCCCGAATTAGTCCTCTATGCTATCGTGTAAGTAATTAATTCTAAGTTCAAACTAATTTCTTACTTTCCATAAGCTCAAAATGCACTCTGGTTGGCTTGATGTTTTTAGTATTTAATTGTATCCAGAATGGTTTTCACCATGTTTTGTTCAATTGACAAACACGGTACAATCTACATAGAATATGTAGATAGACTAGTTATATCATCATGTGGTCAACAGTGGACAAACAGGCGAATCTAGTCCACATCAGTGTTAGTGTTGTTCTTTTTAATAACTTAGTTATTAATACTGAAAAATATATGTATTTCAGGAAAATCTGAATTTCTAGTTCTGAAGAATCATAAGCTCTGGCAATCCTGGTCTTGTATTTGGGGACAGTACTATTTGCCTCTATTAGGTTGCCTGTGTAGTGGGCAAATGCTTTCCCTGTTGCCTGACTCTACAGACCTCTCCACTCACTGGCATTATCGGCTTCACTCCTGAGGGCTTTTGAGTTTGCCACTCCTAATAGTCTGTTCCTGACTTGTTCACCCAAATAGAGCACATTGTGTTGTGATTCTTCTGGAAAATGTATAGACCTAGTCAAAGCATGACATGTTAGAGACTTATATCCTGGTGGAATAATTTAATAACCTCCTCATCCTTTCCTTTGTCCTCATCTATTATCCCAGCCATTTGCCAGCTAAGGAAGCATTTGGTGGTGTCTTAATGTGCTAGACTCTTTCTGTTCCTTTGCTGCTTTGAATAGCTGTGTCAGCTTTTACTGCTTGCATGACTTAGGTAATACATGTCTGCAAATGTTTTCTGGTATATTTTATAAAAGTCGATAAAAGTAATTGTCAGAAATGATCACGCTTTGATTAAATAAATATGTTATTGAGGAGTTAGGTACACAATTTAAATATGGCATGAATAATTTGTTAGCATATCTGTCAACCTATTTCAGTAGCTTTAAATTGTGGATACATTTGTGGAAACACCATCCTATTTTGCAAATTTGACAGCAATAGCTGTTTTCTGGATGTATTTGACATTATTTTCTACATTGTTTTATGCCAATCACATTTACTGCAAACTGCTTATTACTTTATTGCTGAAAATGGCAACATGTATTTATTTAGCTTTTTATTTTAGAATCAGCAGGCTATCACTTGCTTTATTAATCAGATCCAACCTTGAGGATTATAGCCACTGGTTTCAAGTTTATCTAATTGCTGCTGCTCAGAAACTGAGAAATCAGTAATGCAGTTATACCAGCTCCCTTGAGGAATTATTGTTCATAAGGATGTTATATTTGTTACTGAGAAAAGGAAAGCTTCCAATTTGTGTGTATGTATGCACGTGCATGTGTGTGTATATAAACATAAACACATATGTGTATATGTATGTATATATATTTTTACTGAAAATAGTACATGAATGGCCTTCTAGATTTTGGTTTAGGAGCTTATTCTCATAAAGACAGGCTTATTGACTTTCTTTATGGATCCCATCTTCTTCTGCTTCTTATGATCTAGAAAGGTTTTCTTTTCTTGTATTTCCAGGGATCTCCCTGGCAGGCACAGTTACATTTGCTATAAAATTAAAACTACATTTGTTAAATTACATACCATCATTTTATTAGCCCAGTAGAAAAGTCAATATTTCTAATTTGTTGCTTCTGGATTTTTGCCAGTTTCAATGTATAGTAACAGTCCAACAAGGCAACATAATATACACTAACACAAATCTATAAAGAAGGGAAATGAAAGCCTAAGTAATAAGAAAAATCACTTAGGAATGAGATATATGAAGTGATCTGAAACAACAGAATTATACCAGCCTGAGTTGATTTTTGGCTTTAGAAAAGGAAGGCACCTTAAAACATCTGGAATTTCTGAAGAGAAGATGGATATTTGAGTCTTTTTTTCCAAGGAACTCACAAGGGTCTTTCCCAAATACTGTGATATTGTCCCAATTGTGTGGAAACACAAAGAAAAGTTGGGTTCTTACTCAGCTTCTGCTCTTCCCTGATTCCAGCTCTGTCTCTTAGCTGTGCCTTAGTTTCCTCATTGGCGAAACACAGAGCTGGTTAAAACTTGCTTTTGTCCTATCATCTCCTGAGCTCTAAATTCCGATCCCCAAGAATAAAAAAAGACAAAACTATATACGCATTCCTATTTTAATATGTGCTTTATATTCTTTTCAGGAGAGGAAAGAAAATGAAAGAATAAATGTAGTAAATGGTAGAACAGTGAGAACTGCTCAAAAATGTAAATTACATTTCCTTTCCCCTTCTTCCTTTGTGAACCATAAATGTCACCAGAGAAAATACACAGAGAAAGCCAGTTTCAAATTTATCCTTGTAGTCATAAAACATAGGTAGGGTTACTGACTCACAGTTTTGCTTGTTTTCTTTTCAAATTATTATCTAGGCTACTTTGTGACTGTGCCAGAGAGAAGCCCCATGTTAGAAAGTGATGAATGGCAACAGAGGAACACATTTGCAGCCTGATTCTTAGTATTGCTCTTTCGTTAAAAATAAATGATCACTGCAAAGCCTAAGGTGCTAAGCTAAAAACACATGTTCAGATGCTTCATAGCCTTTCTTGTGCTCAGGTTCTTCTACTAATTTTAGTTGTTGATACCTATGGACCAAACATGCGTACTTCTTGCGTATGCTCTATGCTCTGATGGGGAAAGCTGAGGCACTGAGTGTACCTATGTAAACACATGTGTGTACATTTTGCTGGAGCACTGAATTAGCCATGGCAATAGAGTCTCAAATATGAAATGAAAATAAAAATTATACAGACAGAAAAGGAGAGGAAGGAGAAGGTGGGCCAGTTTAGGTCAGAGGGCAAAGAGACAAAGCCTTGGAAGGCATGACTGGAGTCCAAGAGCTCTCCTCTGTTTTCCTGAGTGCCCTTTTTATCATTGTGTACTCAGTCCTGTTTTGTTTCCTGAAGTTCAGTACTGAAAGGGATATTGAGTATGGTGAGCCATGGCATCATATTATCAATAGCAAGGTAAGCATCACAGAATCCTTGTAGAATTGGGAGCAAAGAGTTAAATGTAAATTGGGAGGAAAAGTTAAATGAGAGGGAGGGAAAGAAGGAGGTGGGAGGGAGAAGATCAACCTTCTTTGACAAGTCAAGAAAATCTCTATACAAAGAAAAGAAAAAAGGAGGGAGCATATTTTGAGACAGTAAAATTTCATTTTTTTTTCCTTTAAAAATTTAAAAAAAAATTTTTGGAGCACAATTTTTCATTCCTCTGGTTGTATGTGATGTCAAATCACATATATACAGTCATGCCTGAAGCTAGGGCTATGATGTCCATCTCATTCCACCATCTTTACTTCCTCATGCCCCCTCTTTTCTCCCTCCCCTGTGACCAAAGTTCCTCCATTCTTCCCGTGTCCTCTCCTCCTCCACTTATCAGACAGGACATTTGGCATTTGATTTTTTGGGATTGGCTTACTTCGCTTAGCATGATATTCTCCAACTCCATCCATTTACCTGCAAATGCCATAATTTTATTCTCTTTTATTGCTGAGTAATATTCCATTGTGTATATATTCCATAGTTTCTTTATCCATTCATCCATTGAAGGGCATCCAGGTTGGTTCCACAGTTTAGCTATTATGAATTGAGCCGCTATAAACATTGAAGTGGCTGTGTCACTGTAGTATGCTGTTTTTAATTCTTCTGGGTATAGACCAAGGAGTGGGATAGCTGGGTCAAATGGTGGTTCTATTCCAAGTTTTCTAAGGAATCTCCATACTGCTTTCCAGATTGGTTGTACCAATTTGCAGTCCTACCAGCAATGTATGAGCGTGCCTTTCCCCCCCACATACCCGCCAATACTTATTGTTGTTTGTATTCTCGATAATTGCCATTCTGACTGGCGTGAGATGAAATCTTGGGGTAATTTTGATTTGCATTTCTCTAATTGCTAGAGATGTTGAACATTTTTTCATATGTCTGTTGATCAATTGTATATCTTCTTCTGAGAAGTGTCTGTTCAGCTACTTAGCTCATTTATAGATTGGGTTGTTTGTTTTTTTGGTGTTAAGTTTTTTGAGTTCTTTATATATCCTGGAGATTAGTGCTCTATCAGATATGCATGTGGCAGAAATTTGCTCCCAGAATGTAGGCTCTTTGTTCACTTCATTGATTGTTTCTTTTGCTGAGAAGAAGCTTTTTAGTTTGAATCCATCCCATTTATTGATTCTTGATTTTACTTCTTTCACCAAAGTAGTTTTGTTAAGGAAATAAGGTCCTAATCCGATAAGATGAAGACTTGGGCCTACTTTTTCTTCTATTAGGCGTAGGGTCTCTGGTCTAATTCCTAGGTCCTTGATCCACTTTGAGTTGAATTTTGTGCATGGTGATAGATAGGGGCTTAGTTTCATTTTTCTGCATATGGATTTCCAGTTTTCCTAGCACCATTTGTTGAAGAGGCTATCTGTTCTCCAATGTATATGTTTGGCACTTCTGTCTAGTAGAAGGTAACTGTATTTAAGTGGGTTTGTCTTTGTCTCTTCTGTACCATTGATCTACATGTCTATTTTGGTGCCCGTACCATACCATTTTGTTTACTAAAGCTTTGTAGTATAGTTTAAGGTCTGGTATTGTGATGCCTCTTGCTTCATTCTTCTTGCTAAGGATTGCTTTGGCTACTCTGGGTCTCTTATTCTTCTAAATGAATTTCATGATTGCCTTTTCTATTTCTATAAGGAATGACATTGGGATTTTAATTGGAATTGCAATAGTGCTTTGGGTAGTATAGCCATTTTTGACAATACTGA
Organism: Geosciurus inauris; assembly: GCA_004024805.1. Lineage (NCBI taxonomy): Eukaryota > Metazoa > Chordata > Mammalia > Rodentia > Sciuridae > Geosciurus > Geosciurus inauris. The sequence goes on along the minus strand of PVHX01000577.1, from coordinate 272,435 downwards.
TTCTGCCTATCCAAGAGCATGGGAGATTTTTCCATTTTCTAAGGTCTTGTTCAATTTCTTTCTTTATTGTCAGGTAGTTTTCATTGTAGAGGTCTTTCACCTCTTTTGTTAAATTGATTCTCAAGTATTTTATTTTTGTGTGAGGCTAATGTGAAAGGGGTAGTTTTCCTAATTTCTCTTTCAGAGGATTCATCACTGATGCATAGAAATGCAATTGATTTATGGGTATTGATTTTATATCCTGCTACTTTGGTGAATTCATTTATTAATTCTAGAAGTTTTCTGGTAGAATTTTTTGGATCCTCTAAGTATAGAATAATGTCATTGGTAAGTAATGACAGTTTGAGTTCTTCTTTTCCTATTTGTATCCCTTTAATTTGCTCTGGCTAGTGTTTCAAGGACAATGCTGAATAGCAGTGGTAAAAGAGGGCATTCCTGTCTTGTTCCCATTTTTAGAGGGAATGCTTCCAATTTTTCTCCATTTAGGATGATGTTGGTCTTGGGTTTAGCATAGATAGCTTTTACAAAGTTGAGGTATGTTCCTACTATCCCTCGTTTTTCTAGTGTTTTGAACATAAAAGGGTGCTGTATTTTGTCAAATGCTTTCTCTGAATCAATTGATAAAATCATATGATTCTTGTCTTGAAGTCTATTGATGTGGTGGATTACATTAATTGATTTCCGTATGTTGAACCAAACTTGCATCCCTGGAACGAATCCCACTTGATCATGGTGTACTATTTTTTTAAAATGTTTTTGCATGCAATTCACCAAAATGCTATTGAGAATTTTTCTATCTATGTTCATCAGGGATATTGGTCTGAAATTTTCTTTGATGTCTCTCTGTCTGGTTTTGGTATCAGGGTGATACTTGCCTCATAGAATGAGTTTGGAAGGGTTACCTCCTTTTCTATTTTGTGAAATAGCTTGAGAAGTATTGGTATTAATTCTCTGTAGGTCTTGTAGAACTTGGCTGAGAATCCATCTGGTCCTGGGCTTTTCTAGGTTGATAGGCTTTTGATGGCATCTTCTATTTCCTTGCTTGAAATTTATCTGTTTAAGTTGTGTATGACTTCCTGGTTCCATATAGGTAGGTCATATGCCTCTAGAAATTTGTCAGTGTCTTCATGGTTTTCTATTTTACTGGAGTACAAATTTTTAAAATAGTTTCTAATTATCCTCTATATTTTGGAAGTATCTGTCATGATTTCTTTTTCATCACAAATTGTAGTAATTTGGGTTTTCTCTCCTTCTTTTTGTTAGGATGGCTAAGTGTGTGTCAATTTAATTTATTTTTTCAAAGAACCAGCTTTTTGTCAATTTTTTGAATTTTTTCTTTTGTTTCACTTTCATTGATTTCAGCCCTGATTTTAATTATTTCCTGTCTTCTACTTCTTTTGGTGTTGGTTTGTTCTTCTTTTTCTAGGGCTTTGAGATGGAGAGTCAATTCATTCATTTGTTGACTTTTACTTCTTTTAATGAATGAGTTAATGCAATGAACTTTCCTCTTAGCACTGCCTTCATGGTGTCCCAGAGATTTTGATATGTTGTATCGAAATTTCATTTACCCGTAAGAGTTTTCTTTTTTTTTTAATCTCTTCCCTGATGTACTCTGTTATCCATGTGTTATTCAATAGCATATGATTTAGTTTCCAGGCATTGGAATAGTTTCTATTTTTTAATCTGTCATTAATTTCTAATTTTATTCCATTGTGGTCAGATAGGATTCAGGGCAGTATCTCTATTTTTTTGTATTTGCTAAGACATGCTTTGTGACATAACATATGATCTATTTTGGAGAAGGATCCACGTGCTGCTGAGAAAAAAGTGTATTTGCTTGTTGATGGATGGAATACTCTATATATGTCTGTTAAGTCTAAGTTATTAATTATTTTATTGAGTTCTATGGTTTCTTTGTTTAGTTTTTGTTTGGAAGATCTATCCAGTGGTGTGAGAGCTGTGTTAAAGTCACCAAGTATTATTGTGTTATGGTCTATTTGATTCTTGTAGTTGAGAAGACACAGATGCCCCATTGTTTGGGGCATAGATATTTATGATTGTTATGTCTTGTTGATGTGTGATTGATTCCCTTAAGAAGTATGAAATGTCTTTCTTTATCCCTTTTCACTAACTTTGGTTTGAAGTCCACTTTATCTGATATGAAGATGGAAAATCCTGCTTGTTTATGTAGTCCATGTGAGTGATACGTTTTTTTCCTCCCCCTTTTTACTTTCAGTCTGTAAATGTCTTTTCCTGTGAGATGAGTCTCTTGAAGGCAGCATATTGTTGGGTCTTTTTTTTTTTTTTTTTAATCCAGTCTGTCAGTCTATGTCTTTTAATTGATGCATTTAGGCGTTCACATTCAGGGTTATTATTGAAATATGATTTGTAATCTCGGTCATTTTGATTTACTTTTGGTTTTTACCTTGACTTGGTTTCTCCTTTGATTGACCTTTTCTTTAGTGTAGTTCCTCTCTTTGTATATTTTCATTGTTAGTTATCATTTCCTCCTCATGGAATATTTTGCCAAGAATGCTGTGTAGTGCAGGCTTTCTTGCTGTAAATCTTTTAACTTTTGTTTATCATGGAAGGTTTTTACTTCATCATCAAATCTGAAGCTCAGTTTTGCTGGATATAGGATTCTTATTTGGCATCCATTTTCTTCCAGAGCTTGGTGTATGTTGTTCCATTATCTCCTGGCTTTTAGGGTCTGGGTTGAAAAATCTGCTGAGATCCGAATTGCTTTCCCCCTATATGTAATCTGATTCCTCTCTTGCAGCCTTTAAAATTCTATCCTCATTCTGTATGCTGGGCACTTTCATTATAATGTGGCTTTGTGTAGATATGTTGTAATTTTGTACATTTGATGTCCTATAAGACTCTTGTATTTGATTTTCCAATTCATTTTTCATGTTTGGGAAATTTTCTGATATTATCTCATTGAAGAGATTGTACATTCCTTTGGTTTGAAATTCTGTGCCTTCTTCTATCCCAATAAATCTTAGATTTGGTCTTTTGATGCTGTCCCATAATTCTTGTATGTTATGTTCATTGTTTCTCACCATCTTCACTGTACTGTCAATTTTATTTTCAAGATTGTATATTTTGTCTTTATTATCCGAAGTTCTTTCTTCCAAGTAATCCAGTCTGCTGGTGATGCTTCTATCGAGTATTTTATTTGGTTTGTTGTTTCCTTCATTTCAAGAATTTCTGGTTTGTTTTTTTTCACAATCTCTAGCTCTTTCTTGAAGTAATCTTTTGCTACCTGTATTTGTTCCCTTATCTCTTTGTTGGTGTGATCGATGGTTGCCTTTATTTGCTCTCTTATTTCTTTGTTGGAGTGCTCAATTTTTGCCTGTATTTGCTCACTAAGTCATTCTTTAATTTGTAGATCATTTTAATTATATACATTCTGAATTTTTTTCTGACATTTCATCAACTGTGCTGTCAATGGATTCTATTATTGTAGTATCTTGGTTTATTTGGGGCACTTTCTTCCCCTGTTTTTTCATGTTGATTATGTATCTTCCTTTCTTGCAATGCCGATCTGAAGTATTGTGATTTCTATCCTATAGTCTTGTAGTGATATTACAGATTATCTGTATCTCACCTTGGAGTTCACTTTCAGTCCCCAGCAGGTGCCCTTAGATGGACACTACTGCCACTAAAGATGGTGGCTGTGGTAGTGGAGTTAACTCAATATGGCAGTGGGAGTGGCCCAAGGTGGGTGCAAGCACTTTCAGAGATGGGGCTAAAAGGGTAGGACTTGCAATGGCTTTGGGCAGATTAATCAGAGATGCAGTGTTTTGTTGGGCTGCTGCCTCCATGCCCTGTGTGTTGACCCAAGGTAGAGGCTAATACATGGGAAGAACTATGGGAATGGCTGCAGTGTATAAGATGGATACAGAAAGGTAGCAACTGCATGGATCCCCACTATGTTCAGGAGCAGTCCTGGGCCTGGGCTCTCACACAGACCTGTAAGGGCAGTCCTAGGCCTGATCTTGGCCTGGACTCCCTCAGGGATTACAGGTGGTGGGTCTAGCCCTGGGCCTGGGCTCCTGCAGATCGGGAGGGGCTCTGGTGCTGAACTGGGGGTGGTCCAGGGCCTTACTTCAGTAAAATCTCATTTGATTGGACCCTATGTAGATCCTGGATTATAAGGGGCTCACATAGGCCTAAGGGCCACCTCCTTTCAACATCATCTAAAATAAACTACTCCACAAAACTAAAACTGCATAAATCCCCCAAATCATTCAATATGAATATGTGATATACATTTTTCTGAGATTTAAAAGTACATTAATATATCCAGGTAAGACTGAATGGAAGTGGTTATACAATAGCCACCTGTAGAATGAAGGATACATATTGTCAATATGGTTGTCAATTCACATCCAAGGTTATTGTCTTGATAGGTTTCAAAGAGCTTATATTGTTGTTTTATGAGTTTGCTTCTACAAATGACCAGGATGCATTATATTTTACTCTTGCCACTCCCCCCACCCCCTGGATAAATTCTGTTGATGTAAGTCTACTCTACCATTCATGTTGTTCCAACCTTTCTCTTCTTGGGACCCACACTCCATTCCTCTAGCTCATGACAAAAGCCATCTTTGCTATTCTGTTTGCCCAGAAGCTCTTCAGACCAACCTCATGTGCTTAAATCTTATAGAAATCTCAAGAGCTTCCTCAAATGCTATCTCATTCTTCATTCCTGTTGAATCCCCCAGCTGAGAGTAACCATTCCTGCACTGGACACAGATTTCTATGGGTGCTTTACCTGCATTATATATCCCTTTCCACCTTGCATCCTGGTATTTAAGAATGTGCCCTCTAGTAAAGGCAAGGCACTCATTTGTTGGATCTACTTTGGTTGAGTTCTGGACCTAGTGACTAACAATCCAGTGGAATGATGGAAGGGAAGAATACCTATAGGGAACATATGTGACAATAAGATGTTTGAACTAACTGCTGTATTTAATATAATATGCTTCTCAAGTCTCCTAGTTGCTGGCAGCTGTGACTCATAATGACCACCACAAACCATTTCTCATTCCTACATTTCTTTCCTAGCCTATATCCAATCAATTGCCAAATACTCCATATTCCACCCCTTTTCTTCCTACATTCAGACCTTTATCCTGTCTGGTCTGATTACTACAGCCCCTTACTGGGTCTCCTTTCTCCTATGCTTTGTCTATTGGATTCACTCTCTGCATAGGTACCAACATCATCTATCAAAAGAAATCTCACCCATGTCACTTCCAGGTTATACTTTCCCATGGTTTCTGATCATCTTGAGTTATTTTTTACATTTCATTTAATAACCTGTGGCACAATCTCTTCCTCCAGGTTCATCTCCAAATCCTATTCTTTCCCCGTGTACCATGCTGTTTGTTTTCTTGGTACCCATTCTTGCCTCTTTGTTTGGATTGCCTGACCTCACATGTTTGTCTTGTGGCTTTTAGTCCTTCTTTAAGAATCACACCATCTACAAAGCTATTCCTGCCCACTTTCGTTCCTCCATTCCTCCTGTTGTTAGATTCCCTTAATGTCTTTCCATAACAACCTCCCTAGACTGTATCTCTGTCACCATATTTACCCAATTTATTATAATTACCTGCGTAGAAGTGTGTTTTTGAGCTCTTTGAGGGTATGTCTTCAAATTCCTAACACTTAGGGCATTGCCCAACACATAATGAATGCTCAAAGTTTGCTGAATGAATGAATGTTCATATGACATTATATGAATATAAGCCCTCTGAACAATGGTAATAAAACATGGTCTTTATTGTTGGGAACCAACAAAACTAATAAAACTGTCCTAAAGAAATTAAAGAGAACATTAAATTAATGTGGGTCAAACCAGCCTCAGTCAGTTTGTTGGAATATAAAACATGGGAAGCTGTGGCAGTGTACAGGGTGACCTAAGACTGAAAAGGGCCAAGTAATGACCACTGAAGGATTTTAAGTGGGAAAAGACATGGCATCTTTATATTTTATTCAGATTGCTCTGGTAACTGTTAAGGGGGTGAGTCTAAAGGGGAAAAGATGAGAAGCAGAAAGATCCATTGAAAGACGCCAGAAAGAGTGAGGAAAGAAAAGACAAAACCCACAAATAGCATGGTAGAGGTTGGGAAGAGAAAAAAAAATAGGTTTGAGAAACATGTTGGAGGTGAAAGTAACTAGAATTGTTGATCTGGAAAATGAAGGAGGGAGGTATCTATCTACTTATTATTTGTATTTTGAATAATTAGTTAAGGTTTTTTTTTTTTTAATTTTGTTAGTGCATGTGTGTGATTGAACCCAGAGCCCTGCTCATCATGCCATGTACATGGTTTATCACTGAGCTACCTCCAATTTCTGAGGAAACATATCAACTATTTGGTGATGGTTCTATTGCTCAGCAGCAGATGTCAATCAACCCCTAGACACTACACATAACACAACTCTTCTTTGAGGGCAAAGTAGCTATGGTCTGAGTGTTTATATCTCTCAAACTCATATGTTGAAGAGCTAAACTCCAATGTGGTTTGTACTAGAATATGGGGCCTTTTGGAGATGATCATGTCATGAAGATGAAGCACTTGTGAACAGGATTTGTATCCTTACAAAAAGAGTCACAGGAAAGAGAATCTTTATCTCTCTCTGCCATTTTATAATGTACCAAGAAGGCATCTGTCTGCAAACCAAAAAGAGATCTCCATCAGGAAGCGAATCAGCCTGTATCCTGACCTTGGACAGACCAGCCCTCAGAACTGTGAGCAATAAGTTTCTGTTCTGTAAGCCACCCAAAGAATGATATTTTGTTATAGCAGGTTGACTGAAGAAAAAAGTGACTCTGAAAGAAAATCAATAGCAAGCATGTGAGGGTAGCAATAAATTTGCTTAAATCAATTGCCAGAACAGCCAGGTATATTAGGAATTACAGGTTATTATTGTTGTTAGTTTGGGTATTAAATATAGAATAGTTTGCCAACACAAATTATCTTATAGACTGGCAATTGGACCCATATGGTTGGAATCTGGGGTGGGAATAATAAGCTTAGCCTAAGAAAAGTTGTTCTAAAGTGCCTTGAGCCACCATTTACAAATTGTTCGTTTTTTGTTTAAGTTATGAAAGGTGATTTTCTTATATCAATTAAATTTGCTTAATCCAACTTGACCAAAAAGGACTTTCTTTAAAGTGCCCTACAATTAAAGAAGGATTCTCCCATTTTAGAATTTATTTTGAAGGTTGCTAAAAACAAGACTTAGAGACTTGAAGAGCTGTCTGCTCTCCAATGTCAGTTATAGAATTATTCACAATAGCATGTTAGGGAACCAACCTGTGTTCACTGAGAGATGAATGGCAGAAGAAAATATGGTCTGTCTGCATGTGCGCATGTGTGATGTACACACCCACACACACACTGAATTATTCAGCTTTAAAAAAAATTCTGTCATTTGAGATTACATGAATGAACCTGGAGGGCATTATGCTAAGTTAAATAAACTAAGTGCAGAAAGACAAGTATGATATGAGTGCACTTATATGTGGAATCTAAAAAAAAGTCAAACTCATAGAAACCAAGAGTAGAATGGGGGCTGCCAGAGGCTAAGGTGTTGGGGAAATGGGAGATGCTAGTCAAAGTGTACTAGTGAGTTCAGATATGCAAGATAATTAAGTGTCTACAGATGTAATGTACAACATGGTGACTATAGTTAACAATATTGCATTGTATTCTTGAAATTTGCTCAGAGTATATCTTTTTTTTTTTCAGAGTATATCTTAAATATCCTTACTGCTCAGAAACACACACACACACACACACACACAACTCTGAGAGGTGATAGATATGTTAACTAGCTCTATTGTGGCAACCATTTCACAGTATATACATACATCAAAACATAATGTTGCACAGCATAAATGCATACATTTTTATTTGTCAATTATAACTCAGTAAGCTAGGAAAAACAGAAGTGATGATACGAGATATATAAAATATAATGATAGAGTGGGGTTGAATGCTAAGGAGGTTTCTAAGTTTATTTTTGATGCTTCTTTTGTAGTTACATTCAAATAAATCAAAATGTTTTCTGATGTTGCCAGGTGTTATTAGTGTGGAAACACTAAAACAATAGGAGGCATGAAATGTAATAAAAAAGGACTATGGGACCAGCCTTAATCATAATCTAAATAATGGGAAATACAATAAAACAAATGAACTGAGAACACTGAAAATACTCAACAGCATTCCAATTGAAAGAGGCAAGTATTACATTTTCTAAAATGATGTGAGCTTTTCCTGATTCAGATACTAATGCAAGCACAGCATTTTCTTCTTTGTATGTATGGGAAAGCCAGCCCTTTTGAGAGTTAGAATAGCTTTCAAGACTCCTGATTTAAATTTCAAACTCTTGATCATAGCTGGGGAGCAAAGGTTTTTATCTTGGAATTGGAAATTGAGTTCTTTAGCTCTATACCAAGTGATAATATTAAGCATTTTGTTGTATCCACCATGCAAGCCAAGTTCCCCACTGTGCCTTCAAAGCCACAGTGAATGAACCATATTTGGATTTGCTTATCAGGAAGAGACATTTAGAAAGACAATGCACTTGTCCTGCAAGACTGAGACTCCTGATGCTTTTAGATAGGCCTGTGGAGAGCTGCAAAATAGGCCCTAAAATCAGGCTGACATGGTCGCTTAACAAGCTTCAGTATGCTCTGTGGGCTCAGGGAGTTTGTGGTGTCACCCCACAGGGCTGCTGATGGCAGCCATCATAATTAGAACACATGAATCAAAAACACCAGGTGAAGATTTTGCCTTAGAAGAAAGAAAAGGCAGATGGAGGGAATTACCATGCCCTTTGACTACTAAGCTCTTTCATGCAGCTGGATGGCTGGCCAGCCTGGCCTCATGAACGAAGCCTTCCTGCACTGTACAGAGGCCTCGCCCTTCCTACCACCATGCTTCAAAGTGGCAAAGGGAGCAGAAAATTCCTTCCTTGTTGATTCCTGGGAAGAAGTAAACTCTCAGCCTTTCTCCCAACATTTGGTGAAACAGGTAACAGTGCTTATTATTATTATTTTTTAAGATATGGAAAATGACTTGACAATCTTTTGCCAGAGAAAAAAACCTCTATAATCTTCAGGGATATGACCTTGAAAGAGATTTACTGAACTTTAATATGACTGGATTTTTTCCAACCTTTATGGGCTCTTGATTTTAAAATCTGCCTAACAAAAGCTCTGCCAGGAAAGCTGTTATTACGAAGATGCTTCTCAATAGGGAGAAGTGGGTTAATTGCAAGCTCTCCAGCAAAATAAAGGAGGGTTTTGAAAACAAGTGCAAATCTGACAAAATGTATTGCAGTGCTCTTATGGAAAAAGCTATGAGGGATCCACACTTGAAATGGCAAAATGTCTAACATAAATAGATGCTATAAAACTTGTTGGAAGAGGCTATAAGAGATTTCAGATTACTCATAAACAATTGCCCATCTGACCTTGATATGAATACAGAAATCCATTAGCAATCAAATTTTCAAACATAATTGTACACTAAAAAAATATGTATTTTTTCCCCTATCAATTTATGTTGACAGGGCCTAGTTTAACACTACAATGTAGACTTATTTATGTTTTTATCTTCTGCTCCATTATATTGCTTTTGAGATTTAGTAAACATAATTCACCAGGAAGAGCTAAACAGTAAATTGGGAACATGTTAAGAGGATTTCCTTATAGCATTAAATGACTTTTATGAAAATTTAAGTTCCATTTTTGAGCCAAAAACAAAAGCTTCAAAATACACAAGAATTTTTATGTTTCCCTATTTACAAGTAGTTGAAAAGTTCTTCAAATTAATTTATCTTAAGGATATACTCTCGACCTTAACAATTTTGAAAGAAAAAACACACTATATTATTCTATTGATGACTTCAGTGAGACCAATGTCATATAATATAATAATGTGATTGATTTTTGATTATTTTGGAAGCGAGATTTGATACAACAATTTGAATAGGGTTAAAATATGTCAAAATACAATAGGCGACACTGCCCAGAAACATTATCATATAGACTAATAGGAATCTCCACTGAATCTATCAAAGAAATTATAGAGAAAATTGCATTTCTGTCCACGTGTCCTAAAAGTGGCAGTTCCTGGTGGACACATGCCTTAATTGTGCCTATTCAGTAAATGAATATTCTTGAGAATCCACACAGTCAAGCAAAAACACAACAGTGCCCATTGCGTACTTTTATTTTAGTACTAGTAAGAATAGACATTTCTGATTTGAGCTTCATTTGGAAGCAATTAACTATTTTATATTAGATATAATAAGGGTCTCTAGTGCATGAACTGCATTTGCCTGCATCAGTTGTTTAAGGCTTAATTGAGTAAAATTGCATTCACACTCAACATAGTTCTAAATGATAACCAATTGCTGATTGCTGAATGCTATTTCCTCTCTCATTTCTTAAAATGTGCTGGGCAGGTGAAAGGAATTAGGGGTTAGTAGTAGGACAAAATTACTAATTACTTTTATCTTCATTTTACTTTTCTGAGACTTCTATTTGATCACCGAAAGGCCAGAAATCACAGGAAATGAAATAATTCATACATTTTTTACAAATAGCACCCCAGATGCCCAGCTTTGCCTTTATATTTCATTTGTTAAAACTATGATTTGATTGTTTGGAATTTGATTTTTGCTATGATGAGTAAAATCAAAGGATAGAATTTCAATTTCAAAAATTATTTAAAATATACCATCATTGCATGAAAAATAAGAAACAAAGAATTGATAAAATGTTTTATCTAAGTATGATGATAAAAACAATGAGTACTTTGGAATAAAGAGCCCAGAAACATGAGTAGCAGAAGAGTTAATGTTTCTCTAAACTATCCTGAAGACAAGGTTCTTTTATTCAAGGTGATTTGTCCACTGTCTTGGTCTATTTTATGTTGCCATAATAAGAAACCTGAGGCAGGGAACTTTTTAGAGGAAAGAAGTTTATACGTTTCATGATTTTGGTGGCTGGTGGGTCCAAACAGCTTCCTGCCAGCATTCTAGTGAGGGCCCTCTGGCTGTGTCATACAACATGGTGAAGAAGGGGAAAGGCAATTGGCCACATACGTAAGAGTCAAATGTGGGTGGTGGCCTTGCTTAATAATGATCTAATTCACTCATATAAGACCTGACCCACTCTGGAGAGACAGCATCAATCCATGTGTGAGGGTTAAATTACCTTTCTCTAGGCTCTCCCTCTTAAAGTTTCCACCACTTCAACATTGGCTTGCTCCATTGCATGAACTTTGGGGAACATTATATTAACCATAGCACCCACTTTTCAAGTTCTCTAACTCCTGTTCATTCTAATTTGACTTCCTTCTCAGAGAAAATAGTTAACATGTTTCTTAAGGTTTCCAGTGTATTCTGTACATGCCTCATTAATGCATTTACCATGTGGCCATGCAATCTCCTTTTCATACTTGTTCCAACAGCAAGACTCTTGATGCTGAAGAATAGGAGCCAAGTTTACTCATATTTGAATCCATGACCAAATAGAGGTTCTGGTATACAGCAAGTACAAAAAGGTAATAACTTGCTGTTAAATAATCACTAGAAATTCCCAAGGAAGATTCTCAAGGAGGTCTTCATTTCTTCATTCCATGAGCATAGGCTAAGAAGAATACAGCGTAGTCTGATATTGGGATTGGATACTTCTGAATGTTTCATTGTCCTTGTCTGAAAAAATGTTGAAAATTTAAGAAACTAAAAAAGCTTCATTCTCCTGAGCCTAGATTAAAATGTCTGTGATATGATGGATGACCTTCCTCCTATTATCTTTATTTCTCTGCTAAGAAGTTTTTTGTTTCCGCTCATAAGCAGTAAATTTTTTATTTATATTTCCTGTCCTATCCTTAAGGATAGGAGTCATAATTTGCAATTCCTACTACATTTACTATAACCATTGGAAATATTTAATAAAAAATGATAACTGATAATATATACAACACAACTAATTGTTATTATCATTTGCTTTGAAAAAGTACATTGCAGACATGATCTTGAAAATGTTTTTAGGAACAACTTTTCACTTAAAAAATTGTTCACTTAACAAATCAAATTGTTCTCTGTGACTAGAGAAAAGCAAGTCACATTAAATACCACCTCTGAAGGAAAGAACAAACTGTTTTCTCTGAACTCACACAGTCAACACAGAGCATGCCTGTGACTGGTTGTATGGGGGTATTTCCCCACACACTGAACAAGTCTCCAGTGGACACTAGCTCTGGGAGTCCTAGAATTAAATTCAATTCTGACACTGTCAACCTGAAGAAAACATCAGATCCCACAGGTTGAAGGCTCAGTCCCACAAGACCACCCCCCACTTCAGATACCAACTTTCAGTAGTAGTTGTCACCTATACTTCTGAAGGACCAGCTACAAATTGGGGTTCCTTATAAATTGGTTTGATAGTTTGCTGGAATGGACTTAAGAACTAATGAAAACACTTGGGTTTACTTGGCTTATATAAAGAATATAACAAAGGATACAGAGGAACAAATGGAAGAAGAGATGCACAGGGCTCGGATTGGGATGAGGTGTGGAACACAGAGCTCTTATCCTCTCTGGGGATGCCATCTTCTCAGCATCTCCCTATTTTCAGTGAAATGAAAGTTTAGCAAATCTTTTTGTCCAAGTGTGTTTATGGAGCTTGATCTCCAGCTTCCCACCCTGACTCTTCATGGAGGATAGGGGTTGGGGCTAAAAGCTCTAATGCTCTAATGCTATAACTGCTTGGTCTTTCTGGTGGACTAGTCTTTAGGCCATGTAAGGGTCCCACCTTAAATCACCTCATTAGCATAAACTCAGGTGCTATCAAAATGATTCGTTATGCATAACAAAAGACAATATCCTGTCACTGAGGAAATTCCAAAATTTTTAGGAGCTTTGTGATAGATGCCAGGGACAAAGATCAAATATACATATTTCATATTATACCACACTACTCGGACAGAATTCCAACAGTGCTAACGCCTTTCCTGTACACTTAAACATCAAACTTAATAATGTTGGAGTTTGCCAGAGTCTGGCCAGAGGTGGCAGACATGCAGGTATGATATGGTCAAAATTAAAAAATGGGAGGCACCTTCTGCACTGTATTTAAAAGAAAGTACAGTGGTAGAACCAGATGGCATTTTTTTGATCATGGCTCTTCTCCCTATTAAACAATTTCCTTGGGTAAATTTCCTGTCCATAAGATTGAATTATTGATAGGAATCCTACCTCATCTGGTTGTTGTGGAGATTAAGAAGACATATGTAAAGTTCTTGGATCTGTGCTTGGTATCTAGTAAGTGCTCTTTAAGTGTTTGTCTTGATGAGGACAAAGACAATGAAAGAACCACTATGCATTAAGCTCTTATTCTCTAACACAGTGCTAAGTACTTAACACACATTATTAATAATCATCACCCAAGATCAGAAGCAAATAAGGGCTTAATAAGGATTCAGATTTAGATCTATGGAACTTTCTAGTTCATGCTTTGTTTAACAGCAACATGCATTAGCACCATGTAGTAAAGGCAATCCTTACTTGTTACAACATTCCTTAATATCTAGAAAGTCCTTTTTGGTCAATGGACAGTTGAAAGCAGATTTACCTCTGAGCACTTTTGTTATTTCTATGATGTCACAAGGTACAATGGCTCTTTGGTGTCACATGACTATGCAAATTAGGATCCAATTTGCATAGGTAACTGTTTAAAGTTTATAAGTACCAGAGTTAATCATTATTATCAGATTATTTTTCTTTTATGTAGGGATTTCTCTGAGAATTCATCTGGTACACCATTTTTCCTTTTCCTATGGTAGTTTGTCTCTGAAACTCATGTTGATTTTGGATTGTCACTGTGTTGATGTTGAGAGCTGGGTCTTTTGGAGAGGACTAGGTCATAAAGAGGGATTAATGCCTTTCTCATGGGACTAGTTTAATTCGCTTGGTAATGAGGGAATTCTTGCTCCTTTTGTGGCTGAATTAGTTGTTGTAAGGTAACCACACCCCTCATGCTTTGCCTCTTCATGTGCCCATTGTCATTCTGATTTCTGACATGTCATAAAGCAGCATGAAACCATATGTGACTGTACTTCCTAACCTCCAGACTGAGGGCCAAAATGTCTCTTTTCTTTATGAATTATCCAGTATTCTGTTATAGCAACAGAAAATAGACTAATATACCACTGATGCTTCTCATGGTGTGGCATAAATATAGGATCGTAAAAATGATGTGATAATATCAGATAGTTATTTTCTATCTTCTAAACTACAATTTCTTATGGTTAACCAATGTGTGGAGTAACAAAGGGGATGTGATACAGTTTTTTCTCCATTTTTACACTGTGAAGTTTTATATTCTTCATAGTCTTAGTTTATATTCAAGCAGTGTTTCATTTACACATGATGATTCTTAAATCATGCTTATTAAGGCAAATTACTCCCTAATTCCACATCAAGACACTATAAGGCTATTTGGCTTTACTAAGAAACAAAACATGTATGTATGTGTGGTATGTACACACATATTCATTATGAGAATACGTATCAATTCAAAGCCAGATCTGGACCAAGTTTTATAGGTATGCTGCAGGAGGACTTCTTTCTGGGTCATGAACCTAAGGGAATGAAGCTCAGTGGAATGTGATGAAACAGTATGAAAGTACTATTGATATTTGGGGGCAGGCAGAGCCTGACCCTAACCATGGGTTCTACCACAGGATTACCATACCATCCTTTTTGGTTTTATGTCTTAAGCTTTCTAAGATGCCTCTAATTGCCTCAAATAAATAAATTTTTATGTTATCATTCACTTACCTATCTACTTAATATTGTTTGCCTGCCTTTTCATATTCCATTCAAAACACTATCCTGTGGCTTGCACTTCACGTGTCTCTTCATTCCATATTCAGCCCAGGACTCACACTCCTCTTAAACTTTTTCTGACTAATTCCTCTTAACTTTTGTCACTCTGTACTTAGGCACATCCTCTCTGCATTTCCATACTCATTATATGCTTTAGCATGAAATATGATGCACACATTTATTTGTATTTGTATTAACTTATTTCAGTAGTGCAGATTATTTCTCCAACCACATTTGGAGTTTCTAATAGTCAGGTGATCTCTTTTAAGTCTATCTTAAAACAACTTCTCTCTCACACCTAAGATCCCATTGTGTTATACCTTGTACATTGTGCAATAAGTGTTAGTGGAATAAACCAAAAATTGGTGATGGGGCAATTGAGGAGAGAGTACATAAGTTTTTTTCAAGTGTGGATTGTCAGTCTCTTGTCCTGAAATGACACAGTCCTCATGAGAAAGTGGGATGTTTGCTTAGAATAAGGAAAGGGGAAAAAATCCTGCCATCAAAAAATAATTATTTTAGAGATTGAAAATTCAAATACATTGATGCCCAGGAATTCTCAGGAGAAAATAATGGGAAGAAACAGAGTATAAATCATTGGAAAGCTTTCTGATTCATTTGATAAGACCAGAATAGCTATTTAAAAAAATCAAGAACAGATTGAAAAATAACTCTAAACAATATTCACCAGTCTCACCTGTGAATATAAGAAGTAGAAATTATAAATAAAATACAAGCAAACTGAATATATTAATATGTTGAAAAATTTTTGTGATTAAGTATGATTTATTATAAGAATGCATGAGGAATGTAAACTAAGATTTTTATTAATATAAAATTAAGGAAAGTAGAGATGAAAATTATATGATCATTTTGATAGATACTGAAAAAGCCTTTAGTAAAACTTGCCACACTCACCTCTGATTAAAACAAAAACAGAAACTCTGTAAATATAAAACAGAAATATTCCTTAAAGAACAAAGGGCATGTTTCAGAAATCAGTAGTTTGCTTAGTGGTAAAAAATGGGAACCATTCCCATGCTGAAGAAAACATGATGGACCACAATTGCAACCACTATTCTTATTGTTCTAGATGTCCTGGCCAAAGCAATAAAATAAGAAAACTAAATTTGAAGCATACATATGTAGTATAATACATAAAATTAGAGTTTTGAAATGCTATGATTTTATACCTACAGAATTATCTGAAAAGCCTTAAAGTTCAATGGATTGGCCAGATTCAATTATAACACATAAAATAACTACAAAATACATTGGAAAGGGGAGACTCATTCAGATTTGCAACTAGCCATCACCACCACCACCATGAATCTACTAATCTATAAATAATCTTAAATATTATATCAGACAAAACTACACATATATTTGGTTCAAAAATTCAATATTTTAAAGGATAAACTTCTAATTAATCTAAAAACTGCAATTCTGATAAAATGTAGACTGCTTTCAGGATAGGAATAAAGATAGAACAATTCTGAAATTCATCTGGAAGAGGAGCTATAATGATACAAGCCCCCAAAAGAAAAAGAAAAAAATAAAAGAAAAATGTTTAGAGGAGGTATTATTTGATGAGATTTTAAAACAAATTATATACACATAGAAAGTAGGATGGTGTAATATTGTCACAAGATTTGGTCAGGAGAAAACAAAATAGTCAGAGGAGACCCAGAGACAGACACTCTTTGTTTAGTTAAAAATATATTTTAAATTAGGTAGAACCTTTCCTCCCACAATTTAGAAAATTATGTAAGTAGCTACTGAATGTTTAAATGTACAATATAATAGAATAAAAGTTATACTGAAAATATATGCCAAAGAAGCAGAATTGATAGAAGAATATTACTATCATTTCGGTAAGTGTCCCCAAATAGTTAAAGTCTTGGAACCTAGGGTGGTGGCTATTGGGAGGTAATGCAGTCTTTAGCGGGTGGTACTTAGTGGGAGGTTCTTAGTTATTTGAAGTGTTCCCTTGATGGGGATTATGATACCCCATCTTTTCCTTTTTGTTTTTGCTTCCTGGCTCCCACTGTGATATGCTGCTCTGCCAACATCAAAGGTCCCATAGATCTTGGACTGGATCTTCTAAAACTATGAGCCAAAGTAAATCTTTCCCTTAACAAGTTAATTATCTCAGGTATTTTTTTGTAGTAACATAAAGCTGACTAACACTCCCACTGTGATCAACACAAATGTAGAGTTCCATACTCAGAAGCTATTAACTGGTATACTTTTCTACTGTCTCAATTTTGCTAATATAGGACTACATATCCCAGAATTCCCTTCACTATGTGGTTTTTGGTTATAAGTGGCTGCAAGAGTAGATGGATCAAGATCTACAAGGTATAAGTGAAGAAGCAAACTCTGCTTTCTCAAGGACATCATGTTGAAAGGTGGTGAGGAAGGTATCTAAAGATGCCAATGGTTTCCAGCTTGTTCTCCCAGCTCCTTAACCAATTCTTCTCTCAACTGCTCATCACCACTGCATAAACAAAGCCACCAGAGATCTGCCCACTGTTGCCCTTGGTGGACCCATTTCAGCAGCTGGATATGCCTGGCTTCAGGAGGACTGTTGATGATTTCTCCTAATTCTCCTACATCCCCACTAGGATCCTAATTTCTTCTGCTTCTCCCTCAGTTATGAAAGAACTAGCTGCTATATAAATCCTTATTCCATAATACTGGCAGTAGTTCCTCTTCTCTGATCAAACTCACAGCTAGTGAAGATGTCCACCAACATGAAGGTGGAATTCATTAAGGAACTCTGGGATTAAAAAAGGAAAGTTTACAGAAACAAAGCTAATTTTATTCAGAGAAAATGGATGCTGTTTACATGAACTGGATTTCTTTTCACAGTGAGGATACCAAGAATTCCTGATCCAGCTCTAAGCAAAGATTGTGACTATGACTTTCTTGACTTGCTGAAGACATCTGAGCAGAGAGAGGAAGAAAAGACTTATTTCTGGATCAAATCCTAACTTCCAAGGCAATCGTGACTAATGAAGTACAAGCAATGAAACATTAGAAGGAAGTAGCCATCTCCACACAAAGACACTGAGTTGAATCATGGGAATAGGAAAGGATCAAATGTGTGGCCCAAACAGCAGAAAAAAAATTAATTAGGTAAAAGAGTGATCAGCTTTCCTTTTCTTAAATTTCTGAAAGGTTAGACAGATCAAAGAGGACACTTCCAAAAATGAAATTCTTATAATAGCAATACTATCCAATTTTTTTTTAACAATAAAGTTACTAATTCTAATACAAGTGCCTCTACATCAATGAATCTTGATTTAAGCTGAAAACAGGAAAAATTTGCTGGGGAGGTGGCTGTGTGTCCTGAAGAATGCATTAGACTGGAGGCTATCTTTTCTTTTCCTGCTGCTGAGGGACTGTGATTTTTAGCCATTCACTTAATCTCAAGGAAACTCAGATTCTGTATATGTAAACAAGGAGAGTAATTTGTAGTAGAAATTGTGTCAGCATTGAATTAGATAATTTGTGTGAAAATACTTTTAAACTGTTATAAGCTTTAAAAACAAGTGCTATTAAAGGAAACATGCTAAATAAATGATGTAAATTGTGAGGACATTTTTATGAATTATCAGTTCAAAAAATGCAGTTCTCAGAAATAGTAACTGGCATATAATAAAAGTGGAATATATATTATCACCTGAATGATTTTTATTTTACTCTTGGTTTGACTCCTGTACAGACATGAATTGCTTGTCATGAGTAAAGGCAAAAAGTAAAATAAAATTTAACTGTGTTTAATTATAAGCCAAGTCTCCTGTCACAAACTGGTTGTGTTCTGGGATGTGAAAATCATTTGTCAGGGAGATTACATATCAGCTACTGGTAATCTCCTAGGAAATATGGGGAACCCAGGTGAATGCAGAGTGAGGTAGAACGAGGCAACTGTCATAATTTTCAAAATTAGGAAGGAGGATGCCTTGTATTACAGACATGTTTGATATAGATATTTAACAATTTCTATGCAATTCTATTAAAGTATATTCAGTGATATATAAGAAGTTGAAACAATTAGTAATAGGAATCAGCAAATATCCACCTAAAACAACCATGGAGTTACTAAGGGCATATGCGCTTTGATTTTTAAAAATCAAGTTATCTGACAAAGCTCTGCAAAATAATCTTGGTGACAAAATGGAGAAAATGTAGGCTGGGTATGAAATGGTGAAGGTGGCTTTGCAATTGTGCAAATGACCACACTGTCAACCAGAATTTATTGATGGCTCAGTATGCATTTGTGGAGAGAAATACAGTCTATTGTTGGACTGTATCTTCTGTCCTTCCTGTTTAATGGTTTAATATCTTGGTAGAAAACATAGTTGGTGAGCTTATTAAATTTCCCAATAATATCATTAAGTCAAATGAGGCAATTAATCTATTATGTGGCAAATCCCAGATCCAAAAAGATATCAACCAGCTGAGATTTTGGGCTGTAACCAATAAAATGAAATCTAATTGGCACACATACAAAATCCTCTGCTTAAATACAAGAAACCCATCCTGAAACAAAAACTTAGAACCTCCATCTACAAAGCAGCAGAAATCAAACAGAAATAACATCTATATATATTAAGGCAGGAGAAAATTCTTACTAAGAAGGATTTAATGATAGTTCTTGTGGAGAAAAGAACAGAGGTGGAAGCTGCCATGATATTCAACATAGTCAGGGAAACTCAATATCAAGAGTGAGGACAGCTGTGGTACCATCCTGGTGGGGCCTGTGCTCTACTGACAACAGTACAGAGAATGGGTGGGTTGATATGAGGATTGCAACCTCAGCTAAAGGACTTTCAGATTTTTGTCACATTTTGTAGATGTTGACAAACACAGTCAGAAGATCCTTTGAGAATTAAGAAGTGGAGGCAGATTTGGGTTTAAATTAGGAGAGGTTTCATATCTATTTATTCACTGGGGATACTGTAGGGGTAATAATTGAACATTATATTTGTCATCCAGTGTCATGGTTGTGCAAAGTACTTTGAAAATTTAAAGAAGTAGGAAGTTATAAATAAGATCTTGAATAGTAAACATAAAATGGGCTAGGAAACATACACAAATATTAAACACAGCAAGCTTTACTTTATTTGGGTAAAGTAGTATTTGTTTCAGTGTATCAGCTAATTATTCATTTCTATATCAGACTCCTAGTGGGTTGGAGGGTCCAGCAATTCAAAGTTAAGAGGCAGAGTTTTCATCCCAACATTCTAAAACCTTGTGATCAAAACAGCAAGCAATTTAAATTTGTGAGGCCTCTCGTATAGCATTTACAGCATGAGAAAGTTGGAACAGATGGCCTTTAAGGTAGATTTCAACTCTCAATACTATAAATTTATAAACACCCTGTCCTAAATGATAGCTGATCATCCTACTATCAACTGCAGCAAATACTAATAGGATTCTGGGATGTAGAAATAGGAGCATATTCTACAAAGCCAAGACTCTCTCTCTACTGTGACTGGCTAAGTTCCATGGCTGATTTGGGACTCCACAAAGTAAAGGGAAATAGATAATTTTGAGTCTATCTGATGTTGGACCAAAAAAAGGAAATATTTCTTGGGCTAAGGAGTCTTTGAGAAAAGGCTAAGGAGCTGAGAATTAACCCAAAGAAGAAAACTCTGGATAACTGGTTAACAATAATGAGGAGGAGGAAATCATGTGAATGCTGGTGAGCAGCTGTTTTGGTGTCAGGCAAGAGCAGAGTAAGAGAAATGGATTTAGAGACTTAAATTGGAAGACTTTTTTTGGGGGTGGGGGCAGTGCCCTACGTATCTCAATGTTTTTGAGATAATGAAATATGCTACTGGGGAATGTTGACCAATCTACTTACCTGAAGATTTTAAGAAAAATTGCAGGGCACACACTGCCAGATGCAAATGTAGTTCTAGATGACCTCGTGATATTTTCCACAGTATAGTAAGGTGAAAATTCAGATAACACATTGAATTCAAAGAGATCCATCTTGAAAAGTAACCCAGGCTGGCGGTACACTAGCTGGTGATGCTGTGACTTCATTTTTTTTTTAATGTAATCCTCAGGACTCTGATTGTCTAACTTTAGTATCTAAAAATGGTTTGATCTCCCCAAAGTCAGAGTATATTTTTACTGTAGTTGAAAAAATCCAGGAAGTACTGTGATAAAAGTTTTATATTCTTAAATAAAGTTAAAGTACATGAAATTGCTTTTGCATTTTAATTTTTATACCATATGAAGAATTTTTTGAAATTGGTGTTATGTTTAGGAAAGAAGCTACAGTAATAATACTGAATTCTTCCTAATAGGCAGTTCATAAAGTTTAAAAACAGCTTCCAGTTTTAAAATTATCATTTGGTATAATCATACCATATATTGTTTTCTTTGGACAGAACCGATTGCACAGTAGGTGTTTTGCCATTTCTATAATTAATATATTTTTAAAAAATCTCAGAGCCTATGTAAAAATATAGATTACATTTGAATGTTTTGAACATAGAGCAAAAAGAAAGGTGTGTGTGGGTGTGGGAGTCTCCTGAAAAGTGACCAGACTAGAGAATTAGAGGAAAGGGATCAGGGGAGAGAGGACAGGAGGGAAGAGGAAATACCAGGGAATGATAATGATGAAATTATATTGTTATATCATGCACATTTATGAATACATAGAAATGAATCCCACTATTATGTAAAATTGTAATCACAGATAAAAATAAATGAAAAAAAAAGAACAAAGAATTTGTTTCAAGCTTTCAGAGCATGAGACCAGATGTTTTGGACAGGAACAAGTTTTGGCTTAGGGGAATGTGTCATCATCATAATTTGAGAGAACAACTTGGTAAGTGATTCTTCCTACTACATACCCAAAGCCTTGCTTCTCAAAATATGGTCTATAGGATTAGAAGCATTGGGGTCTTGTGAGAAATGCAGATCTCAGACCTACTCTGACCAGATCTGTTTTTTAAAAAGACACTCAGTTGATTTGTACATACATTTAAATTTTAGAAGCATTATACTCAATGACTCTCAGGAGCACAGGCGAGTTGGTATCTAGTAAAAGAAGAGCAGAGCTGCAGAGTTTGTTTGAGAATCTCTGAAGAGAAGGCAAAGTTGTATTTTTCCTCCTCAGAGGCTGATTGAACCATTCTCATCACTAACATTGGTCTCTTATTAGTGAATTTCACATCGAAGCCTCTTACAAACCTAGGGTTTGCCTTTACCATGCTTGCTTTTCTTCATCTTTTGGGTCATTATCCTACAGAATACATCCAAAGTACATATAACATATTATAATATATAATATTTACCATTGCATTTCTAGTGTATCACCTATTACATTCTAATATCTCTGTACTTCTTTTCCATAAGATCATCCAACCTACTTTCCATTTCTAATCTGAGCCTGATCATGCTTTTTTCTCATCCTGAAATTTTTCTTCCTGTTTATTTCTATGGAAAGTCTTCACATCTTTAAAGGCACACATTAATATTTAATACCACCACGAAACCTTTCTTAATTATTATTAGTCACATTCTACCAGGCATTGCCATAACTTTTTTTCTTTTTATTACTGGGATTGAACCCAGGGATTCTTTACTACTGAACTACATCCCTAGTCCTTTTTGTTTTTTATTTTGAGACAGGTTTTTGCTAAGTTGCTGAGGGTCTTGCTAAGTTTCCAAGTGGCCTTGAACTTGCTGTCCCTGTTCCTCAGCCTCCTTAGTTGCTATGATTACAGGCATGCCGTCCATGCTCGGCTTCTGTAGCATATTGATCATTACATATATAATGTTTAAGAACTTTGAAGGTCCAGACACTTGGATTGAACAACTGTTCTTTACTGGATCTGTGATCTTGGTCAACTTTCTTAACTAGTTGAATCCTTAGTTTTTTCATCTGTTAAATGGAAAGAACAATAGTATCTTATAGGATTATTGTGAGGATTTTAAAGAAAATGCTTACAGCATGTGAACAGTTTGTGGCACATGGTAAGTTCTCAACGGGTATGTTATTAAATTGTCATAAGAACAACCTTGAGCTTTGATGCACTGTCAGATATGTCATAGAGACTGTGGGCATATGTGTGTCCATTTTCCATCAACCTAGACTGTATATTCCTTGAGTGCAAAGGTAAAATCATCTATGAACTTCCTTATTCTTAAGGTAGTTCTGGTAAATGAAATCTTACCACAGTTAATTTCATAGAAAACATAGTCAACTGTTTTCAGTTGTACTATAACTAATTTGTAAGTTTGTTTTTAAAAATACAAATCTTCAACATTATTGGTAAATTATTTTGCCATATATGTAGCTGCTTAATCTTCTATTTGATATGCTAATTAAAAAACATCTTTCTTTAAAGGTCTTTTCTGCCACATCATAATCATGTTTCTAAATCTTCCTTCTATGCTCTCCCCACTACCCCAAGTTGCATATTCAAGAGTGAGAGTTTATTAGTTTCTACAGATTTCCACACTACTTGGGCACTGCCACTAAATCTCATCACTACTCAATACAAATGTATTTTTATATTCTAAAAATTGTACCATGTTGCTTATGTATAAATTATTAAATATTAAACAGATAACACATCTTCTTTATAATTGTGGCCTCTATACCTTTAGCAAATATTAACTGAAGAATTATAAAGATAATCTCCAAGGAAGGATTATGGTAGTGATTATACAATTAACAATAATATCAAATCCCTCCCATAAAATATGACTGCAAATTATAGTATATTTCGCCTATATTTCATTCCCAGAAGAAGGGATTGAGAGTAGAGGGAAAAGTCAATGAATTAGTTATTTGAGACCACTGAGGATAATTGCAAATGATTTGAAGCAATTAAATTTGCTTATTCCTAGCCGGGCACTGTGGCTCAAGTCTATAATCCCAGGACTTAGGGAGGCTGATACAGGAGAATCACAAGTTCCAAGCCAGCCTCAGCAATGGCAAGGCGCTAAGCAACTTAGTGAGACCCTGTCTCTACATAAAACACAAAATAGGGCTGGGGATGTGGCTCAGTGGTTGAGTGCCCCTGAGTTCAATCTCCAGTACCAAAAAAAAATTTTTTTGCTTATTCTTGATATGAATATAGGAGATGGGTTCATGTAGATGTTCAATATTTTGATCAATTGATGGATTATCAAATTTTAGAAAGAAAAAATATTTCAATAAAAATTACAAATAAGTTTTATTAAGTGATAACTGTAGCTTAAATACTTACCAGATGTTTTTGTTTAACCCTATGAAGGAGGAGCCATTTATTCCCATTTTGTTGATGATGACTTTGAGGCATAGAGAGGTAAAGTGCCCAGGTCACACATAGTAAGTGATTTAGACAGGATAAGACACAGGGTGTGTGAGTCTAAAGTTTAAATTTAAACATTGTGGCCTCTATGTTCCATGTGGAAGTTTAAACCTACCATATTTAATAGCCAAGGCTGTACAATTTGTTGTTGATGAGCTTAAGTCTTATGCTACCATTTCTATGCTTTTCCCAGGAGATCCTTCACAAGAGTGGCATTTGATCATCTGCATGAGTATCTTTTAAAGATAATGAGCCAAGCTGACTTAAATGAACTTCTTAAGATGGTGGCTATCCTCTGAAACCCAAGCAGGCAATCACCAATTTCATAATGAAATTCACATATCAAAAAGCACAGATAAGCACTCCTTGCTAAAAGAGGAAAAATCTCTTGGAAACATGGGCTGAGTTGCAATGAAGGTCATTATCTTGAAAGCTTTCAAATGTTCACAAAACCATTTCTAATTCGTGATTTAAAAAAGAAAAATAAATGGAAATAAAGTAAATGAGAGAGATGGCAAGATTGGTCGCATCTTCTTTAGACATTTTATGTTTTCATGTTGTTCTTATATTTTAATTGCCTCTAAGATTCTGAAAACATTGAGGCCCATAAATATTTTATGTCTTTTGCTATCACATTATAGTAAAACATTTGATATTTTTGTCTTTGATAGAACTGTAGCCAATGAATAATAAAAGCATATTTATGAATAACTTTTGGTTTGATAAAAAAAGACATGAGATTTTACAATATAAATTGCCAGTGGTATCGTAACATAATACCATGTTAATGATGGAAAAAATTAAAATTCTATGGTGAATCAGCATTGAATTTATCTAGAATTATGGTTCACTCAGAAAGACCTCCTTAATGCTTAATAATTATATTTTTGCCTTTAAAGCATCAGACATATTTTTATAAGATTATCAGTAAGAATCTGTATGTTTTAGGCAGGATAGTTTTTGAACATAAAATAATTAAAGTAAAACTGTAAAGCAGAATTTCCTGTCTTTGGCAGTATTGATAACTTAAGATGAAGGGCTGTCTTGTTTTTTTTTTCTTTTTAGATTATTTTTGTATTTTGTGGTTTTTTTTTTTTTGACATTTTGATACCAAGGATTGAACCCAGGGGTGCTTTACCATTGAACTACATCCCCAGCCCTTTCTATTTTCTGTTTTGAGACAGGGTCTTGCTAAATTGCTGAGGCTGGGCTCAAACTTGTGATCCTCTTGCATTAGCCTACAAAGTGGCTGGGTTTACAGGTGTGTGCCACAGTGCCTGGCTGAAGAGAATCAGCCCTGACCTCTATCTTCTGTACTCAGCAGAGTGCATGCCCCTTCCCAATTTTTAACAAATCAAAATCTCTCCAGACATTGGGAATGTCCCTTGGAGATACAGTATTTCCCCTTGTAGACAACAACTGCTTTAAATTAATGGTCTAAAGGGGCAAATAACAACTCATTTCAGTAATAAATAATGATAATGTCAGTTATCTGTTAAATTATCTTCAGATTGACTACTTTTTGATATTTGTGTCTGCATGCCCACAGACCAAGGTGTAAATTACCTTTCCCAGTTTTTGATTGAATTGGCATTTGTTTTCCACGTTTATGTTGAAATTGTTACCTATATCACTTTAGTTTGACTATGAGTTATACAAATAGATTCTTTCTTAAATCTGAGGATGTCTAAGAATCTTCTTGAATGTCCTTTTTATTCACTTATTTCTCCTAATCTTTCTAATCAGATGGATATGACTTTTCGTTTCTCTTTAGATGAAAACTAATGAACATATGCCTGAAAGATAAACTGTTTTGTAATTATCCAAAATCACAGTTTTCTTGAGAAACCAATGTCCAGACTATTGTTTCTTAAAAGTGTAGTTTGTGGAAGAATAGAGGTACTTTAGATTAGACAAAGGGGAGTAAAGGGAGGTATGGGTTAGGAAAGATAGTAGAATGAATCAGACATTTCTAGCCTATGTGCATGTATGATTACATGACCTGTATAACTCTACATCATGTACAACCAGAAGAATGAGAAGTTATACTCCATTTATGTGTGATGTGTCAAAATGCATTCGATTGTCATGTGTAACTAATTAGAACAACAGCAAAAAACATAGTTCATGAATCAACAATCTCCAGATGACCTGAGATTCTTGATGTTTTGGATTATTGATACCTTTCCTAGTCCTATTGAGTGAGACTCTCTGGAAGAGAATTAGGTGTTCCATAGCTTAGTAAGCCCTCCAGATGATTCTAAAGCCCCCTCAATCAAAAGTCATATGCATAGACCATAGAGACAAGAAAAGCTATGAAATGTATAATTACTGAAATTATACAGAGGAAATTATGTTTCTATTGTTCTAGAATGTGGTTGTAGTTTAATCTCATTACTTGTAGAATTCCATTGTATGTCTCTGCCACTGTATTATTTTCATATTGCTTCTGTAAAAAAAATTATCTTGTGGCTTCAAGTTACACAAATTTATTCTGTTAAAGTTCCGAAGGTCAGAAGTCTACAATGGGTCCATACAGCTGAATTCCTTCTGGAGGTTTCAAGAGATATATTGTCTTGCCTTTCCCAGTTTCTGAAGGCAATCTACATTCTCTGTTTCCTGGTTCCTTTCTCCATCTTCAGAGTTGGGAAGTGTAGCAGCTCCTCCACTCTCTCATCTCTGCTTTCATGCTCACATCTTCTAATCCCTGACCATATTCCTTCTCTTTTGAGTGGGCACTTCTGACTGCATCAGGCCCATCTCTATAATCCAGAATAATCTCCCCATCTCAAATTCCTTAATCACAATCTTCAAGTTTTAGAGGACCCTACTCTAGAAGCTTTCAGATATCTGCTTAAGAGTAAGGGCTTAGAGGTTTCAGATACCCAAGCCGAAAAAGTCTGGGAAACCTTCACGCCGGCAGCTCCTTGGCTCCCAGCTAGCAATCTCTTTGAGGGCTCCACTTGGGAGCGGGTGGAATAGCTAGTACGTAAAAGGGAGGCCAATCTGGGGGAGGATCCCCCTCAGAGGTCTATCCCACTCTGTTGGCTCTCAAAGCCTGCTTTTCCCCAGGACTGCCTAAGGGGACCTTTAGAGAGCAAACAGGGATTCATGAAGAGGCTTCAGAAGACTCAAAGGAGGGACTACACTGGGAACATTTGATGAGGAAAGGCTTGAAGCATCCTGGAGGCCACCCTTAACCCCTCCAGCTAAGGACTTGCAAATTCAGGGGCTTAGAAATTCCTCCCTGCCCTCAGACCCAATCATATTAACAAAGGAACATCTACAAATTTTCCAAAAGATTCAATCAGCCCTTGATGGGGTCCAGTTGGCTAGATATCAACCTGATGGTGACCTTTGTTTGTGGATCCTCCCAGGCTCAAAGCTCCTCTTGGCCATCGTCACTCAACAGGAAAAGCCTCTTCAATGGATTCATTCTTCCATAGGGGGTGCCCCACGAGTGTACGCACAATTAGATCAACTGGCAGATCTTATAATCAAAGGTCAGAATGTTGCTATAAGACATTATGGGAAGGATCCCGATTCCTTGACAATTCCATACTGTCTCACTGATTTTGAGTGGATCTGCAGGAACCATGCCAGAGTTGCTGATGCTCTGACTGGCTTTAGGGGAAAGATTGATTGTCACTATGGGGCCTCCAAGTGGGTCACCTCCTTTTCTAGGCTAGAGTGGACTACCCCTAAGCTCTTTTCTAGCAAGCCTCTCTCTGAGGCTGTCAATGTGTTCAATGATGGAGGCAAAGAAGGCTCTGCAGTAGTCGTCCTCCCAGGACAAACCCATATTCCCAACAGACTAATGGGTCAGCTCAATTTAAAGAACTATATGCCATAGCTATGGCCTTGGATAATATTCAAGAGCCCATGAACCTTTTCTCTGACAGCCTCTATGTGATCAATCTCCTTCCTACCCTATCCTCATCATATATTAGGTTAGACAAAAATCCAATTGCACCTTTGATGATACAAGTGAGAACCCTCCTCAATGAGTGCTCCACACCTATATTTTTACAACATTTAATGGTACATCAAAATCTGCTGGGAATAATATCCCATGGAAATCATTTAGCAGATCAATTGGCTTCCCATTGTATCATGACAATGACCACTACCCCAGATTCGGGATTGTCACAGGCTCAAGAGCTTCATGACCACACACACATCAACTGGCGAGGGAGGGTTACGTCACAGATTCCCACTGGTGCCCATAAAAGACTTAAAAAAGATTATTAGAACTTGTAAATCTTGTTTGCCCTTTTTACAAATTCCACCCCTCCAGTCTCCTGGGGTAAATCCCAGAGGGTTAAAACCCAATGCTGTTAGGTTGGTTCAGGGCCCAGGATGTCCAATTAGGGGGACTGGTCAGGGCAGCTGTGGTCAGGGCAGCTGCGGAACGGAGTGGCCAGCCAGACGCTGACGTTACCAGTAGACACACCTCCTGTCAATCAGCAAGTTTTTCCTGACCTATCCAGGAAGGACTCTGCCCTTCTCTTCCTGCCCCCAAGCCCTCCCCTTCTTGACTGGGCCTTTTGAAATTGTCTGTATGCTCAAACGCGGGTGCCACTCTCCCAGACACACTCTGATGGACAGGAGAGTTCAGCCCGAGAGCGTGTATTTCCTATAAAGCCTTGACCATTGGCTTTAATTCGTCTCTTTTTGGTCATCTAGTCTTTTTTTTTTTTTTTTAAATATTTTTTAGTTGTTAATGGACCTTTATTTTATTTATCTATTTTTATGTGGTGCTGAGGATTGAACCCAGTGCCTCACGCATGCCAGGCAAGCACTCTACCACTGAGCCACAACCCCAGCCCTGGTCATCTAGTCTTTACATAATGGTACACAAAACCCAGGAGAGTTCTTGAACATCCCCCTGTACTGGGGTAGAGGCAAACTCTCCAAACCAGACCAGGAGCCGATCTCCATCTCCCCTCTCCCAGATCAACAAAGTGAGGTAGGCCATCCCGCCCTGTCTCCTCTGACTTCTCAGCTTGCCCCCCCTCGACCGTCCGCTCCAGAGGCCTACCCATAAGTCACATGTGTGCGTAGGTCTCTGTCCGAGGCCACTTGGATTGGGGAGATGTCCCCAACCCTTGTGTTAGCCATCTGCCGCTGTCTGGGGCCCCAGAAAGTTTCCAGGGACGCCTGAATTTTCCGCCTGGACCTCCATCTTCTTGTGGATGCAAACATTTTTAGGGACAACTTTTTCTGTTCTCGCCCACTTCCCAGGACCACTGAGAAGTCACAGGGAACACCAACACTTCTCTAGACCCCAAAACTCCACTGTACTATGGCTTAGATAACAGATCAAAATGGCCTCCAGGGGGAATTTTTGATTTTCAAATCCTCACTTATTTGGCTAATTTTTGTCACCAGATGGGAAATGGACAGAAACTCCTTACATTAAGGCTTTGTTGGAAAGTGCGCTCTCGCCCCTCCCTTCTTTCCATCTGTTCTGTCCTCTCAAGTTCTTCTTGCTAACAACAATCCCCAAAATCCCTTTCCCATTTGCTCTTCTGCATCTTCTTCCTCGTGCAGCTGCCATCATGTCCCGCTCCATGGCCAGACCCCGCCTCCCTGTGCTCTCTGTTCCTCCGGAATGCAGCCATCTTCCCGGGAGACAAAGCCAGCCTCAGTCCCAGAGGCAGGGGGCAGAGACGAGGCATTGAGCCGAGCCCGCCCGCCCTGCCTCCCTGGATTTCTTGCTGTATCCGTGTGCCGCTCAGGCGGGCTAGCGCTTCCCTGCATCTCCTGCTGCCTCCACGCTGCTCAGACGGGCTAGCACAGCTGCCACAGACCAAAAGACTTAAAGCCCACAAGCTCTCCCTTGCTTGGTGTCTGTGAGCTACCACCCTGCATTTTTTTTTTTTTTATTATTTTACAGGCTGCATCATTTTTTTCCTAAGACTCTTGCTTTTCTTAAGTTCTATGTTTTTGAGCTCATGACCTTAATCCTTCACATCTAGGATAATGTTTTCTGATCAGTCCTATTTTATTCAACCATGAAGTTTTTTTTTTAAAAAAATCTAACATTGCCTGCAGGCCTTCACTATTGTGTATATGTGTGTGTATATGTGTGTACCATGTACATGGTATCAAAATTGGCACAGATAATGAGCGCTCATCAATTAAACCTAAAAAAATGGATCCAAATATTTTAATTCACATGATTTAAAAGATTCAACTTAAATTGAGTAAACACAAAGGTTTATAATTTCCTATATGAAGTTTTAAAGGTTTCTACTGTTGCCTAAGTTCAAAAAATTACAAGGATTGCTTTGGGATATAAACAGAAGGAATTAAAGATTCTAAATATGGTATTTATTGGAAGGAAAGAGAATATTCTGATCAAAAGGTTTACAACTGTAATTAAACAAAAAGTTAAAATTTAAATTTTTCTTTCAGAACTAAATGTAATAACATCAATGTAATTCTGGTTCTACTAGTTCTATTTTATATTAAATGTGTTCATTTCTTTCAGATATACAAGCTTTAAAATAGAAGGTTTTAAAAGAGCATTATACCAAGCTGATGTTCTCCAAACTGAACTTGTATGGTATCGATTTATATTATTTAATGTTTTATAACTGAACCTATCATCAATAAGGCTTTAAGTTACTTTTACATCAAAGTGATCTTTTAAATAAATGAGGACCTAATCTATTTAATATTCTGCTAAAATTTTGCAAGGAGCCCTGTCCTACCTGAAATAGTCCTGTCTCCCAGCTTACTACAATGGCTTCAAAGTAGATGAGACTCCAGTTCACTTAAAGATATGTTCAAAGGATTAATTTTGTTGTAAAGATCATTAGGATCTCAAACAGGGAAATAATATGTAACTCAGCCAAAATTTAAAAAAGCTATTATACAAACTAAATATGTTTTTACTGTTGTTAATTTCATTTTCTATTTTCCTTAAACTTTGACTATTGCCTGTTAATGTGTTACAGAAGTACTACTTCAAGAGAAGACAACCCAATTTAATTTAAAATAAATAAGCCACCACCTATAGGATAGACATTAAAGTTAAAGCCCAGTACCCTTACTTTAAGACTGATGAGATTGACTTGCTGAGTGTTTAAGATCAAGACTTAAAAACTAAAATTAAATTAAAGGGCCAAGAAAACCAGTATTTGGCTCTTGCCCTCTGAGTCGACCTGAATCCAAGAAATGAGGAAACTTCTCTAAAGCACTCTGCACCTCTAGGCCACAGGACCTCCTGATCAGGGAGGTTTCTGAGACCATTGGAGAATTAAAGAGCCAATCAAATGCCATACAATGGAGAGGAAGGTCATCCATTGAGAGAGGGAACTGTCCCTCATGCTTCCCGTGGAAGCCACATGGTCAGCACCAGACCTCAACCTATCCTAATGCAGATGGCACTAGCAGAGCTAACAAGCTGCCCTCAAGTTTCTCAAGGATGCCTCCCAGGAAACCAAAAGGTGACTCTTAACAATAGGTAAGAACAAAAGTCAATTTGACTTGCTTCATCTTAAACACCTAGCAAAACCAAGAACACAGCCATTCCTGGGCATTTAAAAATAGTTTAAAGATAGACATCTGTGATATTAAAAACTAAATACTATGTTTACATGCCTTGTCCTCTCCAGCCTTGTTATGGGGACAATTTTTCAATCCTTATACTTCCTACATTACAGACTGTTTCCTCTGTGTAGTTTTGACTCATAACTATGATTCCCATTAACTCAACTGTACAGTGAGGCTGAATTACCATGACTTGTTACCACCTCCCTTTCTAGGGCAAAAAGGGCTCTCCTTAGCCCCCATTTGCTGCCTCTGGGCTGGGGCAGGAGGACTCAATTATGCAGTAACCACTACTTAAAAACTTAAACAAATTTCATTACAGAACCGACCAGCCTTGGACTCCCATCACGCTGGACTCCCACCAAATTCAAAATTTCTCAGCAGCCCCCTTCTTTTTCTGATAATCAGTAATCTCTCCCAAGCCTCTTTTCCTACCCAAAGGTGATGCTTCTACATTCAAGCAACATGACTGACAACCAAAGGCTCCCACACCCCTGCATCTGCCTCCCTGCCTGACCAATACCGGAGCCATCTTCCCCTCTTTGGCGCCTCTAATCTCATAAGAAGTAGCCAGACTGAATCTGCTGTCCTATATCATCAAAAAGGCTGGGATGTTAGGTCGATTCAGGGCCCAGGATGTCCAATTAGTGGGACTGGTCAGGGCAGCTGTGGTCAGGGCAGCTGTGGAACAGAGTGGCCAGCCAGACGCTGACGTCACCAGTAGACGTGCCTCCTGTCAATCAGAGAGTTTTTCCTGACCTATCCAGGAAGGACTCTGGCCTTCTCTTCCTTTCCCCAAGCCCTCCCCTTCCTGACTGGGCCTTTTGAAATTGTTTGTACACCTGAATGCGGGCGCCACTCTCCTGGACACACTCTGATGGACGGGAGAGTTCAGCCTGAGAGCATGTATTTCCAATAAAGCCTTGACCAGCGGCTTTAATTCGTCTCTTTTTGGTCATCTAGCCTTTACAAATGCCATCTGGCAAACTGATGTAACTCACTATACACCCTTTGGCAAACTTAAATATGTTTTTGTGACTATAGACACTTGCTCTCGTGCTTGTTGGGCCACTGCCCACACAGGAGAAAAGGCTAAACATGTGCAGAGTCACTTTCTACAGTGCTTTGCTATATTAGGAATACCTCAACAAGTAAAAACAGACAATGGGGCTTGTTTTGTGAGCCAAGCTCTACAAGGATATTTTGCCCAATGGCATATTAAACATTCCACTGGAATTCCATACAACCCAAGAGGACAAGCCATCATAGAGCGACAAAATAAAACTATAAAGGATCAATGACAAAAACAAAAAGGGGGAACCAACCCCCATGATCAGCTGCAGATGGCTATGCTCACATTAAATATTTTAAATTTTTCAAAAGAACAGCTTCTATTGGCCTTCCAAAGATGTTGGTCCAATCAGACACCTTATATCAAGAATGAGGTCCAATGGAAGGACCCCCTAACAGGATGTTGGTGTGGACCTGATACCCTTAGAAGCACAGGCCGAGGCTTTGGATGTGTTTTCCCAATAGGCGAATCGAATCCTATTTGGTACCGGCTAGAAACCTTAAATATTGTCACCCCAAACAAATTGATAACCCAAGAGCATCTACTCTTGAGGGGTGATCTCTCTCTTTAATTTACAGGAATGAGCCCAGGTAAACGACAGTGGTGGACTGCTTGCCTGGTGTTGACTGGACTAGCCCAACCAAGACCCAAGAGGGATTTCGGAATCACTGCCACTGTGATCGCCGTTGTGGCTGCATCCATCGCTGCAGCAACCGCTGCTGCTGTCGCGATCACACAAAGTACTCAAACTGCCCAGAAGCTCCAAGAGGTCATTCGTGATGTTTCTCATATACAGGAACAACATTTGACTCTCAGCAATCACCTCTCTGGGGGTATTATGTTCCTCCAGCAAGAAATGGACATTCTATCGGAGCAATTAACTATATTTTCTGTACAACAGAGACATTTTTGTAATTCCTTCTTTGTTCACCTCTGTCAATCCTTTCTGGAGATTAATGCTACTCAGACAGTAAAAAATTACTCCACCTACGTCAGGGGACCCTAGAATGATAAGATGTTAAATTCATCCTCCCAATTATTGTCCTCGATTGTTAAACTCAATCATACAAAGGTGGAAATTTTGCCTTCTGCCCAATTTTTTACTGCCATGTGACAAAAACTCACAAGCCTCTTCCAAATTTAGCACTATTGGGCATTGGTGGTCTCATCCTTCTTCTGTTGCCTTTCGTTACCAGGTGCTAAAGACACTATAGGGCAAGCCTAGCTCCAAAACAAGATCACAATGCTAGCACAAGTGCTTGAAGAACACCTCCAAACCCCTCGAGACCCTTGGGTCTATGTGGCCTTGCAAGAAATCCAGAGGCCTTAAGGTATGGGCCCACCATGAGGCTGGAATGGTAGCCAATGATGGGTAAGACCCCCTGAAAGATGGGGGTGACCTAAGACAGGTACATTCCCGAGGTGGACCATACAAAACAAAAAGGAGGACTTGTGGGGAGCTAGCTCCATGCTACGCCCTTAAGATGGTGACTAGCCATTGTGTGTAAATGGGAAGGACATAGAGGAAGGAGGGACTATATGATTGGTTTACTATCAGCTCGTGGACAGAATTTAGGGAGTTTGTATACCTTGTCACATGGACAGCTGCTGGCTATGTTCATTGTCTCTGATTGGACGAATGGCCCTATAAGTTGAGTGCTTGTTCTGCAATTAAACGAGTACTTGCTTTGACTGGACTCCCTGGCATGTCTGATTGTCCTTGGAGGGCTGGGAGCGGGCAGCCAGTCGGCTCTAACTCTTTCCAACTTCCACTGCTAGGTGAATGTGGGGGTGCCCCTTTGACCTGCTGGTTTGGGATGGACTGCAACCCCTACAGTTCATTATATTTATATAGTATAAATAAATAGTTCATTTTGATATGATTATACAAACATGAAATATAATTTTCTCAAAATCAGTCCTTAGTACTTTCCATTTCTTCCCCTCCTTCCTTCCCTGGTTCCCTTTCCTCTGTTCTACTGACCTTTCTTCTATCTACTTACAGTTTGTTTTAAAATTAGTATATTATGGATATACATAAAGGTAAAATTTGCTGTGGTATATACATATATGTTCATAGGAAAGTTTGATTAGATTCATTCTACCATGTCTCCCTTTTTCTGTTCCTCTTCCCTCCCCTTCAATTCCCTTCCTCTATTACAGTGATCTCTTCTATTTTCGTAGCATACTCCTCATCCCTTTTCTTTTTTGTTTTTTATTTTTCTTTTCTATTCCCCCTTATTTTGGTCTAGCTTCCTTCCCTTTTCTCTCAGAAGGAATACATCTTCAAACCCACACCTTCTCTTCTCACTCCAGGTTCCTGGTGCTTGACCCAGGAGTTCTAGATCTGTGCTTAGTACTTTGACAGTGCAGATTGGACTTTCTTCTCTGCTGGTCACAGTGACCATGTGCTTCTTGCACTGGAGTCACTGAAGCCCTCCCTTCCTCCTTCTCTGCTTCTACCAGCTTGTGGCAATAGTAGACTCTCTGTTGGAATTTGATACTCACTCTGTCCTAGTAATGTAAAAGCCATGGGTAAAATGCAAGTTTATTTGCTTTCCTTAATATTTGTTTGTTTTTATTTTAAAAAATTATTTATGGAGAGAACTTGTTTCTCTTTAATAATGAGGAGGTAGCACACTCCTACAGTCCAGGCATGGCAGTGCATCTGGTAGTCAAAATGAGGGCTCCCTAAGATGAGGAGGAATTTAAGAACATCTATTTACTTACTTTGGCCCATTCCATCAGGATTGTATTTCCTATGTTTTTCTCTGATATAAATTATGTAGATTCCTGTTTTAGTTCAGAATGAAAGCTTCTTTTTTAGGTCTTCCTGAAAATACGCTTCTCTGCTTCCTGCTGATCCTTTTTTTTTTTTTTTTTTTTTGGTTTGTTTGTTATCTACATAACACTCTGTAAAACTCAAATGCATATATGTATGCTAAACTACACTGTACCACTTCTTTAAATCATGGCACATAATAACAGCATCAATAGCATATATTTTAATTTCTATCTGTTTCCTTCAAGATTGCAGCTGTACTTCATTTTGGCAGTGATGTTTGGGGGTTTAATCTGAACATCATTTCACATCCTCTGTGATATAAGTGTATTTCTGTTGTGTCTCATTATTTACGTATTTTTCAACTCTCATTGATGACTGAAGAAAGCTCAACAGTATATTATGATGACTTGAATGTAGCTAGCTGTTTTTTCCCCAAAGTCTTTGAAAACAGTTTTCTTCTTGAATTGACATGTGTTAAGTTTCTTAAATAGTGTTATTATATGTAGCAATTTACTGATCTTTTCTCCTTTTCCTTTTTAGTCTTCATTTAGAGAATCAAGAATTAGAGATCATGAAAGGGTGTTCTAGTAATCATTATTATCAATGTGGTAATTTTATGAATGCTTCATTTGTTTTCAAATGAGCAAGAAAGAAATGACTTTTTCTGAAGTAAGAAATAATCCCATTTTTTATTATCATACTCAGAGGACTTCATATCACAGATCCTATTTATGTTTATATGTCAGTTTTACACATTATACATAAGAAACATATCCCAAGAGATCAGACCTCACAATCAGATAGGACAATATTACAAGACAAAATAGAAACGTATTGGAAAAAAACACAAAGCTTAGGCATACCCTTCTGAATGAAATAGTATAGGAGAAAATTAAAAATTCCTAATTGTTTTTCTTGAAAAAGAATTTCCTAAGTAGATTTAAATTGGAAAATAAGTTTTAAGAAGTCTGATAATTCTGGATCATGTCGAAGTTTACATATTTGTATTCATTTTTTAATAATTCATAAAGATTTTAGATAAACAAATATAAAATAGCCATCTGTGTATAGAATGGTTGTTGAAAGATAATTCCTATGATTATTTGGAGCATGCAAATAAATTAAAATGTATTTATAACCACATTAACCAAAAGATGACCAGACAAAGTACCAATTCTAAAATTATTATTCAAAACTTAGATATTTTGAAATTAATGGTTTGGTTTTTGTTGTTAGTTGAAGCCAACCAAAATCACTATTGCTTACATTTCTGGGATGGAATAATCAGTGCCGTAAAGTTGGATTTTTTAAAAAAGGAAGCAAATGCCATTATAAGCAGGCAAATCAAGAGAAAGTAGGAAAAGGCCTTTCAGAGATTAGTCATTTCACAATACTTGCCCACGATTGAGGAACAAATCTCTCTCTTCTCATATTTTGCTTTCTTAGTGTACATTTTATAATTATTAGGACATTTTTAAAAATTTGTTAATATAATATGAAGGTTTTTTTTTGTTAAGAAAAGACATGACAAATGAAATCTTAATTTAAATTTTCCATTTGAAAAATCTTTCCTTTAGAAGAGTGGAATGTTATAATATAGCCCTGAGTCAAGTTAGAATCGTTCCACTACATGTATACTGTTCTATAACCAAGGAAACAGCATAATAACAATTATTCATTTATATTTTTCAGTTGGACAAATCAGCTCTAGGCAACAAACACTGGCTGTATAGAAAGTCATAATCAAAATGATCTATAACAGCTCTACCAGTGCGTATGTCAACATACTCTTTGTGCCCATGAACGTTTGCACAATTTAATAAGAATTCAAATTAAAGTTCCCAAATTAAATATTCCTAGAATAGACAGTAACCTGATTTTGCCGAATAATTTTGACTCTGGTTTTGATTTAACTGGAGTCAGTGCTAAAAGAACTATTAATCATGTAGGACAGGGATAGACAAACTTTTTCTGTAAAGGACAGATTAGAAACATTTTAGGGTTTGCAGGGCATATAGTGTCTGTTGTGATCACTCAACTCTGAAGATGTAGCAAAAAAAAAAAAAGCAAACTAGACAATATAAGTGATAGGTATGACTTTGTTCCAACAAAACTTGATTTATATACATTGCAGTTTGAATTTCATGTAATTTTCATGTCACAAAGTAGGATTTATTACTTTTTTAAATCATGTAAAAATAGGAAAACAATTCTTAATTCATAGATCATTACATAAAAATCAATGACAAGGCAGATTAGGCCCAAGGGTTGTAGTTTTCTCACGCTTTAGGGAATTATATGAATTGTTTCAACAGGCATTTAACAAATAATATTTGTGATATGGTAATGAGGAGGAAGATGATTAATACAATGAAGGTGATCATGACTAAGATGATAATTGCAGTGAACATGATAAATAATCCACGTACCTACCATTTGCAATATGAAGTTCAAATTTCTTGATTTCATGCTACAAAGCCCATAATAAAATTTTCTGATTTTTTGCTGTGGTATTTAATTTTCCTCAGTTGTCCACCAATTCCTTACATAAAAAATTTCTGTTTTCATTTCAATTATAAATAGTCATCATCATTCATAATCATCGCTGTCTACTTGCTGAGGTATAACCAAGTAATTTATAATTGGTGCCACAGTTTTCATTCACATTTCCCCTTTATATGAATTTCTTTTTACTGAAAGTTGAATACAGATTGCTATAAATATATATGTATATATTAATTCAATTTTATAAACCCACTGTCTCTTATATATATACACATTGTAGGCATTGCAAGGCAGAGCTATCATCTATGTATGATTTTTACCTGAAATTCCTCCAAGTAATCATACCTCCCTACTTTAATTCAAATGCAACCAGAGAACTAAAAATTAACCAAGGAATTGGCATCCTGTCCAGTCATATCATTCTCTAGTAACTGTAACCTACTAGTGATTGATTCAAGTTGTAAAAGTCACTGTTATAGAAAAGGTTTTGAAAATAGGGAGAAAAGTTAGACCCTTTTGCAATAATGTCCTGACCAGTTTTGATGCTGTGGAAAAACACAGAGCATTTTGTCATGCCCTGCTCCTCACTCCAGAATTGGGGAAGCTGAACTGCAGCCAGAGTTAAAACTCTTACTGCTGTCATTAGTTGGGCCTAAAATAAAGCTGACCTGCTTGCTAAAGGCAAAATAGTCATCCCAAATCAACTGCCATTATGATGGAGTCTTCAAATCATGGCCTGCTCTATCCAAACTGACCTTTTCTAACTGAGAAAATGTTGCATTAAACATCAATGCCCCAAGAAGCAGTTTGGAGTGTGGTTAGGAATGGCAGAAAATCCAGGTGACATTTAAACAAATATTTGTATAGTACAGGTCCTTTGCATCATTCATTTGCTCATGCAAGTTTTTATTTCTGTTCTATGATACCTGGAAGTGAAGGAGAGATGGTCTATGACCACGGAACCTACTTCTACTACTAATCACCAGAATCCCATCCTTGAAAATTGCACCCATTAGACCAGAAGATATTTCACCTTTCACATCACTTCAATACGACCTAGGAGGCATTTTCAAACTGTATGACTCTTACTCTCTTGCATTCTGTGAGAAACATTTCATTATGAGCTATGGTCCTGAAAAGGGGATGGGTGGACAGGGTGTCTGGTATTCATAACATGTGCTGGTATATAAGAATTGCTTGTGAGAATTTATCATTATAGGAATCCAAGTGTTCTGGGAAAGATTATACTACAACCTGACAACAAAGAGAAAAAATACTATTATGAAGAACAATATGACTTGGAGTTTTTTCTTGAACTAGTATTTAAGATGAAGGATGATTTATATTCTAAATGCCATGAATATTTGGACATGCTTTAAATTTTGAACCCTGCGTGCCAGGGAATGTGGTAGATGCTTTAAAATAGATAATCTTTAATTTTTCTCAAAACCTGGTTATATATATATACTTATGAATACTTGACAGGAAGCAGCATATAATTGAAAATATTTAGTAAATCATATGTAGACTGTAAGAATTTCCTCAGATATAACTGTGAGGAATAAAATCAAATGACTATAATACGTTTTTTGAAACACTCATTTTTAGATGCAATGTTAGAATTATTTATACCTTTTTAGATACATAAATTTAGTAGACTATGGTTGTAGGAAGCAAAAGAATACTCAGGCTTCAAGATGATTATTTTTTCCTTAGTAAGAACTTATTAATGATAAAGCCTTCAGAAAATATGAGTTATTTTTCCATTTTGTTTTAATAGTGAACTGTGGCACACAAATTACCAGTGTTTATATTGTGCACAAACAAATGGGGCTAAAGAACCTGTTCAATGCTGCACATTTATTTATGTTGGACTTCATTTCTAAATGTCACTAACTTGCTATTTACTTTATTTGGCAGTTATGAGAAATGACTCATCTCCACTGTATGAACACATTTTTAATTTTGGCCATCAATAACCATGACAATGATAATAGACTGGAAG
Organism: Geosciurus inauris; assembly: GCA_004024805.1. Taxonomy (NCBI): domain Eukaryota; kingdom Metazoa; phylum Chordata; class Mammalia; order Rodentia; family Sciuridae; genus Geosciurus; species Geosciurus inauris. The sequence continues at coordinate 232,260 of PVHX01000577.1, read as the reverse complement.
ACTGATAATGATGAGTTTTTTCCCCAACCATCTTGGTATAATTGATAGTAAAAATCAATAAAATAGTGAACTCTTGCCTTAACTAAGCAACTGATAATGTAGAAATGTTTAGAGTAAATTGCTTAAAATACAAACAACTAATTTAACTGTGGGTGATAAATTATAGAACAGGCAAACCAAAATAATTATTCAGGGAGTGTGTGTGTGTGTGTGTGTGTGTGTGTGAGCATGTGTGTAGAGAATGGAAGAAGAAAAAACAAAGTATAGTAATATGCACACAGGTTAAAACATACGGTACAGAAGGTAGTAAAATGTCAGAAGGGATAATCATCACCCATATGATTCTCAGGAGGGAAGAAAAGGAAAGCAATGGACAGTCAGACAGGCAATCATAAAGGAGTAAAAGAATTCATCAAATTCCCTGCACTCATCCAATTTCTGGGTGGGGACGAGGAATTACCACCTCCTCCTTTGAAGTTTTGGAGTGACTTCCAGAATGGGACTGACTGAAGATTTTTAGGTCACACTTTCCATTATCATAACCATAATGAGTACAACTTAGGAGAAATTAAGCTTCAAATAATATGTACTTACAAAGGTATAAAATTAATTCTGTGTTAACAGTGGGAAATTATCCAATCCCCGTCTATTAAATTTAACATAGATATGCCTAAGTGACTAGATTAGTGCAAATAAAGGGAATTAGGGAAAATGTTTAGAAATTTTATTAGCAATTTAAAAACAATAGAATAGTGAGTGAAAAGTGTCATGTCTTAAGAAGAATAATTATAGCAGATTTAGTTACTAAATTATTTTCAGCCTTAGGTTTGGGATATGTTTTTGAGTCAGCAATTATGATATAAATTATAATACAAATTACAATTGCAAAATTTTAAATCTATAGGTGAAGGTTTAATGTTTGATTTTTTGTTGTTTTGTGAGTTGTTTTTTGGAGGAGGGGAGATTATTTTATTGGTTAGGTTTGGTTTTACTGAATTACGATCAGATAATATGATCTGTAAATTTCTATGTCTTAGAATTTGTTAAAGTTCATTTTGTGAAGTTCATAAGTAGTGTAACTTTTTTTTAATGGAATAAGAAAAGAATGTATATTCTCTGTAGGCAACATGACATTTTAGAATCTTAAGACCACACTAGGTGCAGTGGTGCATGCCTATAATCTGAGCAATTTGAGAGGCTGAGACAGGAGAATCTGAGTTCAAAGCCAGCCTCAGCAATGGCGAGGCACTAGGCAACTCAGTGAGACCCTGTCTCTAAACAAAACACAAAAATAGGGCTTGGGATATGCCTTAGTGGTGGAGAACTCCTGAGTTCAATCCCTGGTACCAAAAAAGGAAAAAAAGACCACAGGCCCCAGAGTCAGACCACCTGGGTGAAAGCCTGCTTTGCTACTCTGGTCAAATAGCTGTGAGCAAGTTACCTATCCACTCAGTGCTTCGGTTTTCTTATCTTTAAGTCTGTTATAAGGATTGTACAAGTTGATAAGTCAAACCTGGAAGAGTACCACTACACAGTACCATATACATGATATAATTATTAAAGATCTATCATTTTGGGGGCTGGGGCTGTAGCTTAGTGGTAGAGCACTTGCCTAGCATGTGTGAGGCACTGGGTTCGATCCTCAGCACCACATATAAATAATAAATGAAAAAAAAATAAAGATCCATCACCATTAAAAAAAAGATCTATCATTTTATCTGCCTACTGTCTATGTACATGAATATATATATGTACATACATATACACAAAATATATATATATGCAATCTACACAATTATGACTCCAATATTTTACAAACCAAGTCCCTATAATCATTTGATTTTCTACAAATGTGAATTTTTGAATTATGCATATTCCACAGCTATTTGCTCTGTGCAAAAAGTTTCTAATTCTTCATCTTTATGAACATAAAGTTTTACACTTCTGTAACACTACTTTTGTTCTGTATAATGATCATAACCTTGAATCACATGTTAGATGATGTTGATATAGAACTCCAACTTCCTTTCTTGTTTTACACCTTCCAAGAACTTCTTGTGTATTCTTATATTTCCAAATATTTTTAAAGCTTTATTTTAACAATGTGTTCTATATAAGCAGTTGGGTTTTGTCTTTGGCTCTTTGGAAAATTTCTTTACATTTGTTGTCACATGTTGGATTTGATTTCACTTCTACCCTGAATGAACTATTTAATATTATACACTGCTTAGTTTTCTCATTTTTAAAATTCTTACTTTGGCTGGGTTCATTAACTTTCTTCTCCCTCCAGGAAATACATTAGATTTTAAATGGTTAAACTGTATTTTAAATATTTCATTTACTGGCTAAAGATTGTATATCAAAAAATGAAAATAAGATAAAACATTTAAACAAATTTTGGAAGTTATGAGAGTTTTTTTTTTGAACAATGGAGGTAGTTGCTATTGATTTTTTAATGTGTTTCCTAAAATAGAAATTTCGTAGAAAACACAGTTTTCTAAAGCTTACTTCTATGAGTGAAATTCCAGAGGGTGGTGAATATTTTTTTTCATGAACCACAGAAAACAAGAGGGAATAGAACTTCATTTCCCTAAATGCAATCTCTTTATGAGGCCAGATTTAGGTGTTTGTTTTTAGTCATGTTTTCTAATGACATTAGATGAAAGCAGCCTGGCTGTCAAATACTTACAAGCTTGCACTTAGCCCAAAGCTGCACATACAAAAATTGTAGTGGTTCTTTCATTTATTAATCTATTCTGTTCCATAAGGTGCACTTATCCAGTAAACACATCATCTTAACACAACTTAGAAGGCTAATTAGTGCAGGACCTTTGCAAAACCCTCGAACATTTGGGTCCTTCCAATGCTTGTATGCAACTGAACTGCAGTTTTGCTAGAAGTTCCCAGGCTGAAAAACAAAACAAAACAAAACAAAAAAAAAACGGAAATCCTTCCAAAACTTCCTAAATGACTCTGATCCATATTCCCTCTTCATATTACCTATAGACTGTGCGATTGTAAAATAAAATACATTTGAAAAGTGCATAACTGGCTAGGGATCCCTGTTAAGTAAGCTAAGAAGGCTCCTTCCTCTCTCAGAGATGTACAAAAAGTTTAAAACATCCACACACTACTGGGCTTTCTGTCCCTCCTTCCACATATGTTCCAAAGGAGCTCCTTGGGAAGTAAACGAATGCAAGAGTCTCACTAAGCATGTTTATTCAAGTCCCTCTATTGTCATATTCTGGAGAACACTTGAGAAGTGAGGTGGGAGCAGTAGTAAAGACAGTTGCGAGCTGTCAGTGGCGTCGTTTGTCATTGCTCTACCGACAAAAGGCCCACTGTCACAATAAGTAGCATTTATTCCTTTCATATTTGTGGCTTAGGGCTGGAGAAGGGGAGGTGTCACTGGTCCTGGTCGTAATTGTAGAACACATAAATAATAATAGTAGCTTGCAAATCATTGATCAGAGGAAACAGGGAGTTGGCAGCGATGAAGGCGATAAAATAGATGCTTCCATCACAAGCTAATTTACTACCCTTTAAAAAAATATGCTCTCCACCCTAACAATAAAAGTAGAATGATCTTGTTTGCCTCTTCAGCTGCAGCTAAGGAAGATGAAACTTCTAAATCATAGGTCTTGTGAATTATTTCAGTCACACAAGTATGTAGGTTATTTTTCATTCAATAGGTATTTTATAAATGAGTAGTCATTACTTTTAGTAATTAGATGTCAGTGGTAACCCTTTTGTTTACTCTGAGTAATACCGTGGTGAGCAGGCCAGCTTGCCAAAGCCTAGAGTGATACACACATGAAGTCTTTCAGCTTAACTTTCTTAGCAAGAAAACTTGATTTTAGGATCTGAGAATTCCTAGTGTATATCACACCTAGACAATCTTGACCTCTTGGGAAGTCAGACACCTAGCACCCAGAAGATTGCAGACATGACTCACACCCTTCCTTTTGGACTCCCCCAAACATGAAAAAGATGACAACAGAGTGTGATGCTCAAATTGAGTCTGCTGATGACAGAGATACTGTAGGCTGCCTCCTCATTGCCTGCCACCTATGGAAACTCAATGGGAGAATTCCCATCGGCCGGCACAGGCTGAGAAACTCTCCCCATGTTGTTACAATGCTGAAAGGTTTCTCATTTACTGCTAGTGAAAAAGTGTCTATTGTGGCTTCTAATAAAAACCTGTGAAACCACATGGGTGTAAAGTCAATTTTTTTTTTCAATGTTTCAAGAAACTGATGACAATGCTAAGTTCACTGTTATAGCTTTGGGTGTGAAGTATTTCACCCTATTTGTGATGGCAGGTTTACGTCTGTGCTGTGACCTATTCTTACAGACACATAATTGGAACCCGATTGCACACATGGACAGAGTTTCTCTTTACTGACTGCATGAGTGCTCCAAACACAAAACTGTCGCATTACGCATGGCTTGCATGTTAGCATGAGTATCGGCACTCTGAGTTTATGACGATTAGTTAGTACTTTTCCAAAGAAAGTATGCTTTGCTATGATATGGAAAGTCGACAATACCCAGAGTAGAAAGGCTCCAAGCAGTCTTGTGCATGATAGCTGAACGCCCCAGAAGGGAGAATAACCTGAAGTTAGTTCGTGAAGACATTTTGGCCATCAGTATTTGAGGAGTCTGGTTGCAAACTTTGCTGGTTGTTATCCCTAACATTTGCTATTGTACAGCAGTTTTGACAGTCACAGTGCTCACAGCAAACTGCCATCGTAGTTTGTTCTGCTTCAGTGCCACTTGACTGTCATAGCCTGTCATAAGGCAAGAAAGCTCTAAAAACCTAACCCCGTCCGACAGGGTTTAATCATTCCTATTACTCCTGTTGCCTGCACAGGCCACCTTGAAGCACACAGCATACAATTTTACCCTGCCAACACCACCTGCTTCATAAGCTTCAGTTGTTCCATTTTTTAAAACAATAAAGTGATGAGCTACGCTTATTTGATGAGGGAAAAAAACAGAATAAATTCACTTATTTACTGAAGATATATTACTAAATTCATCAATTATGAACCAAACCAAAAGGAAATTCCAGTTTCTTTTTGTCCCTCTTTAAGTTGCAAACTGTTTATCTCCTTATTTATACTACTGGGCAAGAAAGGAGGTAACATTCCTTTGTTTCACTAGGAAGAGTAGGTAGAAGAGAAGTGGTTATTTCCTGATTCCAGAAAGCATACAAGTAAAGACATTAGCAAGTGCTTCCCCAGTCACCCTTTCTTTCTGCTAGCTTTACATTCATTTACTTGCTTTTCTCCTATCTGTCAAATTAGGAGAGCCCCACACCTGGTCAGTAGCCAGCTACTCTGCAACAGAGACACTCACTGAAGATTATTAGATTTTTGGTACATCTTCACATATTTCCCAAGAGAGGTCTCTCGGCTGCAATTGATGGGGGGACATGACACCAGAGATCGCATAATTAGACTGTTTTTCATTTAAAACCAGGACAAAAATCAAGGACAATATTCCCCACCACAATGAAAAGAAATCCAGGTTGTCTTGTAAACACTAGTATTGAACCCATCAAGATCCGAGAAATATTGACTGACTACTGACAGTGCCCTGTAATAATGTACAATCACCTTAATACACAGGACTGGAAAGCAATGGGGGACAGCTTACCAAGGATAAAATGATAATTTAATGCATTCAGATTACTTAGCCACAAATGAAGCATCTCTTTAGGAATCCATATTTGAGTTAGAAGATGCTTGTTTTCAGCCAAGTGCAATGATACAACATAATTTACGTAAATAACTGGTGTGGTTTCTGAATAGGCACTTGAACTTCATATATTTAGGTTCAACTCATCTAGTATAGTGTATATAGGCAAAATATTTTAGTTGATTCACACAAATTTCTTAGTTTATCAAAGATGATTGATTTATGAGTAGACCAATCTGAGCCCCTTTTCTATAATCACATTATATTGGAGAAATCATTTCTTCATTTTTATATTAGTGAACGATAAAAATTAAGGCTGCATGAAAGGAAAGATCCTTTATGATACTAGCACTTTGGACAGTTAAAAAAGATCACAATATAAACAATCATGAACCAAATACTCTGCAAATAATTGAACTTGGACAGCTGGGTACAAAATTGGACTCCTCCCTTTAATTAGCATTAGAATAAAAAGCAATAAAAACAACCTATGTCTGAGAATATGAAAAAGCAATGGATTCTTTCATTCTAATCCACCCTCCCCGATCCCCGTAATAGAAATGCCAAAGCAACTGGCACTGAGCTAAACCTAAAATCTGAGGCAGGAGAGACCAGGAAGAACTCAGGCAGGAGACAGGTTTGCACTTGAGAGCTGACCTCCTAAAAATCTAACAAAACACATGACCTTGATAATGCCTTTGTAAAGGTAATAATAATCAAGGGCAGAGGAATCCTTTGTCCCATATAATAACATTTTAGTGTGCCAGGGGTTGCAGGTTGTATTAGTTAAGGGTCTTTACTAATTAGTTAAGGGTCTTTAGTAATAATAGGATAGAAATGTCAGGCATGGATTTTCATAAGACAATTAGGAACTCTTTAGTATTATTCAATTCTGAAATGAAAGTCACGACTGAAGTCATGTTTATCTGCCATCCAAGACTGTCTGGAATATAGTCCAGCTTATCTCCAGTCACCTTGCGGTCACAATCCTCGTGTGCCATCCAGATTGGCTTAGTAATTGTTTCTGGAGCATATATGTGACATCCCCATCATCAGTCTATGTTAATGGCACTTCCTGTTGAAATGTCCTTCATTTCCTTATCATTTAAAATGTGGCCCATATTTGGAAGACTGATTTCACAAACTTTCTTGAGACATTTCTTCATTTCTCACCCAATTTGTTTGTTTCAATAGAGACTATTGAAGCATCTAACTCATGTTATTTGTACTTTCCTTATAAAAATACACCTATTTTTTAAAGTACACATTTTTAAAAACTGTTTTCTCTGTGTTGCATTATGAGCAACATGAGAACAAGGACTATGTGATTCAAATACATATATATATGAATACATATATAAATACATATATACACACATATGTATGTGTATATATAATACATACGTATGTGTATGTATGTAATATTTGTCATCACTGGGATATAGAACACAGTGCTAGCAAGTAGGACCCTACGGTGATTTCTTTCTTCATTACCATTGATTCTTCTATTTTATTAACACCATCATAGATACCTTCAACTTTGATTTTGCCTAATATGCCACAGTGACTGTTGGTGTGGTTACTAGTTTGAAGATTTGTGAATACTACATCAATATATGGATTAAAAGATAGCTGAAATATCTACCAACATAACTATGTTTATAAAAAGTGTTTTGCAAGGAGTATGCTCGTCAATCTCATACAGTTGCCTCTTTCCCTGCATTGTTTCACTACTAAATGAATTAAGCCTCATTAAACTCCCCAGTTCTATTAATTGGAGAGCTCTCTTCAGTGTTGCCTGCTGGTTGAGGAATCCCAGTCCATCATTTTGATGCACACAAACTTACATAGCTCCTCCTTTGTACCTAGTGTGGTGTATTGGTATGACATGCAAGGAAGTCTCTAAGCCACTCTGCCATCTGCTTGTTCAGAGTAAAAACAAACAAAACTACACATAAATAATAATCAGTGCCTAAAACATTTCTTTTGGGACCTAAAATTGTGTGAAATGCCACCAATGTGACCCACAGTATCATTTCAACAGTCTCTTTGCTGTCGAACGCAAAGGAAGTCAGTCTGAGTAATCAGCAGAGTCTCAATCTCAGAAAAATGGCTCAAACCCAGCACCAACCTGCACAAATATTTTTATATATTGAACACAGGATAAATCTGTCTTTTTTTTTTTCAGTTTTGCAAAACAACTGTGGGTATTATCCAAAAATAGCTGACTGTTAACTAGACAACTAGCCAGATCTATAATGCTCCATGCGGACTCTGGCTGGTGCGTCTCCATCTGTACAGTCTGCTGCCTGCCTGTTTTGAATTATGGAGAGCTGGGAGGGGAATCCAAGAGATAAGGATTCAATGGCATAGGTTGCCTCTGCTCTTGATTTCATGGGGGAGATATTTTTCTCTTTTATGCTTCGACAGTGGCTGCTTATATAGGATTCCAACCAAACTCCTAACTTTTAAAGTATTTCTGTGTGAAGAACACCTGACCCATAGTTCTCTGAGTACCAGGTGCAGATCTGATTACCTTCAGGTGTCCTAATGCTATTTGTACACATGTATTTTAGTTCTTTCCTGCCCTTTGTGTCTCTTTTTTTATACTTTAAAACTTGAGGAGTCTTACTTCTTTTAAACCATAATGTAACACTTACTAGGTAGGGAAGTGCATTTGCAGGTGAACCTTAATCACGTATTTCCACATCTGATATTTGGTTTCAGCTATGAGCACTTAAATATACAATGTGAGTGGCAGTAGGTAAAGGTTTTAAATTCTTTGTAGCAGATGAAATACGTCTTTTTGGGTATTAAATTGTCACTGAATTATTTTTAGTTTATTATTTTTTAATGCTCCCTTTCACCCCGTCCCTGGTTTTGGTCACATTACATGCTATGATTTTAAAGATCTAATTTCTTTTTTTTCTATTTTGGAAGCAAAAAAATTTCTAGCAACTACTGAGTTTACTTTTTAAAATAATTTTCCTTTGTGTTCTGCACAGTCTATGCATCAGAGTTGAGAAAATAAAACTGAGGGTTTGTTGTTCATGATTATTACTCCAAAATATAAAATGATACCATTGTTATATAAGCTAATAGTTATTATGTTCTCTATTTTGTTCTTGATTGATACCTGCATCCATTTTGATTTACCAAATATAGCAACAAGGAATTTCAACAACGTACATTATGAACGTTCTTGTAAGATATCAGGGCTTGTGTCCTTTGTGCTAAGCTGCTATGGTGGAGAGAATCATGGGGGAACAGTCTGAGATTGAGAATATCAAAAACAACTGCCTATAAAGGACAGAAATTAGGAATGTGAGTCCAGAATGCTGCTTTGAAGCTGAAGACTTTCAAAACACTGAATCTGGTGAAGAAAATGGAAATAAATAAGTAGGAAAGTGATGTTGGGAAACAGTAGTTAAGAATCCAGGAGATTCAAGATGCAGTGCTCAGGCACATGCAGGGAAGTCTGGACACTGTCTCTGTCTCCTTTTCTCTCTGTCCTTAATTTACAGATCAGTCTTTCCTCCTACCCACTCCAAAGAGAAAGGTCATGACAAAAATACTCAATAAAAAACCCCTAATCACACAGTGTGTGATAGCCATTGAAATACACAAAATAAAACTTAAGTGTGGTGAGGGGAAGGGAGAGCTCTGTTCTGCGGTTATGATCATGGGACTATTTCTGTACAAATGACTGTTGGTTCTTGATGTGACAAGGTCTGTGCTCCTGCCTGTTACTCCAGGGTTTCCTTTCTCCTGTCATACTTGGGAGAATCTGCAATTGTTTCTGGAGTGGGAGGCACCTAACAACACTGAAGAGAAAGTCCCCAGAGTTGGCAATGGAAGAAAATGAATGGAAAAAAATCAGGAAAATAGCAGTTGCATTTTTTCTTTGGAAGACCTTGGTCCTGGCTAAATTCAATTAAAAAAAATTCTTCCTTTAACTTCAACAGGAAACAATATGGTTTACTGAATATCATTTTGGCTTTTAAATCATACCATTGAGTTAAAAGATTAGATCAATTCCTTCACTTTTCAATCCTACATTATGGTTAATATTCATGAGATCATGATGGTAAATCTCTAGCATTGAGATTTTCACAAACCAAATGCTGATAATAATCCTAATAAACAGACTTATAAAAAACAATGCTGTTTACTATGTGATATGACTAGCTAAACTGCGTTGCCAGTTTGAATAAGAAACATACTCCTGAAACAACTATTTTTGTAAATGATGGTATGCTGAAATATTTTAAAATAGTTATATCTCTGTAGAAGTAATACAGCTTACGTCAAGAGCATGCTAGCATAGAAATTAAAGCAATGACTGCCCTTTCTAAAAATACACAGGTGCTCTTCATTTATACTTGTTACATAGTGACCCTTACTGCAAGTTTACAGCACAAGTTTACAGCATGGTCCTCTAAAGATAATTCCACAGGTGGCATTTACACTTTGAAAAAATTACTTACATGTTGGTGGTCCAAGACTGACCCAAGAAACCCCAGGGAGAGTTGTGATCTCTTCAGCTTACTTGGATAGCTACCTACTGTATGATATTGGGGAGTCTGTATATCTGATGGATGTTACTCAAATGAGCATCTCAGGCTAACAAATAATAAGAACAAGTGCTATCTTAAGGTGGACTTGGCACAACCAAACTTTTGGAATAAAATCCTATTGAAATGTACATGGAGAAAAGGAGCATTTGGAGCTACTGTGTAGAGCAGTCCATCCTGCCTAGTTGAGTTCAACAGCAACTAGGAAAAATGATAGTGGCTTTATTTTAATGTCTCTGTGTGTGTGTGTGTTGATGAGGATTGAACCCAGGGCCTTAGGCATGCTAGGCAAGTGCTTTGCCAGCTGAGCTATATCCTCAGCCCTCATTTTTATGTTGTGCTATACCTATGGACCCATACAAGTGAGTTGGTAAAACCATTCCAAAGATAAAATTTTCTTTGCCTTTTTAAAAAATCTTTTTCATCATTTAGGACACATCCTAAGCACCAAATAAGACATGGTGCATCCTTGTCTGAAGAGTTTGTAGTTCCGTTTCTTTCTCTGGAGGGTCTTATACCCCTTAGCCATAAACAGAATGTGCTTTTGAGCCACCTTCCAGTAGCTAAGGATCTGTCACTTACAGTGACTCCTCACCCAAGTTTCAGGGCTGGAAACTTTCTCTTCTCATGTCTTTCCCATATCCCCTTTCCTCTCTGCTTCCGATATAGACTAAAGCAAACCAATAAACTAATCCTTAATAACTGACAACTAGATTCTATGTCATTGACTTGAGAGAGATTTTATTTTAATAAAGGATGTTTGGAGACACAAATATTAATCGGGAGGAATAAATAATTAATGCTCAATCTTATCTGCTACTAAAGAGACATATTTTGGGGGCAGGATACATTTCTGAAACCCCTTTAAAAGCACCTTGTTAAAGACTATTTGATCTTTATATCAAGCTACCTCTAATTATCACACTTAGAGGAAGAGGTCAAATTTGATGATACAGTACGTTAATTTAAGGGAGAGACCCTGAGACAAAATGAATGGTTTGAGGTTGTAATATAACTTTCATCTTGCAAATTCACAAAAGAATCTGAACTTGTTAACACATAAACCATTCGAAAAGTATACAATATTGGCAATAAAAGCACAAAAGTATAATACCTTTAAAAAGAAACTGTCTTTTCAAACACTGCTAGTCAGAGTGCTCTGCAGATGAAAAGCAGGGAGCGACTTTCTCTTTATTACAGTCACATACTCGTCCTCAAACATTTTTCTTTTGAATGGGCAGAAATGAGTTTTCTTTTCTAAAAAGCAGTATTTCAAACAATGTGTTTTCTTGTGATAAGAGATCTGTTTTAATGTCTTTACAAAAGAGTACCTTCAAAATGGTATGTTATAGGGAAACGCTTTAGGAGTACAAACTACACTGATTTTAAAAGGACCCAAAATTCTGTAAAATTGCTCCACCCCTTGCCAAGTTTTTTCAGGAACATGTGGGTTTTCTTTTTTTCCCCCTCAAGGAGATTTACATTAGAGTTACTTGTTAGTACTGCTTTGTGAAGAAAAAAGCCCAAAAGAACCTCTTTTAAAATTTCTCAAAACTTAGCTCCCACTATCTTTTTCTGTTCATACAGAGAAAAGTCAAATTAATGAATCTTCATCCTAGGAATCTTATATACAACAATATTGTTTTGGGAATAATCAATTATCAAGTCAACTTTACTATATTTTCTTGCTACATTTCCCCCGAGGTAAATACTTTTCTTCAGCATCTTGATCTTACAACATCATACTAGATGTCCTCTCACTTAAAATTTAAGAACGGTATTTAACCTATATTTCTCACTTAGCAAAACTACTTGAACAATATTTTAGAGTTATTCTGTAATGTTCTAGATTTGAAGTACACTGTAATAATTGATGCATGGTGTATGTACTGACACCTGGCCCTCGGCCTCTTGTCTAACAATATACTAGACAAGAATTATTACTTCATATTTCACACCCTGTCGTGTCTTATTGCTTAATTAAAGCACAACCTTCCTCTACATGACAAGCAATTGGACTGTTAACATTATAGATGATTATCCAACCTAACATATTTTATTTTTACAGCTTACTTTTTTTATGTACATAGGATGCTCATTTCAGGTATACCTACCAGTGAAAACATGAAAAATCTGTTTCTTTCCTTACTTTGTGGATATTGTACAAATTCATGGGGAAAGTGTTATGTGTCAGGAATTAGTAATTAAGACATAGAAATAATAGTTCAATATCTATAAAGCAACATAATCCGTGTGGGATGGCACCTGAGTGTTAATATTGTCTCTGTTCTATAATTGATCAAATTAACATTCAGGAATATGTTTATGTGCATGCACTTATAAAATAAATGTAAATACATATATGCATGAGGCCCATATAAAAAAGCTTGAGAACTACTGAAGATATCAAAGAATACATAAATGATAAAATCACCACACACTAGAATAAGAATATTGTACAGTGCAAATATATTGAACTTTCTCAAATTCATCAATGAATGTAATAATTTAATTCAAACTTAAACATCAATAGAATTTTTTAAACTTAAAGTGATGCTAAAAGTTTTAGGTTAAATAAATTTTCTTTTTAAAAAATTTTTTAGCTGTAGGTGGACAAAATACCTTTTGTTTTTATTTTTATGTGATGCTAAGGATCAAATCCAGTGCCTTACGCATGCTAGGTAAGCACTCTATCACTGAGCTACAACCCCAGCCCAACAAATAAATTTTCAAAAATGATTAGAAGAATCTCTGGGATGCAGAGAAGAAAGCAAGGAGGATTGTATAATCCTATCATATAGTAAAACAGATTAGAAAGTTAGAATAATTAGAAGAGTTTGTTACTGGAGGAGACATGATAAGAGAGATCACTGGCAGTCTGGAAAGAAACACTAATGCATATGAAAATTTGGTTATTAAATAAGTAATATTTGAAATAAATTGAATAGAAACAACTGGTTAGCTATTTGAAGGAAAAAAATCTGAGCCCTTACTAATTCTACCAAAATAAATTTCAAATGGATCAAAATTTTAATGTGAAAAATGTACAAAAGTTCTAGAAGGTAAATTCATTAATGAAGTTGATAAGATGTTTCCAATCAGGATGCAAATCCCAGAAGTAACAAAGTAAAGATTGAAAAAATTAGTTAAGGATACCACAAAGAACATCAAAAGGCAAGGAAAATCTGAAAAAAAAATGTACATAGTATGTAAGAAAAAATATTTTTCTTAATTTTCGAAGAAAACATTCAATTTATCATTTTAAAAGATGATTGCCACAAAAGAAAAATGGGTGAAAATCTGGAAAACTATTTTCTTAGGAAAACTGTAATTAATGTTGATATCCTGGTTGTGATATTTCAATATAGTTTTGCAAGATGTTACCACTGGGTAAATCAGAGTAGACAGTGCACAAAATTCTTTGCATTATTTTTAAAAACTGCATGAGAATCTGTAATGATGTCAAAATAAAAAGTTTAATTTTAAAAAGCAGAAAAAAATTAGGAAAAACAATTTATGGAAAAATAAAATTCTAATGCCCCATAAAGGAAGATATATTTATTTTAAGTCAATACACAAATGAAAAGGGATGAAAAGCAATTTTCCTCTTCTATCAACTTAGTAAAACTCTAAAATGCTTAATAACTAGTGCTGATAAGGGTGAGAATGGGAGGAAAGGTCTCTAATTCACTATTGGTGGACACATACATTTATATAATCATACTGAAGGCAATTAGGCTATATACATAAATAAATTTTAAATCCATGTGCTCTTTGGCACACTGAAAGTAATTTACTTGATAAGTACCCCAGTAAAATTTCTCAAATATAAGTCACATATTCCTTACCCCAAATGCTTGGGACCAAAGCACTTTTGGATTTTGGATTTTAGAATATTTGATATACATAATTACATATCATTGGGAGGAGACTCAGTCTAAACACTATTTCATTTATGTTTCATATGCAGCTTAAACATATAGCCTGGAGGTAATTTTATACAATATTTTTAGTATACCTGTGTTTTGATTGACATATCACATGAGGTCAGGTATGAAATTTTCTACTTGTAGCATCATTTTGGCCACTAAAACATTTCAGATTTGGAGCATTTAAGATTTTAAGATTAGGAGTACTCAATTTATACACATATATATAGAGACTTATAACAGCACTGTAATGAAAAATTATAGAAAACAAAAGGGCACATTAATGGGAAAATATTGATTAAATGTGTGTTGGCAGCTATTAAAAAGAATGCGCTAAATATTTTGTGCTAATAATATGTCATTGAAAGTAAGAGAATGGGCTGGGGCCATAGTTCAGTGGAGGAGCACTTGCCTAGCATGTGGGAGGTACTAGGTTTGAGTCCCAGCACAGCAAAGAAAAAAAAGCAAGGGGAAGAAACACTTCTATAAAACAAAAACAATGGATCTAAATACCTTGTTTGAATTTTCTTTTAAGCCAATCAGTAGAGAAGTAGTAGGTCAAGGGATAAGTATGATAGTAATGAGAGAGGAAAATAAGTCTAAATTTTTTTTCAATAAATGAAAAAGAGTGGTACCTAAATAAGTAGAGTCACAGGTACACAGGTAGCAAAAGATAGGTAGATCACTAAATAGCTATAAATAGGGAGGTTACAAAGAAAAAGCATTCCTATCTTTTCCTTATTACTACTTACAGACCACTGTCCCCTACCCCTCCTCAAATATCCCATCTTTGAATCATACATTAGACTACTTCATCTTTTATAGCTATTCTTTGTAATTCTATACCAATTCCCAGACCACTCACTATGTTCCTTGTAGATTTTCCATCCTGGTTTGTTATCACTCTATCTGATATCACTCCTATCAAAATTCTGAGTGATCTGAATATCCATATTGGACCTTCCAGGATTAGGGCATATCACTGCTTTTTTTTTTTTTTTCCTTCGCTGTTCTAGGGATTGAACCAAGGACCTTGTGCATGCTAGGAAAGTGCTCTACTATTCAGTTACATACCTAGTTTTTTTTTAAAGTTTATTTTGAGACCAGATCCCACTAAGTTGCCCAGGTTGGCCTAGAAATTTTGATTCTTCTGCTTAAGCCTCCTGAGTCACTGGGATTACAGATGTGCACAACTGGCCTCCCACTTCCGAGTGCCAAAGTTCTTTTATTCTACAATTAACCACTTATGTGGTCACAATCTAGAATTTTTATTATAAATAACTGAAACAGCTCCATTACTTCAATTTGTAGCATCCCATTCTTTAACACCCAATTCCTCCTATCATTGTAATATTGTAAATTCTTTGCTAGAGGACTAAAGCTTACTCTGCAATTGTACCTATAGTCTTTTGATCTGAACACCATGCTTTGTCCCCACCCACTTGTTTATCTGCTTACCCATTCAAATTCCATAATGCTGCAGTATAATCTCTCCCTTGCACACACAGTCAATTCAGTTACCCCAATTGAGGCTCTCTCTTTTTTTTATTGGTTCTTTCTAGTTACACCGGACAAGAGAATCTATTTTGATATAATTATATAAGTATGGAATATAGCTTAATATTCACCTGGTAAAAATGCCAGCCACTGTGGAATCTGATTTCAAACCCCTCTTCTTCTACACTGCATGGTTAAGTGTGCTGAATGAAACCATAGGACCATAAGGACTGGTCTCACTTAAATTTGTGACCACCAATCTCCATGGTACTTTTGTATTTCTAAGTTTTCATATTACTTCTCCACTGTTTACTCTCCATGTCAGTCACTGTTTCTTTATTTTTTTCAGATTTTCTATCTTCAAATCTCTTTCAGTCTTTAAACCAATGACCTTGCTTATTATATAGAAAAAAATCAATAAAATGGGGAGGTAGTTAGGAAGGATCTTATACAACCTCTCCGCACCTACCCGCCTTTCTGCATTGGTGCTTACTCATACGAGTTTCTTTTCTGAGGCTCATCCTTCCACTTTTGCACAGGCTTGGTTCCCTCTCCTGTACCTGTGGAGAATCTCAGAAATTTTCTCTTTTTTTTTTTGTATCTATTTCTCCCAGTTGACTCATTTCTTACAAATATGAATGATTATTCTTAAGGAAAAAAAGAAACCACTTCCTTCCCCCCTTTTGCCTATGTCTACAACTAATATTTTATTCCTATTTCTAGCAAGATTCCTTCAAAAGAACAATCTGTATGGATTATTCCTGATTTCTTTTCTTTCTCTGGAGCCTAGTTCAATTAGATTTTCTCTTCTACCGCATCACCAATGATCTAACATTGCTAATCCAGTACAATCTTCATATTCCTTGGTAAAAGGATAGTATTTTAAAAATGGTTTCTACTTGGCTTCCAGGATACCAATTTTTCTTATTTCCTTGGCTATTTCTCAAAATTCTCAATTCTTAATGTTGAAGTGTCCATGTATAAGCCCTTGATCCTCCTTTCTTAGCCACATCCACTCCTTTAGTGATTTCACCCATATCCATATGCTTATCATCCATATGCTTAGAATTCCTAAATTCTTTCTCCAACCAAAATGTAAAGTACACACTCATGTATTGTGCTGTTTATCCAACATTCTCAATTGATCATCCTTTTGGCATCTCAAATAGGTCCAAAATAGATATCTAGCAACTTGTCCCTACCAGTTATCCTGGTGTTAATAAAATTACAACTCCATCCTCCTAGTCTCTCAGACCAAAAACTTTGGAGTCATCTTTGGCTCTTCTTAACCCCTCATCTCATATCCAATACATTAGCAAATTTTGTTAGCACTATCTTCGAAATGCATTCGAAATGGAAAACCACATATTATCACTTCCTTCTCTACCATCTTAGTCCAAGCCACCATCACCCCTTGTCTCGATTATTAAGAGTCACTTAACTTGGATCTCTATCTGCCTTTCCTCTTTTTCTCATACATCCTTAAGATAACCAGGAATGTACTTTAAAAATATACATTAGTTCATATCTTAGCTCTCTTCAGAGTCCTTCTATATTCCATATCCAGAAAAAAATTCTTTAAAGGCTATCCATCTTACAGAGATTAACAATTAGAGTCTGGTACTATGACCTCCAGTTGTCTGTCTCTGATCCTTCTGCTGCTCTTCCCTTTCTGTCCATACCTACTCCAACTCTCTGGTACCTTTGCTATTCTCCCTTACCAGGAGGGTCTTTTCTTAGAGGCTTTTCACATTCTGTTCTTTCTGTGGGAACTCTTTGCCATGATAGCTATGGGTTCTTCTCCTACCCTTCTTCAAGTCTTTGCTCATATATCACTTTCTCAATAAAACATTTCTTATTGTAGTGACATCTCTAATCATTCTTCCCTATTTTATTTTTCTCCATAGTATTTATCAATCCTCTTTTCCTCCTTCTCTCTCTCTCTCTCTTAATTATTCTATTTATAGTGTTTTCCCTCCCCACTAGAATGTCAGGGAGGGGAGATCTTTTTATCTGTTTTTCTTGGTGTTACAATCTTATCCCCAGAAAGAGTGCCTGGTACATAGAAAAACCTCACTAAGTATTTGACAAGTGAATGCATAAATGATAGATATTTAAAGGAATATGCATTTCTATGGAAAAATGATACAATACGTTAATTTAAGAAATTATTAGTAGTAATTATTTTAGAGAAGAGAGACATTTGTGAATTTCTGCATTTTTTTCCTTAACCATGTACATCATTGGTTTTCACAAGTTAAAATATGACAACACAAATGATATTGGCAGTGATATTACAGAATATTGTTGGACATTTACAGCTTTTTTCCCCTATATACTTCTGTTTTTCTGGAAGGCAACAAATGTTGTTTTAAATAAATTCAATTGCTATTAAGTTACAAGCAAATAATTAACCCAGAGATCAAAGACTAGTGTATTAATGAATTTCCCAGCTAACTGGACAGTCCTACATCTAAAGAATTACATGATTTCTAAATGAAGAAATAAGATGCCTAACAATTGACCAAAGTAATAAGCACAGGATAAATGTTCTGTTTATCTTCTCTCTGAGAAGTTTACTGAGTTTTTATCATACTGTGTGGGCGACCAAAAGCTCTTTTGCTATGTTCACTCATGTATCAATGAATAATAATATGATTGTGATATAATATAGCTTTTGGAAACTTGGATCTGGTAATACATGTTCAGAAACAGAATAGAGTAGGAGTTGGTTTTATTAGATTGAGTGATAGGCTCTTACATTAATGGTTCCATTCCAGGCAAGGTGGCCCTTGCTTGTCATAGTGCTGACTGTGCTTCATTTGGTAATGACTTATGGCTTTCTGTCGGGCGTCAGCACTTATAATTACCCAACACACATGAAGGAAAAAGTTCGTACTAATTCAAATACATTTCACCAATTTATACTCAGAGGCATCGCCAACATAGTGTTGTTAAAGTATCTTAAGTTTTCTGTTAATGCACTTAAAAATAAGCAAATTCAAGTAGAATTATCTGCCAAAGTAAGGAACATATGGTTACTTTTTTTACTAATAAATATTTCTATGGATATGAGACTAATGAAGCACACAGTAATACTGCCTTTTCATGATTATTAAATACATAAATTCTCAAGAGATATAAATAGATTTAGGTCATTTCAGGCATAATTTCATAGCAAACCACTTGGAGTATGTCACACCTTAGCATGAAGTGATGTGTTAAGAACATCCAATTACAAATGATCAAAGCAAACACTTTGACTTTTTGAAGTATTTCATGCTTCTTGCACCTAAATAATTTTTAAAGACATGTTTTATTTTTTGTATTTCACAGGCCTTTATATATTTTATTTAGCCACCAAATTATAAAAAGGTAATTCAGTAAAGGTGTTCCATTTTTATTCCATTTCAGCCATAGTGAGAGAATCTTGATATTAAAAATTTTTATATTTTTTATGAGATCATCAGCTCAGATTTTCTGTTATCGCTCATTTTTTTTCCTCTACTTAGGTTTTCTCACAGGTAATAATAAAGCTATTTTGCTAGAAATGTAGCCACATGTGATTTTATTCTTAAGTGAGGCTCTACATCTTGCCTGGTTAGAAACAGTAGACACAGTACATGCAGTGAGGTAGAAAAGAGGCAGTGTAGAAGCCACATATTGTCCCCAGTATTTCAGTCTTCCAAAGTCTTAAAAGAGTCATTTCTGATTTTTGTTACTGGTCCCCCTAAATATTTTCTAAATCTAGTCTAGTTTCATTCTATCATCTTTTTCTATCTACATTTTTTAGTGGCTTTTTTTTTTTTTGTAACATTTAGGTTTGGGCATTTATGCATTATTTCTGGAGCTACTGTGTCTCCATTGTTTGGTACTTTTTCCTTTTGTTTTCACCCTTTGCTTTTCCCACTTCTATTCCTTATGATGTGTCACTTTATGCTTAATAATCTCTTTAGTGTTAAGTTTGCATTCCTTCTTTTCTTTAAAAAATTTATATGGTAAACCACAAGCTCTATTTATGTTTTACCTGAATGACACATACATTTTAGTGATATATTCAGAAAATAATAATACCCTAAAATTCTTATGTTATTCATATTTATCTCAAAAAAATAGAAACAGTGGGTTTTTGATAATTGTTGAGGCATTAAAAAACCATCATTTAAAACTTCAAATATAGATAGGGAAGTCTAAAATAGTAAATGTACTCACTTTTAGCAAATAGCTCTGTCTCTGAATTTTATTTTAGACTAATAAACCTAGATTGTACCAAGTGGTTTATTGGATTTCATGAAAATAGGAGTCTTAGAACACATATCAATTTCTTTCAGAATGAAATAAACCTAAAAGAAACATTTCAGTATGGTCTTTGACTAAAACTGGAGATTAGGTGTGTTTACAATTAGGTAAATTTCTGAAAAACTAAATTCAGGCACTAAGATTGGATTTGATTTCAAACAATCTCTCCATAGCATATGCATTGGTTGCTATGCAACACAATTTAATATCAACAAATGATGCCAAGTGATTTTTGCATACTTTAATTGGCTTTCAAGTCTTGCTGTTTATTTAACTTTAAATGGCTATGTTAAAAATGCTAATTTTATAATTAAAAAAAATGACAACACAAAACCTACATCTTAAAACTGAAGAAAAGAAACACCTTCTGTGATAATAAATGTGCAACAGCCTGGAAAGTTCCTCTTCCACCCTTTGGGAGGGCATAGAACATATTGAGATAACTTTTTATGCTGGTCTACTCACCTAGCTTCTCTGATGAGTTGGCTGAGGACAGCCTATATAGAGGCAGAGCTCAATTAGTGTAATTTATGTATCCTTGGATGTCAATCATTCCTGTTGAGAGGTGGGACTCGCAGGCTCTCAGTGCATTAATTAAGAGCTCATCTCAGCAGAGCCATCTTTCTACCTAAGGACCAAAAAGAAAGTTTTAATTAGATTTTTAAAAGCAAGTATGTCATATATGAAAGCAAGTAGAGTTCTTTAGTTGGTAGGAGAGGCAACAACTGGAATGGAATATTCCAAACAACACAAAGAGCATCAATTCTCAGTGATCTGTGGCTTTACAAGTAAGAGAAAACATCAGTCTTAATCACGGGTTTCCACCCTTGGACCATCACTTCATGGAAATCACTGAAGTTTTGACTCTGTTGTTTCATTGCCAACATAATTATTGGACCCCTGTCTAATTATTGATGCAGAGCTGATGCTGATCGAGTGCAATTACAACGTTGAGAACAGACAGTATTTTTCTCTGATGACTGGCTTTTTGTTCCAGGCCAGCTTCTGACTGAATATGCAATGGACAATATAATGCAAGTTCAGCAGAAGGGAGTGAGGGAACTTGCACAACACATCAATTTCACTGGTTCAGTGATGGAGTGAGTGTGCCGTTGCTGGCTAACCTAAAAACCCAGGGACTCGAGAGAGGTAAAAACTAGCTGGGCTCACTGGTGTCAGCTGCTTGAGAGAGGCTGTTCTCCTGGAATGGCTTTTGTGAGGCCATCAAACATACTCCTTAGGGCTCACTTGGGAAATAATAGATACATTATTGATTAAAATATTTATAAATTAAGGGAGGGAAAACAAATTTTAAAAGCTAGTTCAGATTCTAGAAGGGAAATATATCTCCTAATAGCAATTAAGCCCTCCCCCTCCATAATTAAGGAGCGGGGGTCAGAATGCATGCTTGGGAGAACAAAAAGGAGTTTGCCAATACCAAGGAAAAAGCAAAAAGTGCGAACAAAAGGGGGAAAAAATCCAACGGTAGAAACATTGCTATACATCTTAAGAATAATGAGTACATTTCCTAAAGCTAAATATTCCCAAAATTCAACACCAGAAAAAGCAAAAAATACACATTTTCTGCTTTTGGAAAGGTAGAGACAATGGGGAAATATAAACTCAAGCACAATGAGCACAAAATAAATGATGTAATAATCATGAGGGTGTTTCTAACAAACAGGACTGGAGCAATGGGCAGATGTTACAGAAAGCAAGGAAAGCTCTGCTCTGTGGCTCAAAATAACAACGTGCGTCCCAGTGTTTCTCATTGCTATTATATTTCATTTTGTTTTTCTAAGGGAGGGTGTTTAGGAAAGCCAGTTACTGTATACACTATAAATTTGCCACCTAACTAGCATACCTGACATGTACTGAATAACAGCAACAAACCTGACAAAAGAAACTATAGATTTTACAGGTATATGGTTTTGTGTACTATGTTTCTAAATGATAGTGTATGATGAAAACATTACTGTATAGACAATTTGTCAGAAGAATAAAGCTGGAAAATTGTAACCCATCATTTATGTTAATGTTCATAAAGATATTTTATAATCCTTTCTCAGCTCTTTCCCCTTACATGTTTTCCCAGTTATTTTGCCTCATTTATTGTGCTGTATAATGTTTATTGCACAATACATATAGTAGCACTCCCCAGATACATGTTGGCAATTGTGCTGGTTACACCAATCTTGTGTGCCTGATAAATTTATGTAATACAGCATCCTGCTTTGAGGGCCATTATTGTGTCTTTCAATGCATCTTTTTATTTGCATTTAAGCCATGGTATATTACAGAGTCAAATTACCTCTTGGGCATTTTGTATTTGAGTATTAACAGATAATAATATGAACATATACAGTATTGTGCCTCATGATTGTGTTCAATTTGTTTAGTTCATGACATTTAGTGCAGTTATTTTTAAAGGAGAAAAAAATGGTACGTCTCTTTGGGTGTTGTCACTCCTTCCCCTGAAGTAGTTACATTTAGACTTATGATCTGAAGGCTCTTCCCAATAACATTCACCATGGCTATTCCTTTATACACTCTTCATCAGTTCCTATGGGCCATGTTGCTTGACTGAAACATGATGGAAGAAGGAATAGGCTTCAGAGCAGACATGAAGTTTTGTGATTTTAGCCAAAGATATGAATCTCTTTACTGCTTAATTTTACTTTTATAAGAACCCAACTTTAGGATTTTGGATAAAATCCTTTTCCTGAATGTAAATTTGCCCACATGAAACTTTCTCAACTTAATAGGATCTTTTGAAGTTAGCTAAAACAAAGGTTCAGGTCAAGTTATAAGAGGAACAGTATATCCATATAAGGCTTTCAGAGTTGCTCTGAAATTCATTGCAATGGTGCCATAATATTCCAAAGAAGTTCCCCTCGGTCTATGTTAGAGATGATTAGCTTATGGGATACCCAAGTTCACCATTTCTCCTCGTCCCACCTATTATAGGAAACCCATGTTTTCAAAGGTTCTTGGAATTTCACACTCTACCAGATCCTTGCCTTGACCAAGACTCTCCTCTCATCAGACAGTGACTTCGTGTTAAGTGCTGACATGCTTCTCCTCCTTTTCCCTTTTAGTAGTCACACTGGCAGTTGTAGCAAAAAAGTGCTTGTGAGATTGCTTCCTCTCCAAGGATCTTTTTCTTTCTTTCTTTTTTTTGAGACAGGGTCTCACTAAGTTACTGAGGTTGGCCTTGAACTTAAAATCCTCCTGCCTCAGCCTCCTGAATTTCTGGAGTGCCAGGTGTGTGCTACTGAGCCCAGTTTTCCTTGTTTCTGTCAATGTGGCAGAATGAACAATGTGTCACCTTAATGAACAAGGTTTATAAAACAGTGAGTACTCAGAGTGACAGAACGGAGGCTCAATGTGTTTCTGTTGAAATTTTGTATTTGTTCATTCTTAACAATAGCATAACAGAGTTGGTATTATTGGTTTTCTTCATGGTATTTGGGACTTATATGAGACTACGTGACTATGGATAGCAAAGATCAGTGCATCTGTTCATAGAATTGATTTTTACCAGGCAGACCAGTAAATTTTTTGAACTCTTAGCTAATTCCTTTACTGAAATCAGCCAAGCTGGTATATATTAATTTGCCACATTTTTAAATACTCATGGGACTTATATCCAAAGGCAAGCTATAATGAAGCTGTAGAAAAAATGACCCAGTTCTATGTTGTCTTATCACTGGTGATTAAGTGTGCAAGAGCAGGTTTATTGTCTGACCTCTTCTACTCTTTTCAAGAAATTGTATTAGAAGGAAGAGAAATTTCTCATTGAACACGTTATGAGCAAAAATATAGGCATTAAATTAGAACTTAGGGTTTAAAAATGCACAGAGCATAAGTAGCATACACTGGTACTTCAGAAGCCTTTAAATATCACAAACACATCTGAGTTTATTTTATAATTCAGATTAGTGATTGTGAAATATGTTATCAGAGAATTTATTTCTATTAATGAAATCTCATACAACAGAGTTTACAGACATTAATTCAATCCAGTGCCAGGAAAGACACACGAAGTCCTGCTTTAGTACCTCCTAGAATATGTAGGTTTGGGAATCAGACTAGAATAGGACTTGCAAAATCTACTTTAGGTAATATAGGAGAGATGTTTGGGTGAATTATCAGTCTTTTATTTTTGACATTTTATTACTTAGTTTTAATGCTGAGATATTTTATTGGACATGAGCCTAGAGGTTTTCTGCTTTGATATGTTTATAAGTCAGAATAATAAATAAATGATGATGTAGTCCAGTGTTAATGTCAGGTTGTAGTAAGTTTCATATTTTTAAACCTTTTCCAAATTCTGACAGAGGAAAAATAATTAGTCTAGCGACTTTCTTGATATTCACATTATTAGGAGAATAAGCCTTAACTTTTATGGGTATTAGCTTATGTAAGTGATATCAACTATTAGTTACTTCTATGGGATGCTAAAACACCACATTTGTTCTTATAATTAGTTTACCAGCTTAATAATAAAATGGGGGTATAAGTAATGTACTCTTTTAGGAACGGGTTCTAATTTAACTTTTGAATTAAAACATTAACCCATTATAATAAAAACAAATTGGCAATAGTCAAACTATTCAAGCACATTTTTATAGGTGAAGTCATAGTGATGAAATTCATATTTATTTTAAAAACAAAATATTCTATATACTAAACATTTTGTATTTCTTTGTAAAGTGTATACGTGGGTATATAAAGACACATTACTCATAACTGTAAATTGTATCTTTATTAATTTAAATGGATTTCTGTTAAGGAACACCTTAAAAGGGAGAATTTTTAATATTCAACAAATTTTCAATATTTCCAAATAATCTTGTAAATGTCATGACATTTTAAAACCTTTGCTTTTATGAGGCTCTTTCTTTGAAGTTCCTGTAGAAACTATACACAGGAAATTTTAAACAGAGTTTTTGGTTATTCTACAGTCCATTTCCACTCTCTCCCAACAGTTAAGGTATAGTTCTCATATTTTCAACAGTTCATAACAAGGAAACAAATAGTAGAGAATTTATTTTTCAGTGCTCCAAAAAATCTTAATACTTAGGGTAAATTTCAACCAGTTATATTTTCATGTAAGAGAAAATTTCCTTGAAAATTGGTGTTCTACAGTTGTCATTAGCTAAACAACACATCTTTAATTGAATGTAAGTTCATACATACGAATGTATATACATATGTGTATTTTAATGCCAACAAGATTTTTTTCAACTTCTTTGATTGTTAGTATTAAGGAATGTGTGTATATGGTGATATGGGTGAATTTTTGTTGAGCCCCTAAATAAGAAGCAAGTGCTACTTGTGTTCATAAGCATAACAAATGAGGACCTTGACTTTGTTAAGCTTCCATTTTGGTAGATATACAGATATAATTGTTACCTAAGATCTCAATTATTTTTACCCATTCAGTCTCCCTATTTACCTATTTTATTTGCCATGACTTCCTGATACTATTATCAATTCAGTGATGTTTATTTCCTCAAAACATTTGAAAACATACCTTGTATTGAAGTCTGATTTGCCACATAAAATGATTGAAAAAGCAATTTTACATTACTTCTAGGCATTCAATGTAAAGGGAAATTTTTCAAAGATATGTTTATGGCTTAATAATTAAATCTAGGTGAATGTGCCTGCTGGGAACTTCTGCAATAATAAAATAGAATGGCAGGTTTCAAATCGCAAACAAAGAACTTTTCTCTCAAAGATTTGAGTCACAGCATATTAGTATTTAATGGGTTTTGCATTTTAAAATGCATAATATCAGAGTTCCTAGTAAGGAGTCTTGAATAATTATTCATGTACAACCCAAAAGGTTATAAAAAATAGAGAATAGGAATCAAAATCTCAATATCACCTTTCCAAGGACTCTAAGTTCCTAAAAAAGTAAGACCCAATTTTCTTGATCTCCAATCTGGACCTTTCTTTTTCCCCAGCCCTATCCCCCGAAAGATACTTGCCCTACAAGATACTCAGATCCTGAGTCTTTTCTGCTTTCTACTGACAGATCCAGAGCTGGCAACAACTTCTGAACAAATGATACCCACAAGAGAAAATGATCACCTGTGGATAGTATTGATGTTGATCCACAAACATCAATATGATCAGATTTTATTTAAGGCAAAAAACAGGAGAACCTAAGAGGATATACACATTGACAACTTCTCTTAAGACTCTGGTGAATTGTGTTACCCTTTTCTTGATAAAATGATCACAGAAAAATAATATTAGTTCATAGAGATAAACAACAGCTGGGATGACAAAGGTATGTAAATTTGTCAAATCGTTCAGAGACAGCCTAAATTGATTATAGACAAAACAACCCCATTTTAGGTCACATTTTGACATAAGAAGATTACAGAAGATTCTACTTAATCACATATTTCTGTCTATTTACTTCTATCTAAACTATTTATCTTGAGAAGTCAAAGGAAAGTTTCTGTTTTACTCTATGGTCACTCCATTCATTGTAGGAATTGTAACTTGAGAAATTGTTTATGTAATGATTTTAATTACAGAGGATCTCTCTTTTTCTATGCAACTCCCGACCTTTATCTGCATTTCAGGCCAGATAAAATCACAACACTTTAGAGTACTCTCAGAACAGTTAGGCAACTCTAATTTGTGTCCATTCTCCTCCTTCATTTCCTTCTCAATAAATAATGGATAAAGCAACAATGGGTCTTTGCTGACTTTTAAATTCTTCTAATATATAAAAATTATCTCCTGGAAATAAATTAACATCTATACAATAGTCTGCGAGTGGTTTGAAAGTAATTTGGTGGTTCTTAAGATGCTGTACATGTTCTATTTTATTTTTGAGTCAATTAATCACTCCATTCATCTCCCTGCTCTGTGTCTACCCTCTCTTCATTCATCTCCACCTCAAAACAGGCTCCATCACAGTGAGGCAGCCATAGACTCCTTTGATTATTTTTGCCCCTTTTTTCTTGCTTTATTATCCAGTTTTTTACTAATTGGAACGGACAGACATGTTAACAGTGCAAATATAAATGCCATGCAAATCTCAAATGTAAAGTTCTTTTATTGGAAAATACAACTGATAACCATATAACACCTGTACCTACCTGATTCATGAAAAGGGTTTTTAGGGTCAATAGATTTTCAAAATAATGGCTGCTTAACCATTTATCATTGTTCTTTTTTTGTAAAAATATTTTTAGTTATACACGGACACAGTGTCTTTATTTTGTTTACTTATTTTTATGTGGTGCTAAGGATCGAACCCGGTGCCTCACAAGTGTGAGGCGAGCGCTCTACCACTGAGCCACAACTTCAGCTCCACATTGTTCTTTATCTTTTTTTTTTTAATCTTAAAACATGAAGGCATGACACAGTACTTTACATTAAGAAATTGACAAAAAATAAGATCAAGAAAACTTGAATCAAGTTAATAGAATTCCTCTAGAACCTATTGAAGTGGGTGAGACTGTCCTTTCACTGAATGGCTTCTGAATATTATTTTCTACTAAGGTCCTTTCTAATTTCCACAGTCATTTCTTGCCAAAGTCAACTGGTATATTTGTTCCTCCTATATATCTCATATATTATTGTAGCCCCTTCTCTCCCTACCCATATAGATGATTCTGTCCATAACCATTGTATTTGTGTTTTCTCCTTTAGGTTGTAGTTAAAGCAAATTGGAAGATGTACTGAGGGAAAACTTGACAATAAATTTTGTGCCTGATAAGTAAAATATATGCAGATATTTTTTCTTGAACACATCTTTTTCCTTTTCAATTTTATATTCCTTCTGTATTTTAGGTTTTTAATGTAAGTTTTGAGATTGATATGTAAATAAAAGGTAACCTAACCTTATCCTTTTAATCTCTTATGCTCCATTAAGTTATAGAACCCACTCTGGTGCCCAGGGTGGTAGGGCTATTGGAACAATCATTTTCATACAATCATTTATTCATAAAATGTTTATTTGTCTCTTAACTACTTTTTTGATATATAGCATAGTGGACTGTGTTAGTTGTACTTAATTTCATTTTTTATATAGGTATGCCCAGCAAAGAGAATGGTTATTCCCTTATAATCAGCCAAACTTCTGAAGAAAAGAAAGTCCAAGTGCAAAGCCATCTTAATTCAACATGTTAAATGAAAACCAATTATTGTCTTGCATAGAGTAGGAATTTAATAAATACCCATTGAACTGAACTTTATAAAAATATTCTCACTTATTAAAAATGTTTATTCATACCTCAAAATGAATATTCATTAATATTAAAATTTAGCCTGGGTTTCTAAAATACAAATTTTAAAGTATTTATCTGTCCTGATTTTTTGAATGTATCTTAGTGGGTTTTTTGCCCCAGAACAAAATTGGTATAATCTGAATAAAGAATTAACAGATTCTAAATTGTAGCTGTGACAAAAATCTCTTGTACAAAAATTATATAAATAATCACAATGTGTATCAAATTCATGCTTTTATCTGGGTGGTCTACAATTCTTAATCTAGAACAGGATTTTTATAATCTTTATGTTATCTTCAGAAATGCCCATTTTGCATACTGAAAACTGCTATTGAAGAAACAGTCAAATAAATACTAGGATCACAGATCTTATCTTGTTAAGTATATAAACAGAGTATGAGTCACATTTTTACTTTGGTGCCTGCATAGCTTCAATCTCACAACTTAGTTTTGAGAGTTGCATTAGCCACATGTACAAGTCATTCTGGAAACCTCTTAAAAGTTTATTATGTAATTATAGTATATGTATCTTTCTGTATTGCTTATGATTTAGATCAGGCTGAATTGTAAAAATATAAAGACTATCTGAATGGTTAAGTTTTCTTCAAATTCTGACAAAATCATAAAATCAAACAACCAAAGTCTACTTTGTCAGATGGCTAGTTTCCCTCCACTTCTTCCAAATCTGTTCTCCTTATATTCCTGGCAACATGGCTGTCTAGATAGAAAAGAATTTTCCAGCCTCCCTTGAGGTAGTGTGACCACATATTTAAACATACTTAATTCGGTCTAATGGAAGGTGAATAGTCATCTTTCTCCAGATTTTGGCTTTCCTGGCAAAGCAAGGTAGAGGCTCTTGGTTTCCTGAGTGACTCAGTGGAGAACAGGCACCCTGCCAGCCTAGACCAGCAGCACTGTCACACAAAAGAAGAATAATATATCCTGTCTTACTTAAGACACCAGTTTGTGTTTCCTTTTTAATTTAACTTAACCTTTACCCTTTATATCTGTTAATTCCATGGCTCTAAAATTTCTTCAGGAATATAAAATAAAAATAACTTGGTGAATATTTTCAGATTCCTCTTAAGAATTATGAGCTGTCAAGTTTTAGAGTCCATTCATGTTTCTTGGGCATCTGCTAAGTTCTTTCATTTGTTCTTCACAAAGAGGATGGGAAGAAGGCAGAGCAAAGTCATGACTTCACTTGTAGAGAAACTCTGAGCAGCACAGTTAGATTGTGTTGCACCCCTTTTACGGTTCACATAACTTTTATGGTCCCTGAGGATCTTTTGAAGCCCAGACCAAATATTACCTCCTCCAGAAGCAATATTACTACTTTTTAAACTAGATGTAACTATTTTTTTTTTTTAAAACCCACATGTAACTGCATGGGACTTTCTAGCATTTCTTATAATTACATATGTATCTTTACTGTCCTCTATTAAAGTGTAAGGTTCCTCAGTGGAGGATTTGTGACTGATTTATTTTGTAGAATTCAGTGTTTCCAGGTACTTAGAGGAACATAAATATATGTAGATTGTAGTAGTGAATAATAACTTCTCATTTATTAAGTAATAAAACAGTACTTACTATGCTTAAGGGAACAACTTAATAGTGTGTCTTGGATGTAAAAAACATTTTACACTCATCTGGAAGCCATCTAAACTAATAATGTTTTTGTCATTCAATTTAGACATGACTAAATGGCATAAATATCAGGTAGAAATAGTAATTTTCTTTTAAGTTGTACACCACCATTTCTTTTTAACTATTACTAGACAACATTTTTAGAAGGCTAGAAAATGACTCTACTACAGATGTTAGCTACCTTATGTTGTTAATCACAGAAAGTTCAGACTGATTTAATCTGTTCTGGGGAAAATCTATAATGGATTTTAAAAATCATGTCTTGTATTTACTCAGTGGTTATATTACTTACTAGGCTTCATAAGATCAAATCATGTGCCACCTGTCAATTAAGGCATAGTAGATTCTTGATTGATTCTGAAGTTAATATTAGGCTAAGTTATCAAATCTCTGAGTCAGTTGAATCCTATTAGCTGAGCTCCAGTCAAATTAAAAGGGGTGGGTAGATAGATATATAGAGAGAGGGCTAAAGGAGTATGGCCACATGCTTAATTCAATCTAGTGAAATGTGATTGTCCATCTTTTCCTGGACAATGAACTTTTCGCTGGACTTAATACACACACACACACACACACACACACACACACACACACACATAAAACATTTTAACTTGCTCTCAGTGCTTCAAAGAAGAAATGTGAAATAGGCTTCATAATGAATTTGTGGATTTTATGTTCTCAATTCTCAAATGCTCTTATTTGAATATATTCTAGTAAGTCTGATAATTAATAAATACAGGAAATGTTGTTTTTCTCTAACATTTGAAATGCTGACTTCCTTCAAGGCTGAAGAAATTTATGTTTCTCAGCATATTATGTGAATTAGAGACTATTACATTATAAAGTCATCTAAATATTTTTCTCTCAAACTTATTTCTTATGCTTGGGATCCTGGAAGAACATAAGTTTGACAATCAGCAACAATCAGCAACAATATTTCGTAACTGAATGAAATTACGCAAGTTACCTAAACTCTCTGGACTTCAGCTTCTCTATCTTTGAAGACTGGAGGATAATACCTACATAGAACATTAGTTAGTATAAAACATAAATGTGAAATTTTATGTAAAACATTCATACACGACTGAAGCAACAGACACTTAACACATATAAATGTCTCTGAGATATCTACATATTTGGGAAAAAAAACCATGGTATTATTCTACTCATTACAACTACTGAGAGACCTCATTTAACATATAGTGAGTGGTGAAGAATTAGATATTTTAAAATTTTGAATAATATATTCATATTTTGTCATAGTCTATAATTATTTATAAAATTTGGTATTTTAAAAATATATTTATATTTCCATGAATGCATAACTTAAATAATTTTATTTTCAAGTAAATAAGTATTTAAAAATGTTTTAATACTCTCTATTTCTTCCTTACTTATTAACATACCATTCCTTCTTTCCTACTCTCCTGTTAGAATTTAAACACTTTAAAATATCTACATGTTTTGAACAACACAGAAAAATATCTGAAAGTTCTCCTTTAACTTTTGGCATTGAAGATATTAAAGCTTGTTGTTAAAGTATCATCAAAATAACACTGGATGGAATAAATTAAATAAAATGCAATTGATACTCTTGAATTAGATCTTACCTTTTAATAATCAAGAAAGCAAAGATCAAAGAACTGATCATTTAAAAATAATTTTGAAAATATGGCTGGCTTTAAAAAGAAAAATAAAACTAATGCTGGTCTGTATTTCACAATTTCCAATGGATTAAAAAAATTAAATGTGAAATTTAAATTCAAGGAAATGAACCAGGTTTCAGAGAAAGATGGCAATTTGCACAAAAACGTTCAAGACTTTTCCCTTCTAATGTCCCCTAAATACATATATGCATATATTTACATTATAAATTCACAAGAATAGTAGGAGAGGGACAGGAGGAGAGAATAGCAACAATAACTTGGAGACTAAAAACCAAAGCATGGCGGTGGTAACAGATTTAATAGACCCAAGAAAGTGAAAACTTAAGCTGACAGTTGGGAAAACTGTGAAGCAGCCTTGATTTGTTCTGCACTGTGTCCTGCATCTGGAGATTGACTGGAGAATAAAGCACAGGAATTCCGTACTGGGGGACACCAAATACAGCAGAGAGTGGATGCAGCCACCCAATAGGCATTAAGAAAACACACACATACTGAATGCTGAGTCTCTCTTTCTTACCCATTGCTTTCCCCATTCCTTGGAAGGTAGCAGTCTGGCTTTTGCCCTTCAAACAGAACAATAATGGAGGGATTGGGGGGTGTAGATCAGCATGAGACCCTGGGTTTCATCCCTAGTACCACCAAGAACTAATAATAATAATAATAATAATAATAGTATTTTATATTTTATGGGGATTTTGTCCTGCTTAAGACATACCAAATATAACTGACAGACATGAAATAGCAATAATGACAGCCAGATTACCCTCAGGTCAAGTTCAAAGTTAACATACTCTACTTAAAGGAGTAAAAATTTTTATTTTGTATTTTAGTGTCCAACTTTTGAATGTGAACTATTAACCAATGATGACTAGACATCTAAAGAAGATTTTAGTATGAAAGATTAAGATCAAAACAAACAAAAACTAAATCAAACAGGCACTATGCAAGGAAAAGAAATCTTTAAAATATATTAATTTCCTCATAGAGTAAGGGAAGATATTTCATCCATGAAATAAAACAGGATATTAAAAACTAAGCACATTTAGAAAACAAAGAATTTTTAGTAATTAAAATTACAATAGCAGAAATGAAAAACCTAATAGAATATTAGAAAACAAAATCAAGGTAATCTGAGGTGGAAAATAGTGAAAATTTGAGATTTTATTTTGCTTAAATGCAAAGAAATTATCATACTATAAATTCATATACATGTGTTGCCAGACAGTAGCTGGCATGAAAGAAACAAATTATTTATTATTCATAGCAAAACCAGCAGTGGGGATGCATCTTTCATCATTCCCTGTGCTCCAAATCCCACAGGGTGACGGGATGAGGACTAGATTTAACCCTGTGTGCAGTGTAGAGGCCCATTGGAGAGGCATCTCAAATTTTACTAGACTCTATATACTCTGGCACATCTGCTCCCTTCCAAAAAGGAAGAGATTGTTCATTTTCCTGGAATGTAGAAAAGACTTCAAGTAAGGATGTAGAAGTTTTCATCTTTGCTCCCTTGGAATGTCCCTGGGGAAGCATATCTCTAAATCTTCCTGGAAGGATACATTATCTCTAGTTTCCAATGTTTGCAATAAAAAATGATGCTCTCAGCCGGGCATGGTGGTAGCATGTCTGTAATCCCAGCACTTTGGGAGTCTGAGACAGGAGAATCAGGAATTCAAAGCCAGTCTCAGCAACAGTGAGGTGCAAAGCAACTCGGTAAGACCCTGTCTCTAAATAAAACACAAAATAGGGCTGGGGATGTGGCTTAGTGGTAGAGTGCCCCTGAGTTCAATCCCTGGTACCCAGGAAGAAAGAAAAAATAATGACTCTGTCTTAGAATGCCCAAACCTTGCAGGTCTGGACTATGAGAAATCCATGGAGAATTGTCTCTTAACCACCACTGATAAAACAATTCAATACAAGTCCTAATTCCAATTCAGTTCTTAGCCATCTAGATGAACATCTGTTCTCAGCAGGACACATTAATGTGAAGCTTCAGAACCTGTAGACAAGACCAACTTTCACAAACTTCCAAAGAGAATAGAAACTAGTCATACTAGTCAGAATAACTACTGAACTGCAATGCTGGATACTAGTAACAATGAGCCAGATGACTTTAAAATTCTGAAGAAGCTGGCTTTCCAATTCACAGTTCTATACCCAGCTAAATGATCAATCAACTGAAGGTAGAATAATGATAATTTCAGATGAACAATGTAAATTAAAAATTGACCTCCCATGCCCCTTCCTGCTTAACTTAATGAAGAATGTACTTTACCAAAAAGAGAAAAAAAAGAAAAAGAGGAAAAAAAAAAAAAAGGTTGGCAGATACAGGCAAGTAAACACAGAAGAAATGCATTTAGCATTCCCAGAAGGCTAACAAATGGAGATTCTAGGAAGACATCTCTACATTAGAGATAGCTGAAAATTAGTCTGGAGTACAGGGATTTATTTAAGAGATAATGTAGAGGACTGACTTCACCAACATAACCAATACTGTATGATTATTTAAATTGTAGATACTTGGCTGAGTCTGATTTAGATCTGTACTTTGTTCATCTTGACCCATTGCTGGTGGGACTGTAAATTGGTGCAACCACTCTAGAAATCTGTATGGAGAATCCTCAGAAATTTAGGAATGGAACCACTATTTATCTGGCTCCTTGGTCTATATCCAAAGGATTTAAAATCAGCATACTACAGTCATGCAGCCACATCAACATTTATAGTAGCACAATTCACAATAGCTAAACTATGGAGCCAACCTAGGAGCCCTTCAACTGATGAACAGATAAAGAAAATGTGGTATATACACACATTGGAGTACTACTCAGCCGTAAGGAATGACTTTATGATACTTGCCATTACATGGATGGATCTGGAGGCTATCATGTTAAGTGAAATAAGCCAATCCCCAAACAATATTGAATGTTTTTGCTAATATGTAAAAGCTAACCCACAATAAGGGGATGAGAGGAAGAATAGAAGTTCAGTAGATTAGACAAAGGGGAATGAAGGGGAGGAAGGGGAAATAGGAGAAGGAAACAGTGGAATGAAGATGACATATGTACTTATACAAATACACCATGGTGAATCTCACCATTGTGTACATCCATAAGAATGGGGTCCTAATTAGAAGATGTGTTCCATATTGAAATGGATTCTATGTAAAATTAATGAGAATGAATAAACAACCAAAAAATACAACTAAAAGAATACTCATTTCCCTTAGATTCCATATCACCCTAGTCTCCAGTGTTCCTACCTTTCTATTCTTTCTGTGCCCTTTGACTCTTCCCACATTAGCCTGAAGATTAGTTCTCTCTAGAGGTTTCTCCTGATTTTCTTTTCAATCTCATTTTACAAGCCCTTGAATACATAGTTCATATTTATTTACTCCATGGCTGCATTCACTCTCCAGGCCAAATACTAACTAACCTTCATGACAATCCACATGTATATCCCACAGTTACTACTAATTCAACATATCTCAAACTCAATTAATTATTAAGGCAAAAAATAATCCTATTTTTTTCTTGTCTGATATTTTCTAAGTCAGCAGCTGCTACAACATCTACATTGTAGTCCAAGCCAAGAAGTCAAAGTGCATCCTATGCTTCTTTAACATTTTTTATGGCCCACACTGGGCTACCAAATCTATTGATTTTGCCTATGTCTTTGTAATTATTCCTTCTTCTCCACCCCATACCTATGCTTGACTTCCATCTTCTCTGATTCCATTATTGTCCCAACCCTGCCCTTCCCCAGATCTGTCTCTGCCTACTCCATTTCTAAATGACTGCCAATGTCATATTTCTGGAATGTTGACTTGACCATGCTTGGGTACCTGCTTAAAATGAATCAAGACATTTCTGAATCACTTCAGGAAAAGGTCTAAACTTTATACCATGACATTCTTCTTCACCTTGACCCTGTGTCTTTGCTCAGCATCATCTTCTAATGATATGCTCCTCTATTATAGAACTGCATTTTAAATATTTTCCTGCCTCTCTGTTCATAATGCTCACCCCTCTGGAATGACCTCTCTCTCTCACTCATTCGTACTCATCTAAATACTATTCATAATTCATGAATCTAAGAGTTTCTTCCTCAGAGAAGTCTTCTCTGACTCCCACTTTCTGCTAGTCTGGATTAGGCCCCTCTCCTCTGTACTTCCATCAGGTTCTGTTTTAACATCCCTCTCTTAGAGCCTTATCAAATTCACTTCAAGGTAATCCCACTGGAAACCTTGTTTCAATGATATATCCCTCACTAGAATTCCTCTGGAGATATTTCCTTCAGAATTTATGAATCACACAAGAAAAATTATCTTTACAGCCCAACTTCATTTTTGTTCAAAAATAGTATTGCCCAGTATGATCATTGAAATTATTTAACAGATTTGACATTGAATAACTTTTGGCTATTTCAAAAAATTCAAATGCTTTCAAAGGACAAAGACTTCCTCCCACTGAGAATATTCAAAGAACTGTTGTCAGATGTAAGAATTCTTGAATGTTTTTCAAAATCGGTTAAAGTACTTTATAGTTTTAAATGCATATATGCCACCCAATGTATATTTCAATAAAAAACATCAAATAAATGAAAACAGGTTTAAGTGAAAATCCAAGCTGATTTTTAATTCCAGGATGCTGATGCCCTCTAATAAATTACTTTAATCAGTGGGTGAGAAAAAAATAGGATGAAAATGGAGCACCTAAATTCAAAAGCATTTAGAATATAGTATTAATATGCACCAAAATAATTACATTAAGAAATACATGAAATTAAAATGTATCAAGTAAGAATATTTTGGGAAAATGATATAACAAACTCAGAATGTAATGGGGAAATATAACTATACTAACATGGAAGTTCAACACATTGTTCTGAATGTTCATTTTTATTCTAGTATCAAAATTATTATGGCCTCAAAATTGTTATTTGTTATTAGTATTTTCTCTCACATAATATTGTTTGAAAAGGAATAAAGTAGTAATGTAGAAATATTTGTTGCTCAACATTTGAATATTTTAATTTAAATCTGATAAAAAGTAAAATAGATATAATGTTCAGGTTCAGAAAGAGATGTTCTTAGAAAATATTTATCCAGCACATAAAAGTATCAAGGTCTTTTCAGAATGTCACACAGTACAGGAATTGCATGAATATAAAACGAATGATACACGCATGCAGTAAACATTTAATACATGTCTGTGAAGTTGAATGCCAAATGTAAATCAAGGAGGGTAGTGGCTGTGAATCGGCAGAGACCCCAAAATATTAACAGAATCACTGCTTCTATGACTTCGGAGATCATTTTTCAATTTGTTCTAATTATTTATATATGACAGTTGAATGCATTTTGATATATCATACATATATGGAGTATAACTTGTGATTCTTCTGGTTGTACACGATGTAGAATCACACTGGTAGTGAAATCATATATATACACAGGGAAATAATGTCTGATTCATTTTACTATCCTTCCTAACCCCATACCCACTCCCCTCCCTTCATTCCCCACTGCCTCATCCAAAGTACCTCTATTCTTTTCTAGTCCCCCACTATCGGTGAATTAGCATCTGTATATCAGAGAAAACATTTAGCTATTGGTTCTTTGGGATTGGCTTATTTTGATTAGCATGATATTCTCCAGCTCCATCCATTTATCTGCAAATGCCATAAGTTCATTCTTCTTTAAGGCTGAGCAATATTCCACTGTATGTATATACCACATTTTCTTTATGCCTTCATCTGTCGAAGGGCATTAGTTTGGTTCCCCAGTTTAGCTACTGTGAATTGAGCTGCTATAAACATTGATGTGGTTACATGACTATGGTGTGCTGATTTTAAGTTCTTTGAGTATAAACTGAGGAGTGGGTCAAATGGCACTCTAGTCAGAATGGCAATGATCGAGAACAATAAATTACAAGCAACAATAAATGTTGGTGAGGACATGGGGGAAAAAGGTGCACTCATACATTGCTGGTGGGACTGCAAATTGGTGCAACCATTATGGGAAGCAGTATGGAGATTCCTCAGAGATCATTTTAATGACTGACCAGGCATCACTTAAATTCTATATGAGTTGAATTTATTTATATAGATTATTTCTCCTTTTTGAATCAAACCCAGAGTATCCAGAATGCTAGGCAAGGACTCCATTATTGAGCTACATTCCCAATCCCTGCAAATTACCTTCCAATATTAGAAATATTTAGTGTTTTCTTTGGTCTAAGTGTTTCTGTCCCCAGTCTTCCCCCATACAGTGAAACTCTAACCTTTGGGCAATGATACAAGAAGGTAAGGTCTTTGGGGAGGTGATTAGGTCATCAAGGATGGGATTAGTGACCTCTTAAGAGAGGCCCAAAGAAACTATTTTAATTCTTCCACCAAGTGAGGTCCGTGCTAATCGGCATGGTCTGTGAGGAAGAAGGCCCTTTGCAGATACTGAATCTGTTGGTGCTTTTGTCTTGGTCTTCCAAACCTCCAGATCTGTGAGAAATAAACTTCTGCTTCTTGTAAGCTACCCAACTTACAGAAGTTTTATTTCGGCAGCCTGAACAGAGGAAGACAGCAATGAAGAGCTTTCAGTGTGATTTTGGCCTTTTTCCTGTTTTGGTCTTGACAAGTGCTTTCTCAATGGAGATCCTGATGCCCAAGTTTTATATATTTCATGTATATGAAATAAAGGCAAAAATACAGCCATGTAATAAGTGTTTCACTGAAACTTTAATGAACACAGCTAAGGGCTTCAGTTTCCTAATGCTGAGATAAAAAGATGAAAAGCAAGACCCAGTCCTTGCCTTCATGAAGGCCCAGTGGGGCAGCTAGACATATTCTGTTATCACTCGATACGGAAAGATAAGGATGAACAAAATGATATTCAGATGAGAGACTGGCTGGCCCATTTCAGCCTGGAAACTCTGAATTAACTGACAGTCATTACATACTATGGACTGAAAAATGTAATTTCCAATGAGATCAAACTCTCAGTAAACTTTGGGTTTATTGTGAATTCAAATCCTAGTGTTATCCTTTCCTAGCTGTGTGACCTTAACCTTACAGTAGGTGCTTAACAAAGTAGTCTACAAAATATCGTATGAAGTAGGAGTGAACTATGGGAGTGTGGGAAGGCTTATGGGTGAGATGGCTTCTAAGAATTAGGGAAACTTGCTGGGCGCAGTGGTGTATACTTGTAATCCCAGCGGTTCAGGAGGCAATTTTGGTGGCCCTAAGAAACTTACAGAGAGCTTGTCTCAAAATAAAAAACTAAAAAGGGCTAGGGGTGTTGTTCAGTGATTGAATGCCCCTGGGTTCAATTCCTGGTACCAAAAAAAAAAAAAAAAAAAAAAGGAAGAAGAAGAATTAAAAGGTATGAGGTATGAACACAGGTTTCAGAGCAGGGAGCATGAATGTATGTGAAATAAAAGCCATTATTTATAGAGGTTTCAGGTCAAGAAGAAAAAGATATAAAATTATAAGATTATAGAATCTATTTCATAAAAGATTGACACAGTATCTTTCCAAGCTTCTATTCTTCTACCTTTTTATACTCTTAATTTCTTCCAGACACACAATTAGAAATACTTAATTGAATGTAATATTTTGCCAGCATTCATGGTAATTACTTCCTTTTAGTTTATTAGGAAACAACAGAATTTTATGTATAATGGAAAGCCCCAATTTTCTCAGCTGCAAGTTATCTGATGTATCTTACGGTATACCAGCATATGTGAGTTATTCTTCTAGTATAACAAGAGAATACCACTTAGATTTTTAAACACGCTATCTTGCACTATTCACATCTTATATGGTGAAAATAAGAAAAGTAGTTAATTTATCTTATTCAAATAGATTACTCCCTGCAGAGTTTTTCTCTTTTTTTATACATAATTCAATCAGCCTTTGTGCCACATAGTTAAGTAGGAGGAATTGAGGCACATAGCCACATTCTAGACAGAGATACACCAGATGCAAACAATACTTCTCTGCAAAGTTCACAAGAGATTTATCACAATAAAAGGGGCCAAAAGAATCTGGACATTTCTGGGTTACTGTGCTATTTCCTACTGCTATTCTCTAACCATCTCAGACAGGCTGACAGAAACTATTGTTATAATTTCTGCTGGTGTTGTATTTATATACCATATTGGTTAGGCTGTGAGACCTCAGGAAAGGCAGGCACTATAATGTGCTCTTTCAATTTGCACACAGAAACTTTAAGAGTCTATTATCTGGTTTACTTACAGTGCCTATCACCATTGCTAGAAAATAGAAAATGGCACCATCAGGTTGAAAATAAAAGAATGTCTGTTGTGTATAGAATAAAAGGAAATTTTTAAAAACCTCCACTGGGACATTTCAGAACCTATGATCATCTCCTGCAATTTTCTCTCTGGCATGAAAAAGTTTGTCATAGACAAAGAACAAGAACAGGACTCTTGTTACATGAGACCTGCCTATAACTGTGTATCCACATCCAACTACCATATCATTTGCGTGCTTCTAATGTGTGATTGAGCAAGGGAAACAACAAGGAAATAATTAAGTGGCTGATCTTGCTTGCATAAATTCCTGTTTATTTAGAAGTCAGCAGGTAACTTCTAGATTCAAATCCATACATCTCACAAATATGATATGTGGTGAGGGATCAAAATCAAATCAAAGCTCTAAGACTCAATATCAGGAGTGGCTAAAAGACCAGTACATTCTGTGCTCTTGTTTATCCACCAAAGTTGGCAAGAATATGTGCTAATAATCCCAAACTGAAAGATATGAGAAATAGTTTTTGTTGGTGAGAAGTACATATGTAGGACGTGAATTCAGAAAGGAGAATTTGTATGTGTTATGATATCAACTGAAAAAATTGTTTTTGTTTCTACCTCATTTTTGATGTTTGTGTTACTTTTGATAAACTAAATAAACCTATTTGATTTTTTAATTGAGGGCTTAGTTTTTTAGTTTCTTTATATCTAGTAACTTAGTAAATTCCCACAGAATTCTTTGGCATACATTCTGTTTTTATGGTCTTTATTGCATAGATGATAAATGAAGGCATACAGAGGTTAAGAAAAATAGTCCAAGATCACATAGCTAGTAAATGGGAGATGGGATTGAAACCCAGGAAGTCTATGTGTCATTAGACTTGTGATGGACAATGTTGTAGCCACAGCCACAAAGGGTACTGAGTAGTAAAAATATGACTGATAGAAATTGAGACTTGCTGCAAATATGAAATATGCATAGTCTTTTATGAGAAAATAAATATTTCTCATTAATAACTTTTATATGGACTACATGTTCAAATGATAATTGTTTTAGTCAACTTTTTCATCACTATGACCAAAAGACCTGACAAGAACACTTTTAAAGGAGGAAAAGTTTACTTGGTGCTCACAGTTTCAAAGAACTCAGTTCACAGGCAGTTAGCTCCATTGTTCTGTACCTGAGGCGAGGTAGAACATCATAGTGAAAGGGTGTAGAGGAGGAAAGCTATTCAGGACATGGCAAACAGGAAACAGAGACAGCGAGCTCTGCTCACCAGGGACAAAATATAAATCCCAAAAGCACACCTTCAGTGACCTGCCTTCTCCAGCCACACCCTACCTGCTCACAATATTCACCTGGTTAATCCATATCAATGGATTAATGAACTGATTAGGTTAAGTCTTTCCTAACCCAATTACTTCCTCTCTAAATGTTCTTGTATAATCTCACACATGAGCTTTTTGGGGGATACCTTATATCTAAACCATAACAACAACATTTTAGATTTATTAGGTTAAATGACATGTATTATTAAAATTAATTAATTTAGAATATAAGATTATTAAAATTAGTTTCTTTTTACTTTTTTGATGAAGTTACTTTCTAGAAAATTAAAAATTATATATGTGGTTCGCTTCTTTCTTTCTGGATGGTGCTGGGCCTTATGAATGCTAAGTGTATACTCTCCCAAGCCTACAGAATGGGAAAAATTCTTTACCACACACACCTCAATAGAGCATTAATCTCCAGGGTATATAAAAAACTCAAAAAACTCCAAACCTGACGCCACCACATAACCCAACCAATAAGTGGCTAAGGAACTGAACACATACTTCACAGAAAAAGAAATACAATTGATTGACAAATATATTAAAAATGTTCAACATTGCTAGCAATTAGAGAAATGCAAATCTAAACTACACTGAGATTCCATCTCATTCCAATTGGAATGGCAATTATCAAGAATACAAACAACAATAAATGTTGACGAGGACATGGGGAAAAAGGTACACTCATAGCTTGTGGGACTACAAATTTGTGCAACCAGTATGGAAAGCAGTATGAAGATTTCTCAGAAAACTTGGAATGGAACCACCATTTGACCCAGTTATCCTACTCCTAGGTTTATACCCAAAAAACTTAAAATCAGCATATTACAGTGATGCAGCCACATCAATGTTTATAGCAGTTCAATTCACAATAGCTGAACTATGGAACCAACCTAGATGCCCTTCAACAGATGAATGGATAAAGAAAATGTGGTACATGTACATAATGGAATATTACTCAGCTTTAAAAAAGAATGAAATTATGGTGTTTTCCATCCATAAATGGATGGAACTGGAGAATATCATGCTAAGTGAAATAAGCCAATCTCAAAGCACCAATGGCTGAATACTTTCTCTGATATGGGATGCCAATCCACAATAAATGAGGGAGACAATAGAGGTACTTTGGATAAGACAGAGGGGAGTGAAGGGAGGGGAGGATGTATAAGAGTAGGAATGATAGTAGAATGAATCATACTTGGTTATCCTATGTGTATATATGATCACATGACCTGTGCAATTCTACATCTTGTAGAACCAGAAGAATGAGAAGTTTTACTCCATTTATGTATAATGTCATAAAATGCATTCTACTGTCATTAACTAACTAGAATACATTTTTTAAAAAGTATGCACTCTTCCACTGGGCTACATCCTAGCTTTATATTTCTAATCATG
Organism: Geosciurus inauris; assembly: GCA_004024805.1. Taxonomy (NCBI): domain Eukaryota; kingdom Metazoa; phylum Chordata; class Mammalia; order Rodentia; family Sciuridae; genus Geosciurus; species Geosciurus inauris. The sequence continues at coordinate 189,683 of PVHX01000577.1, read as the reverse complement.
ACTATGGTCTCGATTCTTTTATTCTGCCATATTGCTTTTGCTGACTGGTGGCCCAAACGTGTGCTTCCTTCATTGTACATGGGTTTGTTACATATAAACAACAGTATAATCTCTTCAAATTTAAAAATATAAATAAAACCTTTACATAAACTATTCAATGGACTAACTATAGAGTTAGTTATGTTCACAGGTTGTTGGTAACAATATAACTGGCAAATAGTGGAGTCAAGCAGAGTCATCAGTATCAGGAATAAATCTGATCCTATTGCTATCTGTAGGGATACTAAAAAGGGATAAAGCAGAGGTAATAAAAATAATCATCATCAGATTGCTAATATAAGCACTTAACAACAAGTCAAGCATTGGACTAAGCCAATGCCATCAGTAGAGCTGGCACTGCCTAGGGTCATTGTGGAAACTTGTGGGTACATTTTTTTGTCGTTTCAGTGATGGATGGGTGCTTTGGAATGTAGTGGTATTTCTTGAACCACTGATGTCCTTCCTCTAAATTCAATACTACATAATCAAAATTCCCACTGGATTTTCCTCTAGGTGAAACATTACTTCATAATCATCTCAGTCTAACTGGCTTGACCTAAAACAAAATGTAAAATATTTTCTGCACAGTTTAACCTGTACTACATTTTCTAGAATATACTGGGATTTATATTAAACATAAGAAGATAATATATTGGTTAGAACAGAGATTAAGGCAAAGATTTTACTATTTTTGTATCCTAGATATTGACATGGATAATTAAAATACTTAATGTTCTTTTAAGCCACAGTTTTTATCTGTGAAATTGAGATGACAAAATAGTGTATACTTCTACAAATTTGTCATTGTCAAAGATATTAGGAGTTAATTCTAACCATATGTCATCTTTGTTTTATCATAAACTTTTTTATTTTTATTAACATGTATTTACTGTACAAATTATGTTCACTGTGACATTTCAATATGTATATATCATTCATTGACTTGTTTGTTTGTTTTTTTTGGTACCAGAGATTGAACTCAGCTCAACCACTGAGCCACATCCTCAACCACTTTTTATTTTTTTATTTTGAGACAAGGTCTCACTAAGTTGCTTAGGACCTTGCTAAGTTAAGTTGATAAGGCTGGCTTTGAATTTTTTGATCCTCCTACCTCCGCCTCCTGAGGATTACAGGCATGCACCACCACACTTGGCTTATCTTCTTATATTTAATATTAACTATTTAAAAAATCACTTAAAATTATCCAACTTTGAAAATATTACTTATTGAATTTTGTTTTGTAATAAAATATAATTTATTACAAATTAGTATCTTTAATATTCTCTGCATAGAAAAATATTTACTTTGTTTTTTGGGTAGGATCTGTGAAAATTTTGAATGTACATCATTAAGGAAAAATAAATTTAAAAGTAATAAAATTATTAAACTGTTAGAATAAAGTGTGATTTTATTCTCACAATGGAAAACTTTTCAGCTACAAAAGCAAATGACCTATATAATTTATATTGGTGGGGTGATCTCCATAGTATCATCCTAATTAGAAAAATCAAGTAAGAAATACTAAATACAGTACTGGTTCTCAAAGTGTGGTCCCCAGACCAGCAATAGTAGCAGCAGCAGCAGCATTTAGAAATGCAAATTATCAGGTACAGTCTTAGACCTTCTGAATCAGAAACTCTGGGGGTGGAACTCAGAAATCTGTATCAAGGAGCCTTCCAGGCAGTGCTGATGCAGCCTAAATTAAATCCTGTATGTACACAGCATGCTACTTCTTATTAAAGCTGGAAAGAGAATGTAACACACATATATAATATACTGTGCACATATATCTGTTAGTATTTTTTAAAGAGATAGAAGATTGAACCATTAAATAAAGCAGAGGTAATAAAAATACGCAAAATGGTTACCCATGTAGGTGGAAAGGATTGTGGTCGAGGGGACATGCACAGAAGCCAGATGCCACTGAGTAACTTTCATTTGTGATTTATATTTAGAATCATGTCACCTATATAAGAAATAAAAAAAAAAAAACACATAGAAAATAAAAGAAATGAACCTGTGTATTTAGTGGCTCAGAGAATTATTTCTAATGACTTTAAAGCACAGTAATTTGTGTTTAAGATATAAGTATAATAAAAGAATTACAAAGATATCTTAAATTCTTTTCAGAAATCTTTTTTAGCAAGAACATTGATATTACTCTTTTCAAACTCATATATCTTACTGAATAAAGTAATTATATTAGTATCATTAGGAATTTATGGTTTGATTAGAAAAAAGAGAAATATAGAATCAATTTATGTTAGAACAATGTGATACTAAATTTAAACTGGCCATATTACTGTGAAATAGTGTATGTCCTCTTGATATACACATATAGAAAAAACAAATGACCTACATCATATATATATATATATATATATATATATATATATATATATATATATATAAATGTTTCTTAGCACTATCCAGTATGTACGCTAAGGAACACTGACCAATTCACTAACAATATATATCCTTGGAATACAGCTATGGTCTCAAAATGCTACAGCTTTTTAGAAATTTGGGTTCCCTGAGAAATAATTTAAATCTGAGGCAGAAAATGTACCAAGCCATCTCATCATATCAGAAATTAAGGAAGCCTTCAGAATAGTATGGTATTAAACAAAGCAAGACATATTGAATAGAAACAAAAACGCTCTCACTTCAGACTACTACATATAAACTGGTAATAGTTACTCTTTTTCAAAAACACTAAAGCAGCTGGGCTCAGTGGCACACGCCCATGATTCCAGCAGCTCTGGAGACTGAGGCAGGAGGACTGTAAATTTGAAGACAGCTTTAGTGACCAGACCCTGCTCCACCATCATGGAAATGAAGCAAATCTGGTTAAGCTTCAGTTTTTTGTTTTTTTTTTTTTTGCCAACTAGAACATACTAGCAAATACCTTAATGAATTATCTGTGAATGTGTTTTTTAAAGTGCTGTAAAGTTGTTAGTTGCTATTAATATTGAGTTCATCACCTCTACGAGCTGCAATAGAAATGAACATTTATCTTTTTATAGGTTTTAACACTTTATGAAGTTTGACTAGAATCTCACAGGCAATACATGTTTTATCTTCATTCTGGTTTTTTTTTTTTTTGTAAACAGACAGTTATCAATAAATATTCATTGAAAAGTAAAAGGTAAACAAAGTGTGTCATATATTTATCAATATTTAAATTTCATTTAAAAAGTTTTAGTATCACATTAGAATTTCTAGTAGCAGAAATGATTAGCTTATGGAGGAAGTAGATTTTATTAATTTTGGTATGAGTTGGATTCAGGCGAGGTGGCACCACACCTGTAATCCCAGCACTTTGGAGGCTGAGACAGGAGAATCAGGAGTTCAAAGCCAGCCTCAGGAACAGCGAGGCACTAAGCAACTCAATGACAGCATATTTCTAAATAAAACCCAAAATAGGGCTGGGGATGTAGCTCAGTGATAGAGTACCCCTGAGTTCAATCTCTGGTACCAAAAAAAAAGGGGAGTTAGGGGAAAAGGTATAGTGGTCACAGCTGCAAGGACTGAGTCCCTCCTGATATTGTCCAGCTCATAGAAGAGTTTGCCAGTTTGGTTGTATGAGTCATTCATTTCTTAGTTGAATGGACACTTAGGGCCAGGCCTAGTTACAATTTTCAGTGTTCCATCTCATCTGTGCTAGAAGGTGTTCTCTGTGTTTCTCAAAATGCTTTTTATGGACCAGTACTCCCAGTAGATACTCTCTGTAGAAAGGGTTTCTAGGTTAAGTGAGTGTGGGAATCTGAGGATACGTGTGTGCTTCTCTTAAGTTACGATGCAGAGAAAATGTTAAAAACATCACAAAGTACCAGTTTAACTTTGGTAAACACATTGAGTTCAATAACAATACTGACATTCCATGGAAAATTCTGGCCTACAGCTGATTTGATCAACATCAAATTTAAAAATTAAAATAAAAGATAGAAATAATACTCAAATAGGCAATTTCCCAACAGTAATCTTTATAATGGTCTCACAGCCCCACCTCTTTGTTCCCTTACCCTGGGCTACTTTTCTTCATAACACCTGCTGATGTGTTATTATATGTGTCTGTCACTCCAGGTTGCTCCAAATAGGGTATAACTTGAAGTCCAGGACTTTACTGAAACTAGCAATGTATCTCTAGTGTCTAGAACAATAGCTGGTGTAATTTTGCATTTCTTCAATTTTCAAAAATTTTACCAAAGTTTTGGTGAATAAGGAAACTAGGAGATCAACTTGAGTTGATTAATACATAGTATTTTCTATAAATATTATCAGAAATATGTCTTTCCTTTAGTATAGTTTTATATTTAACTCCTCCCCAACAACTTTTGTGAATATTATTATGGACTTAATATTTTTTAGATTCTCTTTATTTCAAGTGACTGGTTTTTCATTTTATATTCAAATTTCAGCACTTTTAGGAGTTCTTAGAAGTTGGATTCTATGTTAGAGCCCTATTCCAGAAAGTGAAATTTTTGACAACACAAATGATCTAGGTTTATGTAGATGTTGCTTGCTGCAATTGCGGCATCAGCTATCCTTTAAGAATTGCTTTCTTAGCATTATGCTAAGTGAAGTAAGCCAATCCCAAAAAACCAAATGCCGAATGTTCTCTCTGATTAGTGGATGCTGATGAATAAGGGAGGTGGGAATGGGAAACATAAGAGAAATAGAAGAACACTGGACGCGGCATGGGGAAGGTGGGGGGCAGGAAAGGGGAATGGGTATAGTAAAGATGGTTGATTGAGATCGTCATCACTACCCTTGGTGCATGTATGAAAACGCAATTGGTGTAACTTTATCTGGTTTGCAACCAGAGAAATGAAAAAACTGAGCTCTATATATGTGCTATGACTTGAAATGCAATTAAATAAACTAATAACAAAAAAAAAAAAAAAAAGAATTGCTTTCTTAAGCCGGGCATGGTGGTGCACGCCTGTTATCCCAGTGGCTTGGGAGGCTAATGCAGGAAGATCAAAGCCAACCTCAGCAATGGCGAGGTGGCCAGCAACTCAGTGAGACTCTGTCTCTAAAGAAAATACAAAATAGGGCTGGAGATGTGGTTCAGTGGTTGAGTGGCCCTGAGTTCAATCCTCAGTACCAAAAAAGAAAGGAAGGAAGGAAGGAAGGAAGGAAGGAAGGAAGGAAGGAAGGAAGGAAGGAAGGATTGCTTTCTTGAAGCAATAATTGTTCAGCATGGCTGCACATTGAAGACATCTGAGGAGTTGAAAAAACATCCTCAGACCACTCAAATCAATCTCAGCAATGGGATCTAGGTATTAGTACTTTTCTCTAGAGGTATAGCCAGTTGAGAATAATAATGGAGACTCAAATCAGGAGACTAATAAGGATGCATGGAGTATAGATTATAGGATAAATTACCTAAGAATTATTTTATTTTAAGAGAAAAACAAAAATATTTTATTTATGCATGTTGAATTCATGTTCATATTTTTTATTTATTCAACAATTTATTTCTTATTTGTTCCAATTTAAAAAATATTTTAAATAAACTTCTAAAAGTATCAGCTTTTCATATCTGGCATAGGTAATATTGTGCTATATATTGCCAGACCAAATTATGTCTATAAATTATGTTATTTAAAATATTGGAAACATTCCATCTTCTTAAACATATTCTTAACTGGGCACATTAGAAACATATCCACAATTCATTATTCATTTTACCATTCCATTTAGGGCTTAAGAACAAATAACATATGCTATGATTAGACAAAATATCTAGGAAAACAGAAATGTGTATTACTATGTAATTTATCCTGTCTTTTTAGATTCTTGACTCTTGTAGAAATAGTTTTATAGCATATAGGCACTAATGCCACTGGTTTTCACTCTAACATGCTTTCTTAAATAAGAAGAAAAGCAAAATCACAGCTAGCATGTTAGGAATTTTTAATAGCTCTGAAGACTCTAATAGGAACATGTCTAGCTAACGAATCATTTGTCATAAACAGACAAAAAGATTATGAATTATTATGTATTTGCTCACTTCTGCAGCCTATAAATTTTTCCATAATTTATCTTTTCATTATTCTTTTATGAATCAGCTATTAGATTCTTTTAAAATCAATGAGCCATTTTGCATGCTAATTTTGAGTTTGTACTTAACATTGCAACTGATAAATCCTTTAATAACAGTGGTTAAAAGAATTAAAAACAGGTAAGCGGTAATGTGTGTATACATTTTGAATGTTAAAGCTAGAAAAAATACTAGAGAGGATTGAGGCCATCTGGACCAGATATTTCTAGACTCTTTTGGCTACTGACAACCTTTCGTAATCTGAAAAAAATTTATGAACTTTCTATATAGAAAAATTAATGTACATATGGACACATACAGTTTTTATACCAATCTTGGACACTGAGCCAAGAATCTCTCCAAAATTCATTATATTCATAAGAACCAAGATCAAAAAGAGCAGTGATTTTACCAAGAACTCTAGTTTCATTACACCGGTGGTCTGTTTCATTTATCTACTAGTTTCACTCTTGTTTCCAAAGATGGCGTTTTTCTAGTTTATTCAGAGGTTAAACTCTATTTGTCACTGAAATGCTAGATTCTTTTCAGTCTAGAATGAAAAATGGGTTTAGCAGAAAGTAATTATACAAATTTATCACAAAATAAAACCTACAAAGTAGTCCTGTGCTTCTAGATGTACTATGTGTCTGTTTTGTTTGAAAATTTCACTACATGCTTTTGCTTCTCTACGTAATTTGTTTTGGGGTCAAAGCTGTTAGCCAGAAAGTCCTCTTTTCTTAAACCCTAGCAGCCTACCCATTGATCTGCAAAAGTGTTTTCTAATGTATCTCCAAGAGAACATAATGATGTACCCTGTAATCTGCCACTTACTTAATCATCAAATTCTTACTATGGTAGATCACGAAGTCAAACTTCTAGAACAAGGGAGATAGCACCTCATCAATAACTAAGTCATCCTGTGTTTGGGCTCAGGAGATCGGTAGCCAAATGAAGTGGCTACCAATGGAAGAATAGGCTAATAAACATCAGAACCCTGACAGCTCCCAGATGGGGACCATCAAGTCAGAAGCCTGAACTTATTCACTCAGCCTTCTATGACTTCTCATAACTCAGGACCTATCTTTGATATTGCCAGACCTTAGACAATGCAGTGGACACTCTATTTCTGGAGTGCAGTGAGGTTCACCAGTGGAGAATCATCCTACTGTGTCAGGTTCTTCTTCTTTCCTAGTTTATCACATTTAATAAATATACAGTATACATACACAACATGAAAAAGACATTAATATTCATTCTACTTCAATTAAGAATGCTTATCTAGTGAATACTACCCATTGATGAGACAAAATTCTATTGCCTATTTCTACATACTTGTCTACAACTTTTCTCTGACTTTAATATTCTGAAAAGTCAAACTGTTCTATTGAGTCACCACCAGTCAATGGAACACATTAAGAAGATGGCTATTGTGGGCTTGATTGTGTCCACACTTCAAATATATATGTTGAATTCCTAACCCCCAGAACTTCAGACTGTGACCTTATTTGGAGACAAGGTCATTACAGAGGTAATTAACTTAAAATGAGATCACTAGGTTGGACCCTAATTCAATATGACTAGTGTCCTTATAAACTTTGCACACAGACAGGACAATGAGATGACATTGTCACTACATAGACAACAGGAGAGACAGCCACCTATAAGCTAGGGAAAGAAGCCTGCAACAGATCTTTCCCTCAGAAGGAACCAACCCTGCCAAAAGGCCAATCTTGGACTTTTAGTCTCTAGAATGATAAGCCCTCCTAATTTTTGTTCGGTCAGCTGCTCATTCTGGTCCTTATGTTATGGCAGCTCCAGCTAACTAATACAATGACTAAAGTTTATATTAAACAAAACTGGTACATGATCATTTAGGGTTCGGAGTCCAGGTTGGCTCTTCTCTGTGAATGGGGTCATGCCATTCAACTTCTCTGAACTTGTTTCCTCAGGGGTGAAATGGGCTAATGTGACAATTAAACGGGCTTGTCCAAATTTCAGCTGAAAGAGAAAATCAAGACCTAAAATCCTTAATATTTAAAGGCATTGTTTTTATTTATCAACCCAGGTGCAAAACAGTGGTAACAACATAATAAGGCATTTCTTATCAACAAAAAAATGATGGTTCCAATAGCAGTGAACTGGAGTTTAGATATGATTTTTCCTGCTAGAGTGACTTCCAAGCTTTCTCTTTGAAGTGTTCTACAGTAGAAACAATGGGTTAAAAAGAGAACACAGTCAAGATAAATCAGGTCTTCCCATAAAGTGGAGTTCTCCAAAGCCTTGTGATATCTGAATGCATTGATACATGTATTCAATGAGTTGTTACAGTAATAGCTCCTCCCCAGTTTTGTAGTTTTCACTGCAGACTATTTTTCTTTCAACTGTGTGTAGTAACTCAAAACCTTATGTCAATGTTAATTAACTTAATGTCCACTGCCTTTCTGCTCATCCCACTTCACGTGAGGACAGAGATATGGTTCTCTTATTTATCATCCAATTCTAACACCTAGTTGAGCACCTTGTAGGATCATATTAAAAAATCTGAGTAAATATTATAGGATGAGAAATAAAAAAATAATTATAGAAATGGGATTTCTATATGGGTCTATCCATCATGATTTCAGGTTGTGAATTCACATGTCCACAGAAAGGAGAAAACGATTTTTACCTTAACAAAATTGCCTTTTAGCCGGATTGACTGAGGGTCATAGTGGGGTTATGAGAAAGGAAGAGGAAATAGATGATATACTTGTGAACAATAAAATGTATAAACATGAGAATTCTATTTTTTCCTTTCTTTCAACCTACTAAAGAGAACTTTTTTTTTCCCTCTTAATCTACTACCCAGAAAACTGGATTGGCATCTTGGGCCAAGGAGGTTTTCCCTCTTGGGTCAGGGATAGGGAAGGGAGATGACGGGGAGGGTAATAAATGGGAGTGAAAGGGAAAATACAATAAGGATTGCCTAAAGGGTGTGGCCTATGCGACAACTTTATAGCCTCAAGAAATTAAAAGAATCTGAATTATTTTGATTTTTTTTTGGTGGTGTTGAACTGAGCTCTCTGTAGTGTCAAATGACCACATCGACCTACCATATTGTAGAAGTTGTACTTTCAGAGGAGAGTACTGCCTTCCTGTCTCTAGTGTCATTCCAATTCTGGACAGCATGCTTGAGACAAGACTTTCTAGATATCAGAGTATTCTGTCATATTTCATACCCAAGCAGTCACCAAACCACTGGGTCATTTTTCAAGGATGAAATGCAATTTAGTAAGGTTGAAGAACACATTCCACTGCTTTTCTGTATACTTACACAGGGAAGAAAAAAAAAAAAACCTCCCTAAAGAACTTCCATCCATTAAAGAGGAAGGAAGATAAGTCCTGAATGCCAAGAGGAAAAGGAAAATTAGCTTAGCTAGGCAGACAGACATTGCTTCCACCTGCTCAACACAGGAAACGTGAAGTTAGCCAACTCAGCTGTTCTGAAGAGGAAGCAACCTCACAGAAGCCCCTCCACTTTGTTCTGCCTTACACAGCAGGAAACAGTGAACCTGACAGTTTCTGAGTCTGGGGGAGAAAGTCATTGTGGGAAGTGGTACAAAGTTTGAATGCATCAATATCATACCTAAAGACAAAATCTATCTTCCAGTTACAAAGTCTTATCTATTTCTCCTCTTAGATCTGTTTGCATCCATTTATGTTAAAACTACACAATCTTACTTGATGTATATTAGAAATAATATTTTATACTGTAGGAAGGAAAGCCAGAGGGTAAATTATTCAAATCCCCAAGCACTTAGCAGAGAATAGAAGGCTCTCAACGGTGGTGTATAGTCTATTGAAAGGGATTGTGCTGTTTCTATGATACACACGACTACCACATCTAAAATCAAGAGGGACCCAGCTTGTATGTGGGGTGTCAACTTGGAATGTGTGAATGTGTGGGGGTAGTGTAATTATGTGGTTGAATGTGTAGAATGGCTAATCTGTTTTGGCTTGAATGCAGCTCAGTGCTTATTGTGTGGTCCTCCACAAGATACTGAATCCCTCTATCTCCCTTTTCCTCCTCCTGTAAAATGATGATGAGATCATCTTCTTCATGTTTTGCTGCAAGAATTGAGTTCAAATGCATGGAGTACTTAGGGTATAGTCAATAGTGAATAAAGTTCAGCTATTTCTTTTTCATGCCAGTTAGGAATGGTTCACATTTATAATCATATGAAGTGTTAGTTTCATTAGATGTTAAATGCTCTAAAATAACTGTTTAAAAATTAAACACGATAAAGGTTGACAACCACAGAAGTTACTCTAACATAAAAGGTGAACACACGATGAAATTTGAGTTCCATAAAAATCCTATACCTACATATATGGAGAATCCTGTAATGCATTATAACAGTGTTTTTATATATTTGTATAATGCATTATTGAATTTTTAAATTTTAATTTGCTTCATAAAAATTCTTAGAATCAAACTCTTTGCAAAATAGATTTTATATGAAATATTCCATTTTTATTTACAAATAAAATCTATATATGTGTGATCAAACTTTTTTCATTATGCCAAAATCCGATTTTGCCCCATTCCATGGATTGCGACTTTTGTTTGACAAGCATGTAATCTACTGAAACAACTTTGAAAAGTTGGACCTAAAAATATGCCTTTAGAAAAGAAAATTAATTTTAATTCATCTTCTTCCATAAATCCCCTTGGCAGTTAGTGTATATTGTTAGCATTGCAGTATTCCCTTTTGTTTATGTATCTTAATATCAAATAAGGTAGGCACACACTTGAATAGATCCCAATTCTCTAAGATAGAAATAGAAAACCGAATGAATGACAGCAGGAGGAGGCTGAAAACATGATCCAGACTCCTGGTTCCATCTCCTGCCTTACTTCATCTCTGCAACTAACTTGTATTTGTCACATAACTTTGGTGTTGGTTTAATTGTACCATGGTGTGGGGAGAGAATTGCTGCACCATTTGCTTTGTTGCATGCCTGGCGACATTTTGCATATCTGTGCTATGAGTGTATGCTGCATACATGTGTTCTGTACCCAGGTCCTCTGATCTGGACAGAAGGAAAAGAACCAGGCTCTTCCTATGAATGGATCCTACGCTAGTGGCAAGCTGAAGAAGGAACTAGCTATAGGAGAAGTATAAACCCTCATATACAAAATGTGTCAAGTTACCACAGTTATATTTGAAAGTCTTAATCACTTTGGAGGGGTTTAAAACTTAGAAAGCCTCAATAAGGAAAGTTTTCCTCATTGTGCATAAATGTATGTTTATTAAGTAAAGCTGGACACCTCCATTGATTTAAATGAACCCTTAGCTTCCAAATTATGTGCAGCAACTTGGATTTAATGAAATATTTATTCAAAATCAACAAACTGCCCTCTAGGAGTCTTTTGCGATAAAGGCAAACATTTTATTTAGTGCACTTGGTTCTCACCTATGGCAATCTTGCAGTGGCCTAACATTAGAGAAACTGATTTATTTGAGACCAGGAAATTTAAATAGAATGCAACCTTGCCATACAGGTAAAAGCGCTTGCCCTTGGCTATTACTTAGCCTGACCACAGGGCTTTCTGGAAACAGCAAAAGCTTTATAAGTGTCAGCTCATGGCTAAATCAATGTTTATGCATGATGTACCTCTGAATAGCAAACACTTGCTGCCTGCAAGCTAAACAATGTTTTTATCTGTTTGCCTATTTCTGGTTCTTCAACCACTGCACAGAGTGTTGCAAATCGCATTTAGTAACAATTATCTGCTGGTATTTCATGAAAAGGAAAGTGGTGTGATTAATGAAAAGTGACACACACTGATTACTTTGTCATGCCAGTCTCCTTGGCGAGAGAGTGGCTCTGTTGAACCCAAGTCTGACCTCCCTTACCTTTAACAAGGTCAACGAGAATGCTAAGTGCCTAGAAGATTAGCTCCTACAAATGCTCCAGCATGACTTAATGATGCTGCCTCCACTAATGAACTGCAGGTAGCCAATTAAATAGAATGACACCGCTCTCACCTCTGTAGTAAAGGTGGAATTAAAAACAAAAGATGACATGTTTTCTATTGAAATGTGTAAAGTATAGAAATTGGAGATTTGACATGGTGTTGCGGCCTATTCAAAATAAGTAGTAGGAAATAGAAGTTTCTCCAAACACATTAGATGATTTGCTTCAATATTCTCCATTTCTAGTTCACATTAAAAATGTTACTCCACCCTCATTCCTCTGACAGAAACTGACACGTTTCTTTTTCATTCTGCTCTCCATGCACAGCACCAAGCTGATAAGTGCTACTGTTAAGGGAACTTAACTTTTTACAATATGTCTCTTGACCAGAAATGGCTCATTGTTTCTTGTAGCAAAGCAGTGTAAGTGGGTCTCAAAGTATGGAGAGGGGAAAAGATGATGATCTTTGATGAGATTAAATATGTCATCAGAAGTTTTAGGCTTCTCAAGTTCTCAGTTGCAACTGGAAGACTCAAACAAGAGCAACTTGCAATGAAATAAGACACAAGACTGAAGTCATCGCATTAATTCTGAGAAAAATGCCCAAGTCGGAATCTATGCTTCCTGAGATCAGATATCCAAATATATCTTCTTCTTCCCTCATGTCCTACAAATTGTGGCATACCAATTCTTTATTGGATCAGTATTTTCAACTCCATTTAGGAGCAATTGATTCTTTTTAGCTTGATTAAAATTAAGAAATAAATATCTTTCTGAGAAATAAAGGAACAATTACATATTATTTTGTCACTAACTTCTATTAGGAATGCTTTCTCAAAGAGAAAAAATGACTCTAAAATAAAATAAAAATCAAACTTAGAAATGCTGACATTCATTTCAAGGAGGCAATTTTCAAGAGCATTTTATGCAATCTGCACAATCTAGCGACATTGTTTCATGCGGTCAATGTCTAGTTTATTGGAAATTCTTGCTGATTCTGAATGTGGATGACGGAATAGTCACACTGGAGGATCACTTTTGAACTTTTCAGGAGAATTTTCTGTCTTTATGTAGAATTATCCCAAAAGATTAAAACATAACTAAACAAATACACCTAGCTTACCAGGATTATATTACACTTGTCAATTTATTTTTTGTTGAAAGAAAGAAAACTAACCCTTTTCAGAGGACTTAATTGTTAATCTTCATCTGAATTTAAGTAAACCTTAGTTAAGCTGCCATTCCTTAATTGTTGAGGTTAAAGTAATAGGTGTTAATTGTCTCAAAGGGCATATCCAATTTTCCTTTTGCAATTGTTAGAATTCAAATAGTTTCTATAAAGATTTTGGCTGATTACAAAAGGAAACAAAATAGTGTCTAGGCGAGATGACTGTAGGTTTATCTTTGAGTCAAAGCCTTAAAATGAGATGGTATAAATACATATACTCGGAGTTTTTGCCCTTAATTCCCTTCCCAGTGTAAAGGAAGTTATATTTTGCACCCACCTCAACTGTGAAAGAGTCCTCAGCTAATGACTCTCCATAAGTTGTATAATGATGTGTTAGCAATACACCTATAGTATTCTCCTATCTTTCTTGCTTACAGCCTGCCTCTTGATGGAGCAACCGGTCCAGCATGGGGGTGGGCCCAAAAACTCCCTTGATTTAGCTCCAAATATATAATAAGTTAATTTGAGCTTTATCTCAACAGCATTCTCCTCATTCTTTTTCTTAAAGGCAGATTTATTTCCCCAACAGTCTCCAGCCAGAGTTTCACCTAAACTGTTTATATAAAGAAAAGTAAAATTAATGTCATTTTCATTTCCGTTATTGTGTTAACACCAGTGAATTATATCAGAAGGAATACAAAATAATAGACATGTTCTTTGCTTATTTTTTTTTAAAGCAAGGTAAAATTATGACTTCAATGAATTATTGAAAATCCCTTTTAAAAAAATGACAGATAGTAAAATATCTAGATAATGGTCAGAATTAGAAGGCACCTTCAAGATCATCTTGATAATATTGGAATGGAAATTGAGGTCCAAAGAATTTAGGTGATGTGCCAAGATCTTATTGCTAGTTTTTGGCAGATTTCAGATTAGAATCTTGATCTGCTAGTTTCCATTACACTTTATATTTTCCTCTCTATTCCATATTGCTTTTTAGTGTTTAATGCTGAAACCCAAAATATAATTTTATTAAGGTCCTGAGATTGCTGAATAAGAATGCTACTATTCTGAAGTACAGTTTTGTAGTTGAAGCATGTCAGAGTAGTTTTTCTAAAATAAGCCTGTAATGTATGGCTTATGGGAAATTTATGTGTGGAAAAATTTTTTTGCATTAAAATATACAACTAGAAATTTCTTTAAGACCTGGAATAGAAAATGGGAATATTAGGGATCTGTGGGATCAGGTTTCAACGGCCCCTGGCTAGGTTTTGGCTTTGGGCACCTCATTTCTGTCTTTGAGCCTCTGGGTGTTTATTCACAAAATAAGAGGAGTAAGCTATATTTTAAGAGATTTTTGTCTTTGCTTTGTAATTTTGTTTATTTTTAATGATTAGGATAAGAAAATATACCTAAGAGTCCCTTGCCTATAGCAGGCATTCTCTATGTGTTAATTTCTTCTTCTTTGCTTTTACAAATTAATACAATCTGCTGGGAAATCTGACTATTCTGCACATTTCACATGAGTGTTTAATAATATAAATGAAGTGAGAATTGCCCAGAAATATATCATTATAAGACCACGAATTAGAGAAGATGACCTTGAAGTGATGTACTTCATACATCCAAGTCAGGTTCACAGGAAAAGACACTAAACCTGGATTAAGTTGTTCAATATTTCAGGAAGACCCCAAACCCTACTCCACAGACCTCACTGGCCTCCATAGAATGACAGGGTGCTTGCAGCATTCACTCACTCCAAAACAAAAGGCCATGCCTATCTTGGGCTTGGATATAGTTCTATTAGAAGATTCTTGAGGCCATTTTTTTTTAATGTTCAGCAGTAACATTTTTTTTAATGTTTAATGTTTTTTTTTAATGTTCATCTTATTAATCAAGATCTCCTAATAAGTAGAGGGAAGGGGAAAGGGACGAGAGCCATGTAAGGAGAAGTTAGATTATCCCAGAAATTTATAACAACAAAAAAGATGAAAGCTGACTTCTGAAAAGTGCCTTATTTGTTCCTGTTGTAGGCACTGCCCCTACGTCGGCTAGCTGCCTAGGATTCTACTCTCCATCTTTCCCTGTGTAGCCTGATGAGGTTCAATGCTAAAATGCAAAGAGCCCTGTACACTAACATTAAAAGTTCTGAATTTAGTCTTTGTCCCTATAACTCAGCAACTGTCACCCTCTGTGCTTAAATTCTTGAATTTCAGTACACGCTTGCTTAACATAAAACTCATATCTTAGCTCACCATCTATTGAGTATGTACAATATTATGGCCAGGTCCTATGCTAGGTATTGATAATAATAAAAATAAGCCATGCGCGGTTGGGCAAGCCTGTAATCCCAGCACTTAGGGAGGCTGAGACAGGAGAATCACAAGTTCAAAGCCAGCCTCAGCAACAGTGAGGCACTAAGCAAATCAGTGAGACCCTGTCTCTACATAAAGCACAAAATAGGGCTGGGGATGTAGCTCAGAGGTTGAGTGCCCCTGAGTTTAATCTCCAGGACCAAAATAAATAAATAAATCAAATTTGGCTCATAACTTGAACACTCCATCTAATCACATATTAGGAACACATGAAAAGTGACAAATAAAAGTAATCTATGTGAGCTGTTGAGATGTAAAATTATATGTACATAAATCTATGGTGTTATTAGCATGGACACAATGTTTCATGTTAATATATTTATTGATAAGATTAGAGAGCTTTTCTGATACAATTTTTATATCCACTATATGATACTGTGGCTTTCTGGGGACAATTTACCCTTTGTTCAATATAGTGGTGAATAAATTCCAGGTAAAAAAGGAAGTATCGATGGGAAGGAAGAAAACCGACAAGTGTCGCTTTCTGTGCTGTGTACTATCACTCTAATGGTGACATTTCATCATTACAAGATTTCTTTTATACATGCTATGAAACTATGACTGTCAGCTAAAATGTCTCATTCTATTGGTTCTTAAAGCACATTGATACCCAGCATGTAATTCCACCAGTCTTCTAATTTACCATGTTGCACTGTCATGAAATGCCAAAACTGCAGTCTTTGTAAATGCAAACACATTTCCATTTTTAGGGGACTCATTCATGCCTGGCTTTACTTATTCTAGATAAAATTTCCAAAATATTAAAAATATATTGAGACTTGCACATAAGTATAGTTTTTTACACTCTACATTAAAAGAAACATTATTTTAGAAAATGCTTATTCTATAAGAAAGAATACAATCAGTATTACTATTTCCCTGACATACATTGTTCATTCTCCTGAGCAAGTTGGCAATTGGCTATGGCCAGGTCCCCATTACTTGGTAGATTAGCAGTTAAACATTTTTTGTTTTTATCTGCAAAGTTAACTACTTTGCTTAATGGAGTACTTTGTTAACATAAAAGGATCTTTGTCTATTCTGGCTCAGTATCTGGAAGTCTTTCAAGCCAAGACAATTATCTCTCTGCCCTAGAGAAGATATGAATAAGCAAATATTGTAAAGAAGCTCCAACTTTAGCATCAGTTGGGGAAGTGGGATTGTTCTTCCTCAATGCATAGTCAAGAGTGGGAGAGGATATGCTAATGGACAAAAAAGTTGGCTAACCAAACTAAAATCCAAGGATTTCACTATTTTGCTTGCTCATCTGTAAAATCCCTAAATACTATGTTTAAATATACAGTAAGTAATAAAAACACATTTGAGAGTGACATTTAATTGATTTGAGGATTACTCATGATTTTGAATTGTCCCTCCAGTGGGTCTATTACCCAAGAATTGAATCTATTTGCTAAATTGTCTTCATGTAAATGTTGGATTATTAGACAATGTTAGAGTTTGAAGGACAGAGAGGCTTTTTAACCATGTATTTTTTCCAAGACATCTCTGGGGTTATATTATTATGATTATTACACAATTTTTTTGTACAAATAATTTACTAGCAAAATTACTGGCTAGGCAAATAGCATTTCCTGGGATGTTGAAAAGAACTAGTCAATTATAATGAACAGAATGATAAGAAATAGTCACTTTATCACACTTTGTTTCCTAGACCTTCTGAAGTAAACTAAGTGCTTTCAACAGAATTGAAATGAAATTCATCAAAATCTTAATTGTGGATTGGGTTAAAGAATACAGGGAATAAATACTGACTTTGAAGTAGTTTGGCTTTGAAGTAAGGTCAAAGAAGCAACCAGGCTAATACTAAAGTTGGGGGATAATTTTATGTCTTCTAGGATAGCAGAACATTAAATAAACCACCAAAGAACCATTGATAAATATTCTTTTCTCTTAAATCAATGAAAGAGCCCAGTAAGAGAAGGTTGGGTTGAACAAATTGGTTGGTGTGAAAGCAAAGTTATGTCCATTACAATCTAGGAAACATCCTCCACAGCTATTCCCTTCTTGGATCAGGTGATGTGTGTGTTTCCTACAACCTGATTCTAAGCTAACCTCCTCTTTAAAATGGTAACTTGATTATTGACCTATCTGTGAATGTCCATCATTAGCCATTAACTCCTTGAAAGTGAATATTGTGCCTTATTTATCCCCACTTAGCATTCGAGTAGATGTTCAGTAAAGATGCTCTGTGTTGATATGCATATTTATGTACTTGAATAAAATTTTTGAAAATTCATTTGATAGGTGCATTTGGTGTTTTATAGTGATAGTTTGAACAGTATAAAACCTAAAACCAAACCCCAGGTTATTCTGATGTAGACTTTATGTGCATAGGTCAGAAACTAGTTTCCATTCTTCTTTATTTCCCCTAATAACAGCTGATCTCTAGTGAAACCTTACCACGCCTTAGGTATTCTAAAGAATCAACCCAACAGAATAAGCTAAATCCTGTGAAAGAGGTTCTATGATTATCTCCATTTTTAAATAAAGAAGTGAAAGCTTGGTAGGATTAAGAAATTTATCCAAAATACCTTGGCACTCTGAATACAGACTTTGTATTCTCAGCAACTATATTTGGACCAGCCAGAATATCATCATGTTCCGAGTATAAACTACAAATGAACAAAATAGCAATGCCCATTATAGTTGTATTCAAGAAGACATAATCAGCCAACCAAACCTCTACTGGTGCCTAGTACATGCAAGGCAATTTTTATTCTCTCTGCTCTATGCAGGGGGAAGAACATATCCCGAGTTGTCCTTTCTAACTAGGATTTCCAGAGGGACATGCTGTTGTGGAACTTGGCAACACAGTGAGCATGGAGTGGGGAAGAATTTTGTCCACTCTGCCATTACAGACTTCAAGTTCCCAAGATCTGAGCTTCCAGAGCTTAAAAAAGAGACACCTGACAGTTCTTTTTCTTTCCCTTAGAACAAAAATGATTCATTTCACCACTTCTTTTCCAGAGTCAAACTCAGCAGACTACTTAACTGCAGTCTTCCCGAATGGCTACACATTTCAGTCAGGTATGATGGGCACCTGGCACTCTGGGCCATCTCTACTGGGAGTCTAAGGAATGGACTGTCAGTGGTAATTAACACACACACACAAGATAAAATTATGGATGATGGATCTTATTAGACACAAATAAGCCTCACAGGTCACCTCTGAAATCTTGTGAAGTCTCTAAGACAAGTCAGAGAAATGAGTATTTTGGGTTTGAATACAATAGACACAACCCTAAAAATGTGCAATGAGGTATATAGAATGGCCATTTCACTCTTAACTACAGTAAGCTTCTTTACAGATAACATTTGATTAAAATAATTATAAAGAATTGCATGAAAGCAAGAGTAAGAACTTGGTGTCGTGCCTGATGTGCTGCAGGTGCTCTAGGCAGCAATACTGCAGACTGGGACAGGGAATAAGGGCAAGCAGACTCCCCATCTACTCCTCTGGTTCTCCTATCTCTCGGTCCTCAAAGTGGATCAAACTGCCCAGGATGTTCTGCTACAGTGCCTTTCTCTTCTAGAACTGAGCCCCTCCTATGATTGCCAGGTCCCATCCATTCAGGCATGTTTGGCAAAAGCAGCATCTCCCAGCACAGTTCATCAGAGCCAGCTGTGGGGGCTGGTATTTCTCCTTGGAGTTTAGTAATGTTATTAAGAGTCAAACTACCAATGGTAGAATTTCAGCAGCAGTGAAGATCCTCAGATGCCTCTCACATCATCCTGGATCTGCTTGCTTATTCTTTCCAGAAAGATCCCGACCTGCCTAGAACCTTTGGTATTACTGTGATCATATATTAATATTTCACATCTAAATTAACTATCTCTGGATTCAGGGGCACATATTTTCACCATTAACGCAATACTAAACTAAATACATGGATAAGAGAAATAAGTAAAACCCATATGCTAATGGCTTCTATCAGTAAGAGAATATGTGTGAGGAACATTTGTTTTAAAGTAAAATGTTGTTACATGCATCTTATTAGAACTTCAAACTGGTAATTACCTTGAACATTAGACTACAACCTAAAACCCTAAAACATGACAAACACAGTGTTCCACATTGATTGCGAAGCCTCTGACATCTTCTACATTAGCCTCTCAGACTTATAAATGATAGAGTGTAAGACAACACAGTGAAAATTAATTGTGTATGCCAAACACTTATTCAACAGTGACTCTTTTGCAGAATGCTTGAATATCTTTACTTGAGCAAAATTTGCCAAGTTGATTATAAATGTGATATCTTACCTCTTAATACATTTTACAATTTGCACATAATGGTTCCAAGGGAACTTGTAAACCATAGTAAATCATAAAATTCATTTTGCTTTGCATCAATTCATTCATCCATGCTCCAACTAATCACCTCATTTCAAAATTCAATAAACCTAAATACCTGGATTTATGATGCTTTGTCAGAATTAACCAGGGAATATCAACAATGTGGAATTAGAAGTCTATTGCAACTTAAAGACAAGCACCTAGTTGAAAACAATTAAAAAGACTCGGCAGCAATAATTATATCCACAGTGTTAGCAAATAAAATAAATTAAAACTGATTTAATTTCTGCTCTGGGAGATGGGGGGAAATGGAGAAAAGGCTTAATTTAGTCAGTTAAAACATTGAAGTTGTTTGGAAGCAAAACTTTAAAGTGACTGTGAATTGGGTTTCTAGTATTAACTGTTCTTAATTGCAAATAAAAATACATGCACAGGTGTATTTTTAAAAGTGTATTGGTTGGGCATGTTGTATAATGGTCACAGTAGTTCTTGAAACTTATTTTACTTGAAAAAATTGTCATGGTGAAGACATTACTGGAGGATTTATTTTTATAAAACTTGCCATACCACTACAATATACAGTATAAGAAAAAAAAATCCTCCCACTTAGGGATGTTAAATAAAGTACGATTCACATAAAAGGGGCCCCTTAAAACTGCATTTCATATGCACTTATACAAGAAGTCCTCTACTGTGTACATTAAGCACTTGCTTTTGATTTATATCTCTTCCATAGAAAAATAATGCTGATATGAAATGTTAGGACTTGTGTGTAACCACATCCATATATGCACACACAAGCTCATTTACATTCCATTGAGCTGGGCAGCCAGAGAGGAAAAGTGCAATGATCTTTTGGTTCAGAAATAAAACCTGTTTAGCCGATTTTGACAAAATCAGTGTTGCAGCTGTTTTATTCATCGTCTCTCAGTGTATGTTTAAATTAAAATATTTTTTCTGCTAATAACGGCAATGGCTGACTTTGCATTTAATTCTTAATGTTTCCTTATTAAATTTTTCTTGCGAGCCTAAAGTGGTATAAAGAAAAATAACATGCATGAAGATGCACAGAGCATCTAGTAAAAACAAAGCAGAAAGGATAGAGCAGTCATATATTTTTCTTTAAAAAGGTTTTAAAATGTATCTGATTGTTAGAGTCACAAAAGGTCTAAATGGTTCTGTTGCCTCTTTAATTAAATTCTTAGAAGTAATCAGATGCAAAATGACAAATGGCAAGAAGAGAACATACCACTGCTGAATAATTTTATCATTTATACCTATAACTGTCAATCCACGAAGGGCTATTTTTTATATGTCACCTAAATCATAGGAGCTGGTACCTTTTTCTGTGATTCATGTTGGCCCAGCTCTATGAT
The DNA here is from genome assembly GCA_004024805.1 of Geosciurus inauris. Taxonomy (NCBI): domain Eukaryota; kingdom Metazoa; phylum Chordata; class Mammalia; order Rodentia; family Sciuridae; genus Geosciurus; species Geosciurus inauris. The sequence goes on along the minus strand of PVHX01000577.1, from coordinate 168,398 downwards.
TTACTGCTAAATTATTTCCCTTCTCTTTTAGGGAATTTTTTTTTTTATCTCCTTTCTGTGATTAATCTCTCTGGTTTGAATGAGCAAAGCTTTTTAGATGAGTGAATGTCACAATTTCGTTGAGTATAAATTTTTTCAGTATGATTTTTTATACATATGTTTTTTTAAATGTGCTCAGAAAAGACAATTATTTATTTAAAGGCTTATATTTCCATTAAAAATCCTTGCCTACCTCAGTTATATATTCCAGGCTTTTCTCCCTGATACAAATGGCCTTTGCTTTGACAAGATGCAGTGACAACTGTTATTGGCGGTGATGCTACACAGAGTCCCCCCCCCCAGCAAAGTAGATGGCCCCGCTTTGAGTGATTTAAGACCACAGAACATCTTGATGTCTAATTCCTCGCGTGAGAAAGTGCCAAACAATCCTGCTGCGTGTGCGTATGCGCGCACGTGCATGCGCTCCTCTCTTGTCCTGCTGGTTCTTGAATGCTCACAGGCCTGCCCTTTCTGTGAATGACTAACATCAGTCCTTGAATTTTAGTCCTTTGAACAGGGAAAGCAGATGTTTCAAACTGCTTTAATGAGCCCCATCAACTAGACTCTGTTGCCATTTTGGGTGCCTGGGAATCATATTTTATTTCAGATCGACATGTCCAATATGCACGTGGCAATCTTTCTGAAGGCAATCGAACCCACCTCTCCCCAACCACCTCTCCATCCACATCTGACTTTATTCCTTTGTTTTACTAATAACTTTTACCTTGACTTATAATGTTTATATATTGGAATGCATACATTCGCCACCTAAGCTTGCCTTAGTGTTGTAGCAGAATGTATTCTAATTGACCTCAGAGAGCTATGGATAAGAAAAGCACACTTTAGCCAGTTTTATTTTTCAGTCTATCAAACATTTACTATGAACAGTGCTTATCAATATTATGTGATTTTACCCCCTTCTCTTCTTTTGCCCATTGTTTATTCAAAATCTATAAGGATGTCCCAAAGATCAGTTCTTAAAGATACTAGAGGGCCATGCCTTATTTTTACCACAAAACTAGATTATTCACCAGTTAAAGTCACCAGTTTATTCAGCTGGTACCCTCTTTGTTCCCTGCACACCTTACCTCACAAGAGTCCTAGATATTGTCAAGGGAATCCGAGGCATAAGGAAGGTGCCTATGTACAGAGTCTGTGCTCAATAAATGTCACTTTCCTTCCTGTGCCCTTTGACTTGAAGAGCCAGCAGGAAAACCATCTTGACATGTATGGCTTCTCCAAGTTGGATAAAATTTCCAGTTGGGTTAAATACTTCTGCCAGGTTTCAAGCCAAATGATAATGATACTGATAAATCAAATTTAATTAGATAAAAACAGGTACTGTCAGAAATTAGATTTTTAAAAACAGCTCTATGTTCTCATTTTCAGATCACTTTGCTGTATCCACAATGCTGGTATACAATCCTGAGATTCTTTACAATAAATTGTTGGGAACCAGATTTCTAAATAGAAGTGCTAGATGTTTATACCAGGAATAATGCTTGTTGGGATAGAATTACTTCCTGCATTGTTTGTGCATGCTTTTATTGAATCATTCACTCAACATGGCCCTACTATACTGTGAATTGGAGTGTAATTGTGAATTTAAAAATACACAAAGTTCATGTGTGCCAAGCAGAGGCGAAGAGAAAGCAGCAAAGAGAATGGAAAAATAATTCAATAACTCCTCACTTTGAAGCAAATTGTTAAGCTAGAGACTAAGGGTAACCAAGATAAATGCAATCCTATGAAAGGGACAAGTGAATTGGAAACAGAGAGGATAATCTAGAATTTTTTTTTTTTTCAAAAAGCTGTTCAAAACTTTGTTGCCTGTGTCATCTTGTTCAATAGCTGGAGACAGGCACTTAAGCCCTGAATGTTGCAGTTTCTCCTGTCAGTGCGACACACACTCATGGGGACCTATACACATGCTCTATTGCCAGGCCCCTTTGCAAGAAAAAAATATTGTTTCCCATTGTCCATTTTACAACAGGAAATGTTGAAGTCAGATGCTCAGTGGACCACAGTGACATTTATGGGTCAAGATGCACATTCAAATGCAAGTTGATTTTCACAGTAGGAGACGTCACACACAATGACACCTACTTGCAAAACCCTAAGGGCTGACTCTGAACAAGATCAAATTTTTTTTTTTTCTTTTTTAACCACAGACTGCAGCACATGAATTGATTTCTATCAAGAGAAAAACTTTGTTGAGTTTGATTACATGACTTGGACCAAAAATACAGACCCCCCCCCCACCAGTTATCAATGCAAGAACAATAAAATTTGCTTTGTGAAATAGGTAGAACTGATACATAAACTTTAAGAAGGCTTTAGATTTGGGTGAAGAAACTTAACCAAGGGAACAGATTTACAATCATGTTTGAGTTTGGGATAATAAATACTACCTTTACTCTGGCTGAAAGATTATGACAGTATTTCCAGAACCACATGAAGGTGATCACAAAGATGATTACACTACTCCCATATGTTATGGAATTTATTTGGCCAAAATTTAGGAAGTTCATTTCATGGGTTTGGAAGAACAGCGCATGAAGAGCAGACGTTTATATGGCTGTATTTTGGGAGTGAATTTATGTGAATCACAACACCACTTACAATAGTACATAGAAAGTACTCAGTAAATGTTTGCTAGCCTTATTATTTATAGAATATGCTTAATGTTTGCCACTTTATTCATCTTCATTATTCCAATGTGCAATATAAAGGGTCTGCCCTTGGGTGTGTCTGGAAATGCTGGCCTTACGTTGGAGGTCAATCTGGTGCCTTCCCTTTGGAAGGGTCTCAGGCTCATCAGACATTAGCACTGAGGAATTCAGAGAAGAAAGTCTCCCATCCATCCTATAGAGGTAAAAACCTCAAGGGAGTTCCTGACATGGAATAACTCAGCAATGAGTGGGTCTCTGAGCTCTGCTCTGAAAGAGATGTACCTTCATTGCAGGCTTGGCCTAGGATGGCACAATATATATTGGCAGTATATCCAGAAATAAGGGGCCAAAGTCATCATCAGTGTCTCAGATACATGTGACTCTTTCAACATGGGAAAACAAAAAAATAAGCCTTTCAGAGATACTGACTTTTTAAAAAAATATTTTTTAGTTGTAGGTGGGCAGAATATCTTTTATGTTTTATTTTTTTATGTGGTGCTGAGGATCGAACCCAGTGCCTCATGCGTGCTAGGCGAGCACTCTACCACTGAGCTATAACCCCAGCCCCCTGAAATTTTTTAATATAAAAATATTTTGATGATTTTTAAAAGCCAGCATTTAGTAAGCATATGTAGCTGCCATGATGGGGAGAACAAAGGAAAACAACTTCATTTCTTAAAAAAGTTTGGGCTTTTTGACAAAGCTAATTTTGATGAAATAGAAATCACTATATACCCCAAAGATTAGTCATTAGAGTGTGGGATTAAATAGTTTCATTACAATGCACAAAGGAACAAAATAACCACTAAATAATAGTCATTTTCAGAAACAGCTGCCTTAATGTCTTTGTATTAACACATGTAATGGTCAGCCTTATTTAAATTGGTATCCTTCTTCCTTTAAGAGACTATGAAATGGCTTAATAAAATTTATTTTAAAGGTCTATAAAATTACTAATTTGGCAGGACAAGGTGTATTGTCAAAACTCATTCTGTACATAAACTCCAAGTTTTCTCTCTTTTTTTTAAAATAAGGAGACCCAAAGTAGTAAAAGCAATTATATGGTAAGCAGAAATCTTTTTTTAAAATAGTAAACAAATATTCATTTAATGAATAGAAAACTGTAAAAGGAAAAAATGAAGTTTCAAAAAGGGGAACAAAAGAAATCTAGTCTGTTCTAGGTGAGGAAGCGTTTCCAGAAAATATAGTGAGCTCTATTTTAAACATAGTAGAGAAATGATCATCTGATATCTGTGGAGTATTTTTAATTTAAAAAGTTAACAATAGTTTAAAAATAAACAAGTTACTAAGTAATTTTATAAAAGATAATAAATAAATTAAATGAAAACAATTACCTCTGAAAGTAATTGCATTAATTCTATAGAATCATCCATTTATTTAAGGTGCACAAATATATTTTGTCCCTGACTAAATTGCCAATCTTTTAAGACCAGGAGCCATGTCTTACTTATTTGTGAATTTCCATAACATCTAGTGTAGTGCTTTCCACCTAATTGGGTTCAGTAAATGTTTACTGAAAGAATAAAGAAGGTTATGGGGGAAACTTTTGTCCTTTAACTTATGTTAAAAACAGTCTGAAATATAAAGTTCTGGCTGAGGAAAAGCAATTTTAGTGTTTCTCACTGAAGGAAAAGAAACATATTTCTGGCTCAACAACATTTAAGTGGCACTGCTTAAATCACGAACTCAAAAGATTTCTAAAGTATTCTGAAAGATGGAATTATCACAAAGAAAATGTTCGAGTCAGAAGTTTGGAGTGAACTTAAAACATCTAACTGGAAAATCTTGCTCCCTGTTATTTATGCTGTCAGGGCATCTCAGGAACACGTGTTGACGTTTGAGTCATTTTACTATTTCCCAGCTGCTGACTTGGAAACTCTAGATGTTACAGTCCTTGTTTATTGTGCTTCTCCCACAAAGATGAGTAAAACTCGTTTGCCAGAGCCCAGCAAAGGGCACGGTGACTCACAGACAATATGCATACTGATTCCACTTGGTGGATTTTCATTTGTCATCCTATCTTTTTATCCCAAACACCCTCCCATCGCTAAAATGACAGAACAATACTGATAAGTCACACCAATGCCCTGAGAACAACACTTTACACGTTACAATTAAATGTACGTTCTGGTAACACCCACTAGCTGATGAGAAAATGTGCAGGGATTTCGTTTAGTGGTTTCTGATACTGGCAATCTCTGAAAAACTGCTATTCATTTTAGCAAACGACTTATTCATCACATGCCACCTTGGCTAGCAACAGACAACACACAATTACATTTGCAATGTCAAAAATTCATTCCCTGAGGTGGTGGGGCAGAGCAGGAATTCATTTTTTTTTATGTTATTCTGGACTGTTTGCTCTTTGAGTATTATTCAATTTGGATTAGTCTTGTACTTTTGAAGCTCTTTTCACAGGGGTGTGCTATGTGAGTATACATGTGACGCCTCCTTGCTACACTGCTGAGATATGCCCTCTAAAGTATGTCTGAGACTCAGAGTCAAGGGTCAAGTGTTCTTCCTCATGTGTGGAAGCTAGTGAGAAAACAGGCATTGAATGAAAAGGGGTGGGGGGATCTCACAAAAATAGAAGGGAGATCAGTTGAGGAGAGTTAGATCAAGAAGGAGAAAGGGAAAGGGGAGAACCGGAGAATAAAATGAACCAAACATCCTGTATGTGTGCATGAATATGTCATAATGAACCATGCATTTATGTGGAATTATAATGCACCAATGAAAACAAAATATATATGTAAATAGAATGAAGACCAAAAGAGTAGAGGAAGGGAGTGGACCAAGGGAGGTGGGAGAGGAAAGGGGAAGTACTGGGGACTAAAATAGAGCAAGTTATGTGCATATGTGAATATGTCACAATGAACCCCATTATTATGTATAATGATAATACACTAAAAAATTAATAAAATACATCTGAGAAATTTTTAAAAAGTGCTTATTTGCCTAGAAGAATTATAAGTGGTTTTAAACATCACAAATGTAAACAGATTAATGAAATGTCAACATTTTATTTATACTCTACTATCGTGTCTAGTACAGTGCCTGCTAATATACAAAAGGGATTGCTTTTGAATAAATTGAGATTAGTTACTTTGTTCCTGTAGATATGATTTATACTGGTGCACATTGGAAATCTTCAGTTTTACTTAAAATTTCATCTTTAGAAATACAAAAGTAACGAGATATAATTATGAAATGTTGGATCTCAATGATCAAAACATCCTATTTAAATAAAAATCTCCACCGGAATAAAGTGAATAATAAAGTCTACCAAACACTGAAAACTAGGGGAAATTATTTTAATCACATTTCATATACTTAATTATCTCTTGGCATCTTTTTATATGACTATATTTTACAAACAAGCATTCAAGTACATCCTTAATTCCCCAAAGAAATGCTAATATACACTACTTTTCTTTTTCGCTCTTAATCTTAAACATCACTGAAGTCAGTCCTTATATAATAAGTTGTCCATCAGATTTAGATTACCCATGATACAATCTAGCCCTTGATGCACAGCATTTTAATGCACTGAGATTGGATTTAAGAAATCTAATGTGTCACTTACATCAACATTCATTTCATTCAAAAGCACATTCCTTATATTTTCACACACATTCTCAAGAAACAATTTCAATAAATAAAAATGTGAAAACAGTAGATTAAACACCATAGGATTAACTTTATTTGTTGGGGAATGATATGGTAGGGAGGTAGTGAGAAAATGAGGTTTCTATAGATCACATTAAAAACATGGAATTTAAATCCCAATTTTATCATCTGTGACATGTTTGGTAACAAGTTCAGGCTTTGTGTTCAACTCCTGACATTACCTCTTTCCATCTCCTATGTACTTTTGAATAATACTGAATAGAAGCTGGGAAGGATGGAATTTGGGACACAGCATAAACCAAAAACTACCAGTATAAAGAAGAACATTAACTCTCCAATTCACTTTTCTTAAGCCATCTGGAGTAATCGTAGACTACTTTTCCTTCCTCTAACAACTAATATTTGTTAAATACCTCCCCTTTGCTAGGCATTATGTTAATTTCTTTATAGGATTAACCAGATTTATTCTCACAAAACTAATTTTTAACCTTAGCTTAAAGAAGTGAAGACTCAGTCGTGTGCTTCAAAGGCTACTCAGGTAGTGGAACACCTGGCCCCCTAATACAGGCCCTTGACCCCTTGTCACATCACCTGTCCAGCTAGCACAAGGTTTGTCATTAGATAGAATGATCTTCCCTCTACTCTAATGACATTTTGCTCCATTTTGAAGACATGTGTTGCCCTGGCTTGGGAGAGCATCCCTTTCCTTTCCCTCAGATTTCTCATCTGATACATCTTGTCTTGTGATTAAGTAGCTTCACCTGACCCCTGTTTTCTAAGGCACCATTTTGCAAAGCATGGCCTGAGGACTAGTAGTATCAACATTACCCAGGAATATGTAATAACACAAATTTTTTGGGACCAACCATGGACCAACTGAAGAATAAGAAAATCTGGGAGTGGGCCCAGTAATCTGTGTTATAACAAGCTTTCCAAGTGATTTTGGATGTTTTAGGCAAAACATTTGAGATCCAGTAGAATCTGGGAGTCTAATAGAACAGTGGTTAGAAGTATAAATTCTAGAGTCAAATGGGTTGAGTTGAATCTTTGCTCCATTAAAGACTGTGACCCTGGGTGAATCACAACTGCCTTTCAGTTTCCTTAGTTGTAAAACAAGGGTGAGCTGTTGCATAGGATAAACCATAGTCCTGTGACTGGTATATAATGAATGCTCACTACATAAAAAGAATATTGTTATTAATTTTCCATTTCCTGTCACTCCCTGCTTCCAACTTTAAATTTTGGCATTTTCCAGTTCTTTATATTGCCTGAAACATACCACATTTTGCAATTCTGCGTCTCTGGGTTATGCCTCTTCACATGGAATACTTGTTCTTTCACTCACTTTGTCTTTACCCTCTGCCACCAGGAAAAAAAAAAAATCTACTTGTCGTTTCAAAACAAGTACAGAAATTGCCTCTTCTAAGAAAACTTCCAGGTCTTTTACTTCACTCAGTAGAATTACTCATTTCCATCTTTGATCTACTTCAAACCCTTCATTATTATACTTCCAATACTGTGTCATAATTTGTTTCAAATCTGCAACCTACTCTGACAATGAGCTTTTTCTGGGTTACACAACTATCATTGTTATCTGTCTCCACCTCACCCTACTTTTGAAAAATCTGATTTCCAAAGATCTTAATGATGGTAAACAGTACTGTTTCTTTATAAAGAACAAAACAAAGCTAGTTCTAATTAACATTTGTCACATATAATCACTTGGTTTATTATTTCAGTTGTATCACTTTTCTTGCACAGTCTCCTATACATTTAATCTCCTGTGACAGTGATACAAACACTATCAGGCCTATTGCCCCCATTCCACACATGTCCTCAGTGTTGGCTGTTCAGGCTGCCCCAGTTTTAGAACTGCCCTCTTGGCAGGGAGTCACCTGGACCAGGAAGCTAGCTTACAGCCAAGGACTGACTGCATGGAGGATATAAAACGCCAGTCCTGTAGCTTCAAGATTGGGGAGGTAGCTGTGGTACAGAGGTTTGGTTTATGATCTCAAGCCCACTATGGGCGAGGGCAAAATTAGATTTGTCTGAGCTCACCTCTTTAATCTTTTTCCTTTTACATCCTGTTAAGTTTCTACTGAAAAGTGTTTTTCCACTCCTGCCTAAGCTCCTCTTCTAGAGCCTCAGCTGTCTTGGACCCTTTTTCCTAACTGGGCTCCTGGGATAGTTGCTTGGGGTCATATAGCTGATGAAGAGAAAGTCTGGACACAGAAGAGCTGGATCTCACCTCCAGATGTGAGTCTGTACTCACTATGTGGCCTTGGGAAATCCACCCCACCTCTGAAACACACTTTATCTAGATATAAAAAGGATGATGTCTTCTTCATCATAAGGGTAGATGTGAGGTTCATATAAATAACAAAGACATTAAAAAATGTAAAGTCATAATTGTAAAGACACTATGCTGTTTTCTGGTATTTAGATTGTATACCCTATTATAAAATCTTTATAAATCACAGGATTCTACTCTATCCCCTCAGCTGGGAGCCCACAGGAACAGTATGCTGCTGGGTATATGCTACCCTCATGTGTGTTTTAGTAAGTCCTTGTTCTTTATTTGCCTTAGCTCTAGCATTTAATCATGTTTCAGGAATTTGTGCTCATCCTTTCACCTCCACACATCCCAAGTAAATTGCACTATCTTTTTCTTAGATAATTTCATTCTACTTAATTCTGACTACTCTTCTGATCTACCAAGGCCATTTTAAAGTCTAACTCTATTGTACATGGTACAAGTCAATCATACATATGAGAGTGTGTATGTATAATTATGTATATAAATTGTTTTTCCCAACTTAATGTGATTTCAACTCAGATCCAAAACCAGGTCCACTTGCTTTATTTTAATGAGAGGCCATGCTCAGGGGTCACAATAAACACCCATGTTTATAATGTAGAAGGGTCATAGGATCAACAATCTAAACAATCATCCAATTTGGTGAAATAACCACTTTTTCTCATTTTTCACTGAATTGCTAATTGGTAAGCTGCCTAGAGATGTAAACATAAAGGCAAAAACAATGAGAAAATGTCAGAAGAAAACCCACTGTCACTGAACACAAAATCTCCACAAAAAGGGAAATTCAAAGTAAAGGCTCTCACTGGTTTAATGAGAATTTTAGTCGATGATAAAAACAGCCTTTGTGGCTATGGCAGAATACTCACAAGGACTTTTTTGTTTGACTATTTATTGAAGTCTCTTTTTGTTAACTGTTGCAGTTGATTTGAGTTATACTGTGCTCCACTTTGGGGCCTTCTGTACTCATATTTAAGAGTCTGATAATTCACATCTCTCAGGTTTTAAGACTTAAGTGATATTGTTACAAGATATTTTTTTCTTCAGTTCAGCTAAAATGAACTCTTGATCCTTTATGAATGTTGTAGAAAAGGCATCCAGCTTTCATTCTGTGTGAGATTATCTGAGGTTATGATATAATGAATTGTAGTATTCACTCAAGTCCCATCTCAATGCAGGTAATTTGGAAACACTGATTAACATAGGCATAACATTTCATCACAATGTTGCCATATTTTAAAATAAATTAATATTTTAAAACTATTTAAAAAATTAGTCTGCTTTAAGCTGGGAGCAGTGGCACATGCCTGTAATCCCAGCACTTAGGGAGGCTGAGACGGGAGAATCACGAGTTCAAAGCCAGCCTCAGCAACGGCGAGGCACTAAGAACTTAGTGAGACCCTGTCTCTACATAAAAAAGCACAAAACAGGGCTGGGGATGTGGCTCAGTGGTCGAGTACCCCTGAGTTCAAACCCCAGTACCAAAAAAAAAAAAAATTTAGCCTGCTTAAATATTGTTTTATCGTAACTGGAACAAAAAGGTCTAGCTATCTAAAACCAATTTTTGCTCATAGAAATGGAAAATATTTGGTTGGTGTAGTCATGAGTTAGAAATTTGAGCCTTTACCACTCTAATGTTTAAGTAATATTTTTGTTGGAGTGAAGAAAAATTTCTGGACTAGACAGTAAGCTTAGCTGCCTTTACAGTAAAGTTACTTATATAGAAAGGATATTACATCTAGGAAATAAAGAAAAATACTATCTATTGTGAATAGCAAAAACAGTACTCATACAATATTGGCTAGCTGGAACCCCAAGGCTTTTCAGAATTGGACAATTTCAGTGATAAATGCATTCAGGACAAAGGGAACAAAAAGACTGGTGTTCTTTACACCTGTGTGTGAGCACTGAAGTGGTTTCCTTCCAAAAGAAAATATTAACGTCCAGTTAAATGTTAGCTATTTCTATTTTTAAAAAAACAAACCCCCAAACACAAATGAAATGCATTGATCTCTTCATTTATTTCCAGTTAGAAAAATTCACAATCCTGGCAGACTATGGGATTAGATTTGCAAAGTCTTTTTCAAATGCATTTGTTCCTTTTTTGTCCCTCCTGTTCCGTCTGGAGGAAATTTTGCACATGAACTATTTCCATTTAACAAGATTATGCATATCTTGGCCAGACTATTCTAGTTCTCCTTTAAGCTAAAAGAATATACAAATATAATAACATTTACCATACCTCCACATATACAATTACCTATGAAAAACAGGGACAGAAGAATAATACTCAGTTTATTTCCCAGTTCACATTTTTGCTTTTAAGGTACTCTGATTTACCTCCCCACATAAAGCAATATTTATTTTCGTATACAATTGATAATGATTTGGATAACTGATGTGGAATTCCCTCTTGGAAAATAAAGTTAGTGGAAAATGTGGAATTTTGACACTGAGGATACATCTATGAAACTTAACAATTTGACTGGCATAGTAATAATGTCTCATATGGACATAGCACTTTAGAGTTTACAGAGCAATTTGGTTCCTCCTGACAGTATTTTTGTAGGAGGAAAAAACTCGATTAAGGTACAGTATCAGTTATTCTACTGTTGAATATGACTTGTAATTTGAACTGCAAAGTAGAGCACATCATATTAAAGATATCAAAAACAGGCAAGATGGAGAAAAAATATGGCTAATTAAGAACAAAAAAAAATTTATTGTAGCTGGCACCAATCCCTGGTTTTACCTTTTAAAAAAAGTATTATTCTCATTTGTAAAGGATTGTAATTTTTAAAAAATATTCTCTTTAAAATGTCCTGACAAGTTACCAATGAGTGACTTCCAGTGAAACTCATAAGCCTAAATTGTAGCTAATAATAATTTCTCTCTCATCTGAATTATCTTTGATGCTGTTAAAAAAAAAACACCACCACAATAATCCATTGGATATTTTGGACTAAGCCATGTATTTTGTAAAAAATTGTCACAATGATTAAGAAATGTTATGAGCCAGGTGCAGTGGCTCATGCTTGTAATCCCCACACTTAGGGAGGCTGAGACAGGAGAATCGCGAGTTCAGAGCCAGCTTCAGCAATGGCGAGGCACTAAGCAACTCAGTGAGACCCTGTTTCTACATAAAACACAAAATAGGGCTGGGGATGTGGCTCAGTGGTCTCATACCCCTGAGTTCAATCCCTGGTACCAAAAAAAAAAAAAAAAAAGAAAGAAAAAAGAAATGTCATGGTGCTCTGAAGCAAAAGGCTATGATCAACTCGAGTCTACCATGTTGCTTTGTCAAGTATGTCCTTAATGAATTTTTTTTTTTGTTGACCTGTAGGTTGAATGGTTGTTCAAGCTCATTTAAGAGCCAAATTTCAGTTTAAAAATATTTTTGACAAATAAAAAGTGATTAAAAATGATTTTTGGAAATATGAGTTAAATATTTAATATTCTTTGGGACTTCTACAATGACATAACAGAAAACTAAGGAATTACATTAAATGTATTTGTTTGTAGCCCACAAAATAGATTGAATTAGCTAATTCACAGATTAAGGAGTTTATATGTATTTCTAAAGGATATTAGTCCAGAAATGAAGTTTAAGGAGGAAACAGGTTTAATTTCATAGCTATAAAATAGAATTTAAAAGTGTGATATAGTGTGGCTATAAGCTGTACACAGGTGTAGCTCAGTGCTACACCTGACATTTCTCATAGAGAAAGATATTTACAATACTGAGATAAAATTTAGAAAGAAAATTGATTAGACATGACCGTGATATTCATGAGTAATTTTCCAGGTAAAACTCTGTCATGTTAGTCAAATCAGCCAGGAGACTCAGACAATGATTTGTGTATCAGTCTCATCTGCCTGAACCCTATCCTGAACTAACTAAATAATGCAGAAGAGAATATTTAAATTATCTAGACAATCTCCCATTTTATTTTGAAGAGATTGTTTTATATATTATTTATAGTATTATAACATATGAACTATTTAGCATAATTTAGTCTCAATAATATACTTGATCCAACGTTTTAATTCATCATAATTTATGAAGGTATACCATTTTAAAGTGATTTAAATCAGATTCTTATATATGTTCCTTTAGGAGGAAGGCCAGTTGTTATTAGAATTATTTAGCCATAGTAAAAATACTTTGGAATACCAGTTTAATTTCCATCTAGGACAGTGAATCAGATCATGAATATATTTCAAGTGCTATAAAAATATTTTGCTTGTTTGTACTCATCTAAAATGTGCTTAAGGATCTTTATGTAAGAGTAAATATAAATTTTCTTTTAAATTGTACTCCATCTGTGTACAATGAATCAAAATGCACTCTGCTATCATGTAAACCTAAATAGAATAAATTAAAAAATTTTTTTAAAATTTTCTTTTGAACTAGTGTGTCAAGAGAAAGGTTTATGGTGTACTATAGAGAAATATTGATATAAACTGAAACAAAATAATATATAAAAGAATTAAGTTTGGTAATATTTACAGATTTTATTGCTAGAAAATGCTAATCAAAAATCACCTTTTTTTGGTTTTGTTTTGTTGAAAACCTTCCTGCTATTTAAAAAGCATAAGAGACATGATATGGATAGATTCAACATAGATATTTTAAAGAAAATAAAGCAAACATATTCTTTGAGTATATGAATAACAATTTTGGAAGTTTTCTTAAGTAATTATATAATGGTACATTTTAAATTTGAATTACACACTTTGTTTAGAATGAAGTCATTTGTTAAAGTGTGTTCTACCTGTATGTCTATTTTCTTTCAGTCAAGTTTTTTCCAGCTAATGAGTTTGACAGTAGAGTTTTAACACAGATAAACAGCTCTTCCCCCTCCTCCTCAAAGCTTGTGTATTAGAATGGACATAAAAAGGCTCCATTTGGGTCTTCACATAAACCAAACTCTTTCCTGCCTAGAGATCTTCTGAACACTCTTACCTCTGCCAGAAGTGCTTTTTCCTTTGAATAAGGCCCTCCCAGGTTTAATGGTCTGGATGGCATTGATCCATTTTGGGAGAGATATTTTGGTTAATTATTTTGGGTCCACAAGAGTGAGGTATGTAAAAAATTGTTTTAGCTTCATTATTTAGAATTAATATAACATAGTTTTGTACATGTAACCAAATACAAATGTCTTAACTTTAATACAGTTGTGATCTTTTACTTTGGAGGGAGTTTCTGGTTTATACTTGGAGAAAGACTCATTAAATTTTAGTAATGAAAGAGATGATCATTTCTAAGCGAAACCCATTTTTATGGAAGAGGGAAACAAAGGGGAAAAAAAAGTCCTGGCACTTTTCCAAGGCTAGAGTCACCCAAAGTATCAGAAACAGAATCAGGAATCCCGACTTCTAATCATGTGCTCCACAGCCTAGCCCGCCAACTACTTATGTTCCATGTTATGTATTATATTTGAAGTTTTTCTTGTATAGGTCCAATATCAATTATAATTTAGGCTAGTATGCATTTCATTGTGAGTCCAATTTAATAGCATACTTTGAGGCTCCAATGCACTGAAAAAATGGTGCTTGTCAACCTGAAGAAAAAGGAATGGCCTCCGACCCTCACATAACACTGTGAGATCATTAGTAATGATACCACTGGAAATATATTGAAAATTAGTGGATGAGGAAAAAAAACTTGATTTATAATGCAATATTTGTGTATATCTCTCTCTTCTAAGATATTTTTCTACATTAGATTTCACAATATTTCCTTAAGGGATTTTTATTATCAAACTTTCCAATTTAACCCAACTCGAACTGGAACAGTTAATATGGGACCTGAAGTAATTGAATCAAAAAAGTTCAACCACATTTCTTCACCAAATTCATCTCCATTTTTATATGCAAAAAATTATTTTCAGAGAAAAATGTTTACCCTCATCCTGAAGCTGTAAAGCAAAGATAACAATTTTCATGTGGTATGTGAAAAGCAGGCTTGCTGCTCTCTGGCTACACATAAGAGAAAAACTATCCTGATGGCCTTTTGAGGACATAGAGCATGTCTCTGCCATCTCTCTCTCTGCAGTGCCTCCTCGTACCTGGCACAATGAGCACTTGATGCACACGTTAAAAAAATAATAACATACACTGTTACATTCAGAATTCCTTCCATATTTTCATTCTATCTTGCCTTATATCTAATTAATGTTTATTTCCTAAATTGTGACATAGTAATAAGCATAATAAAAGTTTGTAAATCATATTAGAGGAGAAATTTAAAAGTATATTGCTAAGTTCTGAAACAACAGAAAAGGTCATATAAAACATTCATATTTATTACTACCTAGAAGCCACAATTCTTGAAATATAACTCATTTTCCAAACTGCAAGGAAATGGTTCACATTATAAAATATGAATGATTACTTAAAAAAAGCTCTGTCTTCCACATAAAGCACCAGTCTTATATCTTACGATTTCAAAAGGGTATGCTATGTGCTCTTTGATTTGATAATATTTCTAGGAAATAATTTCAACTCAAATAATCCTAGATCCAGGTGAGTGCATCAGGATAGGCAGCCTCCAACTTGGAGGTTAGCTTGTTGTCCATCTGAAAAGTATTTAAGGACCATAAATCATTATCATCAAATAGATTTTATTTGAGGACCTTCTGTGTCTACAACACCCAAGGAGGTGTTAGAGTGATTTATGGCACAGTGTTAAAAATATTGAAATCTGTTTCTAATTTAACCTTGGAGTGAGAAAAGATGTGGTAGCAATTTGGGAAAATTTGATGATACAGTACACGTATAAAGTCCCAAATGTAAATTTTTGTATAACTTCTGGTAAGCATATTTTAACAAAAGCAAAAAAAAATTTTAGAAATACAGTGCTATTCTACCCATGGTCCAAAACACTAATAGAGTATACATATTGACCTGCTGAAGATAGTGTGGTCCACTGAGAATGATTCTGGTCCAAGAAATTCATCAGTGGCCTTAACTGTCCATTTTTCCATATCAGCATTTCTAAGATTCTCTTCTGGGGAAGACTTAATAGAAAGTCTATGGGCAAAAGTTACATATTCTAGTAATTTTGTGAAATGTTGCCTACTGAATTACTTTCTTGGAATTTCACAATGCATTAATAAGGCTTCTGAGAAGTCCTGCGCAAAAGAAACTGATTTGACCTCGTCTAACTCAGCATTTCTAAAACTAAATTAGACTTTTTTCATACACCATTTAATAACATCCAATAAATCCTGGTTTTGAACACTTGAACTAGATATATTGGTAAGATTAGTATTGTCATTGTGAGATCTATTTTGTGCTGGGTAAAATTCTCCATATCCTAGAATTATAGTTTGGATATGAGGTGCCCCCCCCAATCTTCCTGTGTTAATGCAGGAATATTCAGAGGTGAAATGACTAGATTGTAAGAGCTATAACCTAATCAGTCCCTTAGTTTGAATGAACTAACTGAATGGTAACTGCAGGCAGGTGGAGCATGGCTGAAGGAGGTGGGTCACTGGGGGCAAGCCCTGGAAGTATGCATCTTCCCTTTTGTCCCTTTCCCCTCCTCTCTCTTTTCTTCCTGACCCTGTAATGAGCTGAGCAGCTTCCCTCTGCCGAGCCCTTCCACCAAGACAGTCTGCCTCACCTTAGGTTTAGAGCAATGAAATCAGCCATTTATGGACCGAGGCTTCTGATACCATAAACCTTAAAGCTTTCCTCTAAGTTATTCTTTTTTTTTTTTTTTTTAGTACTGGAGATTGAACTCAGGGGCACTCGACCACTGAGCCACATCCCCAGCCCTATTTTGTGTTTTATGTAGAGACAGGGTCTCACTGAGTTGCTTAGTGCCTCACTGTTGCTGAGGCTGGTTTTGAACTTGCAATTCTCCTGTCTCAGCCTCCCTAAGTGCTGGGATTACAGGCTAAGTTATTCTTGATGAGTATTTTGGTCACAGTAACCAAAAGTTAACTAAAATGCCCAGTTTTATGATCACATGCAACATGGTAACTTCTTTAATGTTGACACACATGTACACTCTCTTTTCCAAGGTGGCCACCTCCCTCCGATAACAATTTTCATAAAAGTGGCATAATCTAGGAAAATTTGTATTGAAAGAATTTACAAGATACACATGTTAAGAAGCAATAGTAGGAGGGCTGGGGTTATGGCGCAGTGGTAGCATGCTCGCCTAGCACGCATGAGGCACTGGGTTCGATCCTCAGCACCACGTAAAAATAAAATAAAGCTATTGTGTCCACCTACAACTAAAAAATAAATATTTAAAAAAAAAAAGAAGCAATAGTAGGAAGTAATGTTCTATTTCATTTACTATCATTATTCTTAGTTCTGTTTGGAAAAAATTGTGGTAGACTAGTTCTTTGAAATAATATATTCTGAAAATCTTTACTTTAAAATGAGATAAACTCCACTTCTATTCAACATAGTCCTTGAAGCTCTTGCCAGAGCAATTAGGCAAAAAAGACACTACAGGGTTACAAATAGGAAAAGAAGAGCTCAAACCGTCTGCTGATGACATGGTTCTAAAAACCCAAAAAACTCCACAATAAACTTCTAGAACTCAAATGTATTCAGCAAAGTAGCAGGATACAAAATTAACACCCATAAATCAATTATGTTCCTATACTCCAATAATGAATCAACTGAGAGAAATTAGCACAACCATCTCATCCACAATAGCCTTCAGAAAAATAAAATATTTAGGAATCAATCTAACAAAAGAGGTGAAAGATCTGTATAATGAAAACTACAGAATACTAAAGAAAGAAACTGAAGAAGATCTTAGAAGATGGAAAAACATCCCCTGGTCTTTAATAGGCAGAATCAATATTGCCAAAACGGCCATACTACCAAAAATGCTATACAGATTCAATTCAATTCCCATCAAAATTCCAATAACATGCTTCATAGAAATAGAAAAAGGAGTCATGAAATTCATGTGGAAAAAAATAAGAGGCCCAAACTAGCTAAAGCAACTCTTAGCAAGAAATACGAAGCAGGAGGCATCACAATACCAGACATTAAATTATACTGCAGAGCTACAGTAACAAAAACAGCATTTATTGGCACCAAAATAGGCAAGAAGACCAATGGAACAGAATAAAAGACACAGACAAACCCACATACAGTTACCTCACGCGAGACAAAGGCACCAAAAACACACCCTAGGGAAAAGATAGCCTCTTCAACAAATGGTGCTGGGAAAATTGGAAGTCCATAATGAAATCCATAGAATGAAAGTTGATCCCTATCTGAACAAAAATAAAAAATCCCTGAACATAAACCAAGTTGAAGTGAATCAAAAACCTAAGAATTAGATGAGAAAACTTGCACCTAATAGAAAAAAAGGTAGGCCTAAAACTTCAACATATTGGCACAAGAACTGACTTCCTGAACAAGAATCCTAAAGCAAAAGAAATAAAATTTTTAAAAAATCAATAAGTGAGATGGCATCAAACTAAAAAGCTTCTTAACAGCAAAAGAAACAAGTGTGAAGAGAGAACCTACAGAATGGGAGAAAATCTTTGCCGCCTCTATCTTAGGACATTAATTTCCAGGTTACACAAAAATTCAAAAATCTTAACATCAAACAAACACAAACAAATAATGCAATCAATAAATGGGCAAATAATAAATATGAATGATAAATACATGAAAAAATGTTCATCTCTTGCAATTAGAGAAATGCAAATTAACACACTGGGATTTCATCTCACTGTCATCAGAATGACAATTATCAAGAATACAAGTAACAATAAATGTTGCCAATGATGTGGGGAAAAGGGAATGCTCACATGTTGTTGTTGGGACTGCAAATTGGTGCAACCACTATGGAAAGCAGTATGGAGATTCCTCAGAAAATTAGAAATGGAACCACCATTTGACCCAGTTATCTCACTCCTTGGCATATAGCTAAAGGATTTAAAATCAGCATACTACAGTAATAGAGCCACATCAATGTTTATAGCAGCAAAATTCACAATAGCTAAGCTATGGAACCAATCTAGATGCCCTTTGACAAATGACTCAAAAAATTGTGGTATATATAAAAAATGGAATATTACTCCACCATAAAGAAAGATGTATGAGATTTGCCAGTAAATGGATGGATCTGGAAAATATCATGCTAAGTGAAATAAACCAAGCCCAAAAAACCAAAGGTAGAATGTTTTTGCTGATATGAGGAAGCTAAACCAAAATAAAATGGAGGAGGGGATGAAGAGATGTTCAGTAGATTAGACAAAGGGGAACAAAAGGAAGAAAGCGGGAATAGGAAAGACAGTAGAATAAATCTAACATAATTTTTCTATGTGCACATATGAAAATAACTAAGTGAACCCCATCAAGGTGCCCACCCACAAGAATGGGGTACTAATTAGAATGAGATATATATTATGCTTGTATAATTTTACCAAAATGGATTCTACTGTCATGTATAACTAAGAAGAACCATTAAAATAAAATTTAAAAAAAATACGAGACAAACTGCTAGTTCTTTGCGGTAACTGGCTTCTTTGCACTTGGTCTTTCCTAAGCTCTGAGTATCTTCATATGTATATTGTAGATACTCAGTGCATGATTATTAAATTGAAGAAATTCTTTAAAATTGCCATCGTTCTTGTCATCAACCACTGATCTTGGTTGAACCATTTCTTTTTATGTATTTTACTTTATTCTTTGATACATAGGTTTTAAAACAAAGATGGATTTTTATTATCTATATTGTGAGGCAGCCATTTTGGTTCAGACACAGTTAAAAAGAAAAAGTCGATGGACTACAGAATCTATAGGAACAGCTATAGGACACGAAAAAGCCCACATCTTCAATGGAAACACACTTGTTGCACTTTCAGTAAGAGATTTTTAAAAAATAATGTGACAATAGAAATATAGTATAAGATAGGGAATTTTACTACTTGGAATATATGCCAGATTTTCATAAAGTTCACTTGAGTGTCCACTACATGGCTGTGCTCTGGGTCTTAGTTCTGGAATTTTCACTTTTAGAATATTTCCTTGAGTTTTGATGTCCCTATCTGTGGTTGGAAACCAGATAATCTGATTAGTTTTATTATATTGGTCAAAATGAAGTAACAGTCAGCTTCAGAGTGATCTGAAAAGCAGTGCAAGCCTCACCCTATATAAACCCCATGGCAAGGGCTAAGCACTTCACTCATTTCTATTTCTATAAAATGAGGATCATAAAATCCTTTAATTTAAAAATTGTTTTCTTTTTTATTGGCACATTATATGTAGCAGTAAGATTTTTTTTATAATATATTCATATGTGCACACAATAAAACAGTACAATTTGAACAATTTCATTCCCCAGTACTCCCCTTTCTCTTCCCTTCCCTTCCTCCCCCTGATCCCCTTCTTCCATTCTACTGGTTTCCCTTCTGTTTTTTTTTTTTTTAATTTGTTCTAATTGGTTATACATGACAGCAGAATGCATTTTGACACACTGTACACAAATAGAGCACAACTTCTCATTCCTCTGACTGTACATGGTGCACTCATACCAGTAGTGTAATCATACATATATAAGGTAGTAATGACTGTCTCATTCTACTACCTTCCCATCCCTATAGCCTCAACCCTCCCCTCACTCCCCTCTGCATAATCCAAAGTTTCTTCATTATTCTCTACCCTACAACTATGAATCAGCATCCACTTATCAGAGAAAACATTCAGCCCTTGATTTTTTAGGATTGGCTTACTTCTCTTAGCATGATGTTCTCTAGTTCTATCCATTTACCTGCAAATGCCATAATTTCATTATTCTTTAAGGCTGAGTAATATTCCATTGTGGATATGTACATTTTTTGAAAACATTTTAGTTGTCAATGGATTTTTAAAAATTTATTTATGTGTGGTGCTGAGAATTGAACCCAGAGCTAGGCAAGCACTCTACCACTGAGCCATAACCCCAGCCCAATGTACCACATTTTTTTATCCATTCATCTATTGAAGGGCATCTAGGTTGTTTCCATAATTTAATTATTGTGAACTGAGCTGCTATAAACATTGATTGTGGCTGCATTACTGTACTATGCTGATTTTAAGTTCTTTGGTTATAAACCGAGGAGTGGGATAGCTGAGCCAATTCCAAGTTTTCTGAGGAATCCACACTGCTTTCCACAGTGATAGCACCAATTTGTGCAACATATGAGTGTACCTTTCCCTCCACATCGTCGCCAACAGTTATTGCTTGCATTCTTGATAATTGCCATTCTAACTGGAGTGACATGAAATCTTAGAGTTGTTTTGATTTGCATTTCTCCAGTTGCTACAGATAAACATTTTTCCATATGTTTGTTGAGTAATTCTATTTCTTTTGTGAAGTGTCTGTTTAGTTCCTTAGGCCATTTATTGATTGGATTATCTGGGGTTTTTTGGTGTTAAGAGTTTTGAGTTCTTTATGTATCCTGGAGATTAATGCTCTATCTGAGGTGTGTGTGGTAAAATTTTTTTCCCATTCTGTAGGCTCTCTCTTCATGTTATTGACAATCCTGTAATTTATTTCAAAGATTGATCATATTATGTGCAAACTATAGCACAGTCCCTGGCACATAACAGGAAATTATTGCTAGGGTCTATGAGGCATGTGAAAGCTCCTTTGTGAACTCTTACAGTAATAAAATGCAATTATCATTATGGAAACATACCATGCTTACAACTGGAATATTCTTCCCTTTGAGTATTCTTATATGTGTGACAAGAGAAGAAAGTTGGGCTAAGCTGCTTCTTACCATGTGATCTTAGTTAATTTCACTGAACACATTTTCCTAGGATTTTAAGTAAGTTATTATCACCTCCCTCATAGAAGTTCTGTGTGGGTTTAAATGAGATATTGAATGAAAAAATCCTCAGCTCAGTGCTTGGCTGGCAGAGTTTATGCAATAAATGTTAATCTTCTGCTTTTGCTTCAAAAACTAGTGTTAGTACCAAATATGTAAACAACAAATAAAGCAAATCTTATATTTATAGAATGTGTAACATGTACTCAATCTCACTTAAAAATCATAGTGGATTTTCTATTATTTACTTACTTCACAGAAAAAGGAAGTGAGCTGCCAAGGGGCTAAAAGCTATACACAAGGGAGGGGGATTGGAGTTTTGTGTGGTGATTTTTTTCCATATTACATGGCCCTCTGGATAGCCTATCAGTATTAACAGAAGTACAGTAGAAGTATACATGACATTTTCAATACATTTCTACACATGTAGACATGATTATTGACTTCTTTAACAAGACAAATATTCCAAGGTACTATATTAGAAGAATATATTTTGGAACTCTGCAACAGAAATTAGAAGTTAAATAATTTCAAGGGATGCTATCTTTTTGTTAAGAAAATGTAAGAGGGGAAAAGACCTATTCCTTTCCATCTTGGGAAATAATCTAGCACATGTGCCAGAGATATGTAAGAAATGCTCCTTGGCCAGACTGAAGGCTGTCTCTGAGATGACAAAGTACATCAGAGGGAATCATATTAACCTATGGACCAGAAGTTCCAGGTGCCTGGCCCTTAGCTCATTGCTGGAAATGTAAAGATAAATAAGGTGAAGTTTCTTGCTGGATGTAACCAACTTGCTGGGGAAAAAAATAGGCAAAACATCAGGCATTAAACTGCCATGCAGTAGTCATTGTACTCTGCCTGGGTGTAAAGCGCCATAGCAGCAAGTTTGCTGCTAAAGCCAGTTTGCTCAGCACCAAGTGCTCAGGTGCTTGTCACCATTTCCCTTATTGTATTCTTCTACCTCTGAGAAGCGGGAATTGCTGTTCAGACATGGTAAAAAACTCAGAAAAAACTTGCCACAGAGCATGTAAAAAACAATTCATCCAGGAGTTATTTAGTTCTGTTTGATCCCAGGATGATATTCTTCCCACTTACTGCAGGGAGACCTGGATGATCCTCAACTTTCTTCAGCATTCTGTG
Organism: Geosciurus inauris; assembly: GCA_004024805.1. Lineage (NCBI taxonomy): Eukaryota > Metazoa > Chordata > Mammalia > Rodentia > Sciuridae > Geosciurus > Geosciurus inauris. The sequence goes on along the minus strand of PVHX01000577.1, from coordinate 145,773 downwards.
TCAGTAAACACAGCTCGTGTGTGGCAACCTCTGCAGGAACAAGTCTAAATAAGTGTAATGGCATTCTCCTATTACTTTATATGTATTTAACATATGAGTCCATTTATTCATGACAATAGCTAGTAATAATTGCCTCATATTTACACTAGAAGGCAAGTTGAGTATAATTTTTGAGAAAACATGAAGGCACTTGTTAGGGAGTCTAATTTACTCTACCTCATATTAGGCGACCCTTAGAGTTCTTCATCACTTTCTAATTCTAATCATTTACTTTCATGGAGAACATCACCTACCCATGTTGCTAGATCATTTTCTATAAATTATGTACAACACAAGTAATAGTATATAATATCACCACTTAAATAAATATGTATTATTTATAGTGTCATAGGTGAAGTATTGAAAGAAATGATATAATTTGCCAGGAATCCTATTTTGAAAATAACTTGTCCAGAATGCTGAATCTGTGCAAACCTGGCTTTTTTCCTGTTTAGATTTTTTTTAGTAATAAATGTGTGTTATAATAAAATATTTCAAATAAACACTGCATTATTAATGTACCTTGTACTTGCTCTAGGGCAGCCCAGGCATAAATGGTTCATTTAAATTCTGGGCTCTTCCTATAACACACACAGTACTTCTAATAGTTCTGTATGTGAAGACTAGACTTTTATTGTTTCCAGTTCTACTTGAATGTTTTCTGCTGATGTCCTACCCTCAGTATTTAATGCTCTACCACCAAGTATAAATCTTTTCCCTCTTACTTCACTGCCAGATGTCTGCAGCAAAATTCGCATTATTTAGTATTGCTAATATTTTCAAAAGAATGCACATCATGGGTGAATTTATTCTCTAGTTCCACAAGATCCTGTGTCTTTCTTCTTTCACTGGGTTACAATCAATTTTAACTGGTGACAAAATGCATGGTTCTTAAATTGTGTCATAGATCATTTCAAGGCCAAGAGAATTAATATAGCAGTATCACTTTGGGCTTTGGGACATTAATAATCTAGAATTACCAGAGAAGAAAACATGATAACAAACTGGTCACTCTTGGCAATTACTTTTTTTTACCACAATGAGACCAAAGGACAGAACCCTTTTACCTTCTCATTTTTCAAACTCATATATATTACATTATGTAGTTTCCATTAAATATTACCTAGTGGTTAATTAAAAATTATGAAATGATATTCATTACAAAGTATTAATCAATACTTGCAATCCATTTACCTTGAGTGTAGAGATCAATTTCTAGAAGTAGTATTATAAGCTATTTGTCTTCTTTATTTTTCTTGCCTAAAATATGCTTTTGGATAATCTATGAAAGAAAATCTCCCATCTAAAATTAGAAATTATAAACTGCCTTTTAACAGAATAATCACAAAGTGGTTCTTATTAATAGCTTTCTAGTAAAGCCATCTTTTACGTCCTTTCTATGCAAGCTTTCAACTTGTTGCTGTGTGTTGAAATATTTCAGCAGACAGATGTACACTTGAGATCTCCCTAGAGGTCCAATCAAACAAAAATTTCAACACAGTCATGACATTCTTCAACAGACTGGGCACTACCTGTAGACTCCAAAGTCAAGGCTAGACTGATCCACTGAATAGGCAACCAGGTAAGCCAGGTACTAGACAGACATGTCTCCAGGTTTGCAGGTCAGAAAGAGCATAAACAATTGGTTCTCTTGGGTTACTTGTGTGCTGATATTCTGGGGGCACCTGGTCCAGTTTAAGCTATATTCAGATCTGAGTGGGGAGACACTGGGAAAGAAAGTATGGTGGAAGAAAGAGGAAGACACCCTCCTTACTAAAAACTTTAACCTGTTCCCTAAAACTTCCAGTAAAGTTCTATTCCAAATATGCCCATTGTAAAGTATATGACATAGGAACACACTGTGTAGGTCCTTAAAAGAGGGAATTTAGAGTAGGGATTTGGAGTTCCTGGCATCTGGAGCTACCCTTGTTATAGCTCTAAGAAATCATTAGGTAGGGTAGGATCTTGAACAAGTTACTTAACCTTTCTTGGAATCCCTTCATCAAATAAAGGTAGATAATCATACTCTCAAGGTTGTAGCAAAGATGAACTGAACTCGTATGTAAAGAATTTAGAGCAGCATGCAACATACCGTGAAGCTTTACTTCATCTTAACTATTACTGTTAAATATTCTTGGCAAGGTGAGGGATTTAAATCTTTGCTGTCTAAACAGGGATAGATTATTTCAGGTAAAGTTATAATCAGGTGTCTGATTGTAACTTTATAATTTTGTTCAAGACAATGCTATGAATTTTGAGGAAGCCACGATTAGTCATTACTTATCTGCTAGTGGCAGTTATTTTGAGCCAAGGGCTCCAGTAGGCAATGGGGAAGATTATCTATTTCTGATTCTACTTTCAAGGTCCTTGAAAAGTTATCAGGCTATTGAGGTGTAAGTTTAGCTTTCTGATTTTATGAGTTGAAGTGTTTGAGTAAGAGGGCAAAACAGGCCACTCTGGGGAGAAGGAACAGTAAGAGCAAAGGAAGACGAGACAGGGAGAAAGAAGAGAAATTGTCATGGGTTGAACTGTCTCTCTCCAAAACTCCCATGTCAATGTTCTAATGACCGTTACCTTAGAATGTGACCTTATTCCAAATAGGCTCATTGTAGATATTGGTTAACATGAGATCATACTGATGTAGCATGAGTTTCTAGTGCAAATGCCTCGTATCTATACAAAAAGTGGAAATCTGGATGCAGAAACACCCACAGAGAGAATACCTCATGACGATTAGACTTATGCTGCCAGAAGCCAGGGGACTACCTGTCACAAGGAGATGGCCCAGCGATAGAGCCTTCCCTATCAACTTCAGGGGGGAATGGGGCCCCACTCATACCTCCATTTCAGCCTCCAAACCTCTGGAAAAATGTATTTCTGTTGTTTACTCACTTGGTATTTTGTACTTGTAGCCCTAGAAAACCAATATAGGAACAAAGACGGAGCACGCAGGAGATTGGCCTGATTTTAGATTAGTAGAATTGGTGGGATGTAGGCCTAGATAGGGTAGAAGTTGTGGAGGAAAAGTCAAGTCAAAGAGAAGCATGAACTTCACATTTTAACATGCTGTGAGTATATGCAATGATGTATTCATATTCACATATTCATCCATTTAACAAATATTTGAGCATCTACTATTTGCCAGGTACTGTTTCAGAGACTTGAGACACATTGGGCTCAAAATAAAATTATCATACTGATCAAAATTCTTGACATTGTGATATTTACGTTCTGGCTGAGCCACACAGATTTCTCAGAACTATTTCTTCAAATGAAATATTCAGTAGAAGTTTTATATGTAGACCAACACAAGTGAAATTTCTCTGGTAGAAGAGGTTAGAGTGATGGTGAACAAGGGACAGGTGGTCACTATTTAACCTGCCCGTCTCAAGCCTTGATGTCCCAGGAACAGGTCTTCAACTGACTTCAGGATTTTGAAAGTTTACTCCATCAAGGACAATGAGTGTCTTAGTCTGTTTTGTGTTGCTATAACAGATTATTTAAGACAGAGTGATTTGTAATCAATAGAAGTTCATTGGCTCTTGGTTCTGGATGTTGGGAAGTCCAAGATGGAGGAAATAACATCTAGTGAGTGCCTTCTTACTCAATCATCTCATGGTGGAAGCAGACAGGGCAGGAAAGCGTGTGTAGGGGTGAACTTGTCCTTTCATAAGGAACCATTCCCGTATTAGCAAACCTTTTCCCATATGAATGGCATTAATCCATGCGCGAGGAGTGTGAAGCCCTTTATAGCCTAACCACCTCTTAAGGTCCCACCTCTTAATATTGTTGCATTGGGGATTAAGTTTCCAATGGATACTTAACAATGTATTCCAATCAAAGTAGACAGTGTTCATTTTTTAGATTTTGTTACATATTAACACTAATTTTCACTTCTTGAATTTCTCTCTTATTATGTTTTTAATTTTATAATTATCAAAACTAAAGAATGATATGTAAAAACTTGTCTCCAGGGGTCAAATGTGCAAGGTTTCTATGTTTCTATAGAGAATAATGTACTTGTGCATTTACACACACAAAAGTGTGTAAGAAAAAATATATATACATGGGTACACACATGCAATGATTCTATTCACGAACAAGTACACATGCCTATCACCTATGTAAATGTACATCTCTGTCAAGGCTTACTTATGTGTATAGAGAATTTGGAAGAGTATGCCAAAATATATTTCTCTTAAGGAATGGAATTGGTGGAAAAGAGGAAGACTTTCCCTTTTCGTTTTCTATATTCTATTTACATGCTAAACAGTTAATATATTACTTTAGTAATATTTTGAAGATTTGTTTAATTTTTGAAAAAATGATCTAACATTTACCACCAATGAAGTCTAGGGTACTTGTTAGGAAGTTCACAAGAGATCATGTCATGGTGTCTGAGGGTGCAGGTTATGGATCCTAATTGCCTAAGTCTGGAAACCTGACTTGGCTAACTAGTTGGGAACTGGGAACACTGAGGTACTGCTTTACCTATCCGAGCCTCAGTTTCTTTCTCAGTGAAATGGGTATAAAAGTAACACCTGATAATGCTACCTCCTGGTCAAATAAAACCCCATGTTAAGAAAAGAAAAATGTTCAAGGAACAGAAGAATCAAAGGCATTGACAAACAGCACAAGGGCAAGCAGCATGGATCATCTACAGGATTCTTCCTGCTTTTCCAGTACAGCATGAAGGCTGAGAGCAAGATGGGGGAGAGGGTGGTAAATGTGTGGTTAGCACGGCGGACAGAAAAGTTCAGGAGCTAGGGCATCATAGAATTGATTTGTGGGTGAGTTTTACAAAGAGGCTAGGAATGACAGACACACACTCTCCTTCAGCTCTTTGGCTGTTGAAGAAACGTACTGATAAGGTGTAGTCAGGTATGGGAGCTGATTAGTGAAATTGAATGTCTGTAGAGACATTAGTGATGCTAACAGTAAAAGCTAATGCTACATGACAGATTATCATTCTAAGCATTTTTCATGTATTAATTCATTTAAGCCTCACAACAATGTTCTTCTATAGTAGCTACCATTAATCTTCCTATAACCAAATGAGGAAACTGAAGTACAGAAAAGGCAAGAAACTTGTCCTGGATTACTTAGCTAATAAGTGGCACAATTTGAATCCAAGTGGTTCAGCTCCAGATGCCAGACTCTTAACCATGACACTAAATTATCTGATAATGAAAATTTATGTGTTCAAAAGTCCAAAATGCCATCTGAACAACTGAAATCATTAAGGACAATAGTGGAAGAATAAGAAAACACTGGAAACCCCTGGAAAGATGGAAACAAGTGCTGTGGGAGACAGGATGGAGGATAGCATTAATAACTGAAAAGGCCTGTTATTCAGAGACTCAGGAAGTATTAAGTCGCATGAACCAAGGCAAAGTTGACTCTCCCTTGAGTGTTTCTTTTCATGCCTCATCTCCTGTTCTAACACTGGAGGTTGGAATCAAACCTCACTCTGTGCTGGGTGTGGTGGCTCATACTTGTAATCCCAGCGGCTCCAGACGCTGAGACAGGAAGATCATGAGTTCAAAGCCAGCCTTGGCAATGCGGATGTACTGAGCAACGCAGTGAGACCCTGTGTCTAAATAAAATACAAAAAAAGGGCTGGGGATGTGGCTCAGTGGATGAGTGCCCCTGAGTTCAATACCTGGTACCCCCCCTAAAAAAAAAAAAAAAACCTTCACATTTCCCAATACTCCCATTTGAAATTTGAAAAATTTCCTGTTTGTTCCCCAAATTATGTGTTTTCCTTTACAAAGGAAAACTTTTTTTTTTTTTTGGCACTGGGGATTGAACTCAGGGGTACTCAATCACGGAGCCACATCCTCAGCCCTATTTTGTGTTTTATGTAGAGGCAGGGTCTCACTGAGTTGCTTAGCACCTTGCCATTGCTGAGGCTGGCTTTGAACTTGTGTTTCTCCTGTCTCAGCCTCCCAAAGTGCAGGGATTACAGAAAACTATCTGATGTGCATGGTCATGTGGTATCCAGGAGATTCCAAGGATAAAATATGTAGGACCCAGTGTAGAGTCATCTTCCATTTCTACCAGCCTAAGGCCTCTGGGGACACAGACCCAGGGGGATACCTGAGGACCCAAAGGTACTTCAGGAACCGGGAAAGGAAGCCTTCTAATTTCAAGGAAAATATTCAAGCAGAACATTTGACTAGTTCATCAAGAACCAATAAATATATTTTTTTCATATCCAGCTGAAAAAATAAGTTTAACATGATTTTACGAATTAGAAATTGTACATAAAAACTGAAAACAGGAAAACAAATTGTCCAGAATCGAAACCCCACTGGCCAGTATAACAGAAGTGTGCAGGTTCTAGGGTCAGGGTATAGTTGATCAAGAGTACTATATTCGGTTCATGGGCATTTGCTAACAGTACTGTTTGGCAGCTGCTGGAATGTTGAATCCTCTTTTCCTAGCCTATTAAAAGATTCTAGAAGATAGTGCCAGAGTAGTGCTAAAGGACAAAAAGCCCTCTTAGAATAAGTTAGGCGGAACTGACGTATAACATCGTTCAAGGAGAAAAATATAAAGCACTTAGTTGTTTATTGTTCTATGACTTCCTTCAGCCCATTCACTGTGTGGCTGATACAAGACACACATGGTTTGATTGTTTTATGACTTCATAACAACTGAAATTATTCAGTAGAAAGCATACATTAAAATCATGACATGATGCCCTAATGAGAGAAAAGAGTCTTGGGTTTATGCCCAGGTCAAGGTCAGGGAGAAAGTCCCACACTCAGATTCCTGGGATGCCAGTATCAAAGAAGAGGGACAAGAGATGTTGGTTCAAAAGCTGTACACAGAAGTAATAAAATAATGCAATGATTGGTGGTACATATTGTATTAAAAGAATAAGTAAAGTTGGTAGAAATAATCGACACAATAAAGTACAAGGACCTATGGAATTTTTTGAGATTATCAAACTCAGATATAAGTCACTTTAATTCACTTTTACTATGTTTCACTGTGTATCATGCAAACTTAATTGCATAAAAATATTGGAAAAATCTTGATTTTATTTAGCTTTTGTCTCTAGATCTAAAGTAAAATGATTCATACATAAGCCAGAGTGGATTATAAAAACTCCATTTGATTTTTAAAATAAAGATGTTCTATCAATAATAAATTTAAGTTTAAACATGGCAAAAGACGAATTTCAATCCTGTGACTTTCTTTTGTGTTCTGGCTCTGACACATTAAGAACATCTGGAAAACTTGCACAAAATGCCTCTTTATAAAAAAGTGATGTTACCCTATGAAAAATTTTGAAACAATTAGAGTTTGTTATCTTAAACGCCATCAGTTTGATAAGGCCAAGTCCAAGAACAGAAAAGCAGAACGAGTTTTTTACAAACTGCCAGTCCTTATCTGACTGCCAAATGTGTACCTTTTGGACTTTCAAAAGGACTCTTTTGGGAGAGGAAAATGGCAGAAGAAAGAGGAAAAAAATCTACTTAATGTTTTATGGACTTATTAAAAGAAAGTCTCTCCTTTCATTAACTGTGAAAAAAACTTCTATTAATATAGAAACTACAGGAACCAACTGGAGCAGACCCCGGTAACTGCGCCTCCCAAGATAACAATATCCACATATCAGTAATCGGTTTTCTGAATTTTAATGATAGTTTTCAAACAGGGCTCATGATTCAGTAGGGGCCAGTAAAACTTTACACTATCTGTTTAAGACTTTCTGTCTCTTTGGTGCACATTTTTGATTACAGCTTTGCTCAATATATTAGTCCAAAGACTCTGAATCACGCCAAACTTTTAACTAAACAATCTTTAAGAACTAAGGGGAAAATGGAGTTTTGTTCAGAAATTAAAATGGGACTTTTGTCAAGTTTTGTTGTCTTAAAAGATTTCTCAATTTTGTATGGAAGGATTGCGTGAAAAGACAAAAGATAACTTTCCAAATACCGTTGCTTTGTTACCCACTGGCTTTTTGGCCAACCATTGGACTAATGCAATAGTTGTGAATTTTATTTTGACTCATTTTCAGTAGCTCACAACCATGTAACAGTTTTGAAAGAGTATAGCAAGATTAAGGAAGAAATTGTGTTCATGGATGTTAAAATCAATTTTTAGGACATTAAATATATTTTCACCATTACACAATTGATTTAGCATTTTGCTTCAAAAATTTAAAAATTGCTTATCTTCAAATATGTTGAAAATTTTTCTATTTCTCCTCTATACTTGAGATTAGGGTCCAAATTATAAGATGATTTCTTATTTCTAAAGACCAGAACATACATTTGGAGTACTTTCAGAAGTCCATTGCCCTTTGACTTAATGGGGAAAAAAAAATCATTTGTGTCAATGTTTGAATATAAAGTGAGATAAAGCTGGAATAAAATTTAATCCCTGGAAGTAGAGATTTTAAAATATTTGACATAATGAAAACATACTGAATATTAGCTTTTATATCAGTTGCTGTAAATTAATCCATCCATAATGCCTCAACAGGTACAAAACATATTGAATGAGGGATTTTTCTGGTAATGTAAGAGGCACCGAGCAGATGTGCTTTGTACCAAACGATTTCATATTTCAATGTGACAAAATAGATGAGCCACATAAAGCCTAATTTCAGTTGCAAATTGCAAGCTGGAATAAGTTCCAGAATAGTAAACAATTAGCTGCTTTATTTTCTTTTTAATAAGACTAAATTACCAGATAATATCTACTGGCATCAACTTGGCTAATAAAAATCTGTTTAATAGGATTTGCCATTTTTCCAATTGCTATCATGATCAGCTTTGCATTTTGATTATCTCTAAACTTTGCCTCAATTTTCTCATAGAAAAGCTCTCAGTGGTAATTGCTTTAACATTTATTCCAGGTCAAGTGGTTAAGTATGAATAATGATCTGTCAAAAATGTACAGTAATGCCGTCAATAGAGCAATTACAATTTAGCTGGAGATTATTATGGCAAAAGAGCACATTAACTGGGCACAGTAAACAGAACAACAGAGAAAAAGGGGGCAAAGGGATTGACTGTTTGCAAAACCTGTGTGTTTGGTACATGTTCCTGACAGATATTAATTGTCTTTCAAGACCAATTAACCATACCCCACAATGGTCTTCCCAGTGTAAAGCAAATTATAAACTTTTCATTACTAATAAAAGGAAAACAAATGTTTATACAGCTTAAATTTAATATTCCCAAAAAGGTTGTCTACTACATTTTCTGCACTGGTGTTTTTTTCTGCTGCTCCCTATTTCTGGTAGGAAGACCCACCGTGGAGAGGTATTAGTTATCTATTGTAGTGAATCACAGATTAATGCTAATGAGAGGTGACAACACCTGCTTTTGTTGTCAATATTGCTACAAAGCCCCAATTTTTCAAAGTGCTTTTCTGTAGGAGCAATGAAAAAGGCTGTAACTCAATACACTACTACTTGGGGAGAAAAGGTGATAAAAAGGAAATATGATGTTTATCCAGTCAACACACCACGCCACTGTTTAGTTGTGATTCTCTTCATATCCGGGGCTATGGGGAAGTCTTCAAACCAATATTCAAGAGCAGATGAAAAACTGCTCTTCGCTTCGAGGTAATTCTGTAGCTAGTAACTCTGTTGCTGGCTAAACATTTAAATACTCCTCCTGAGTAACTTCCATGTAATTCAGGAATGAGCTACTGCCAGAAGAATTACCTTACACTTTCATTGATTGATGTTTAGTTAGAAGGGATAGTCTCAATTTTAATGGACAGGCACTCAGAAAAATGGATATAGGTTACCAGAAATTATTTATGTTTCTTCACTTATTTGGAAAATTGTTCCTTGATCCTATTGTATAGAGGATGATGATCATGGACATAGACTCCAAGGTCACAGATCAGGGTTCAAGTCAAAAGCCTTCATCTCTCACTAGCTGTGACTTCAGATCCTTTCTTTAACCTGTCTCAGTTTTCTCATCTGCAAGATAGGGTCGTTACCTTATCTCAACTACCTATTATACAAATACAATGACCTAATGAATGTGAAGTCTTAGAGTGCTTGGTACACGATAGCAAATGTTAATAGTACAACAGAAACTTAATGTAGTAGAACAAAACTCTGCCTTTAGTGAGCAGAGGATAGCATTTGTATGCAGAATTGAAATAATACATTGTATATGAGGTGAGCACCATTCACGATAGAGGAGGTGAGGATCTAGCATAGACTTTCCTCTTGCTTAAGGGACTAAGGGAAATGGTAGGTTGCCCCAGAGGAAAGGCCACTACCGTTCCTCTGTGCTGCCTTCAATTTGCCAATATATTGAGGTTAATTCTCCCATTTTCACCACTTGATCACTTACGCGTTGCTCTTCTGAAATATTTTTCAACATGTGATTTCTGATTTTAATATAGTATGAAAGAAAATATCTTTATGATCAAATAAGTAAGGAAAACAGGGTGTCAAACAAATTTTTTTTCTACTTAACTTGTCATATATTTCTTATGTTAGTGTGCAAGATAAGCTCCTGGGAAAGGGAGAGGTTGGCATCTAGGGTTCCCAAATTCATTTGACCACTGCATTATTTTGTCCTGGTGTACCTCATGGGCCTAATGCTGTGAGGATCACACCTGATTAGTCATTTGTCCTCTAAACTATCCTCATCCTGCTCCCTATAAATCTCTTCATGTTACACTCTGGAGTCTATCCAGTGTCCTTAGGATGGAGTTTGAGCTCCTTACTGTTTCTCAGCATCCCCTTTCTTGGCTGACTTCTGCACAGCTGCTGTGCTATATGACTGGTAGCTGGGCATGGGGCTATATGCTCTAGCTTCCCTCGCAGCAGCTGGGTGTCACACAGGTCTAGGTTCTAGTTAACAGGATGGCAGAAGTGATAGATGCCACCCCCAAGTCTTGTCATAAAAATGAGTGGGCATGTGTTCATTAGTCCCTTTCTTGCATCTTTCTGGCTGGAAATGACAAGAACTGGATCATCTGCCTTATGCCCAGATGTGGAAAGCCACATGGCACCATGGCAGAGCCTTCAAGTGCACTATCTCCCCTGATCTGCTCATCTCTGGATCATTAATATTCTCCTTAGAAAGAAAGAAGAGTTTAAACACCACCATGTTTAAACACTGTTTATGGTCTTACTGTGATTGAAGCGTAGACACTTCCCTAACTAATCTGTCCCCTTAGTCGCTACCTCACTCCAGCTCTCACAATATCCTTTCAGTTCCTCAAAGGTACCATGTGCTTATCATTTCTGGACCTTGCAAGGTATTATCCCTTCTTTTTGGCATATATGTTCACTTCTGCCCTTCTCCCTGTCACCTGAAACTCCAGGATATCCTTCCAGTCTTACTGGAGTGACACTTCCTCAGGAAATTCTTCAGGGATTATGCCCCTCCGTGCAGACCATGAGAGGGGCATCAGCTCTGTAGCCCCAAAGCACCTAGTCCTTCACCAGCCATAGCACTGACCCAAAATTCTTTTAATCATTTTTTTGAACCATCTCCAATGTTGGGTGGTAGGTTTCATGAACGCAGGGACTCCCTCTCTTGCTCACAGTTGGCTCCCCACTGCTTTGCATGATGTCTGGCACATAATAGATCCTCAATACATCTTTTTATCAGATTCAATTCAATCTCAGCATGACCCAAACAGTTAATTATCTTCTCTCTTTAGCCCCCAACTGCTTCCTCTCCTGTGATTTATGTCTTAGTTAATGGCAATTCCATCTCTCCAGTTACCCCAAGTAACATTTGGCATTCTAACTCCTTACTCCGTCCCTTTCCTCATTTCTTACTCTACCTGTACACTAAGTTATTTTTAGGTTTCACTCTGAAAAGCCTCCTAAGTTTTCTTGACTTTTCATTTCTACTCCCCTGTTCTCTTACCTGGACTTTTCTGGAAGCTGAATCCCAGTAGCTCCGCCTGAGGCCTGGGACTCTCTTCTGTCCTCTACCATAGCTCCTACCCGGAATGAGCACAACGAGTTAGCCTCATATCCTTAAATCCTTCCTAACTCTATTGCAGGCACCTGAGAACAGTTAACAGTTCTAACGGTTTGTCTCTAAACCTGGTCTTACTTTAGGTTTCTACACTCACCTGGTTCCTGACCTTGATCTCAGCCAGTGGTTTTCTCACCTTGAACTGAAAAGGCTTGTTAAAAATGCTGATTACTAGCCAGGCGCAGTGGCTCAAGCCTGTTATCCCAGCACTTAGGGAGGCTGAGACAGGAGAATCACGAGTTCAAAGCCAGCCTCAGCAAAGGCGAGGCGCTAAGCAACTCAGTGAGACCCTGTCTCTACATAAAACACAAAATAGGGCTGGGGATGTGGCTCAGTGGTCGAGTACCCCTGAGTTCAATCCCCAGCACCCCCTCAAAAAAATGCTGATTACTAAGCCTCTACCACTCAGAATCTGTCTGAGGCCAAGGCATCTGTAGGTGTAACAAACATGAGTGGATGATCTGAGAAACATTGGTTTAACCAAAACAAACTTCTTGATGTAATCCAGATAAACATATCATGCTATTCACAAGAACAAGCACATGTCATTTTCGCGTGCTGGAATAGTCTTTTGGTCCAATCAAGCTCAGATGTCTCTATACTCTGTGGAGCTTTATTTATTCCATCTGAGTTATTACTGAGGACAAATCACTGAAATCTAGAGTCATGAGTTTGGGCTTCTTTTCTTTTTTCCCTGAAGGCAGAGGGAATTAAAGAAGAGTTTGGAGAGGGAATCAGCACATTTTGAACTTTATTTCAGGAATATTAATTTGTAATTAGTATCTAGAGAAAAAGACTAACTAGAAACACTTTATGAGTTCTGAAAAGAGATTAAAAAGAGGGGAGCACAGTGAGAAAGTAATGGAGGTGTAAAGAGCGATAAAGGACAACACTCAATTTTCCAGCCCAACTGATAGGGAAAATGGTGGGTGGCATCAACAAGAGAAAGGAATTAGGGCTCCAATAACAATGATGGAAGTACCAGACTGGACCAGTGACTTCTGAAGAGTGGTTCTTGGACCAGTAGCATCTGTATAGCTCCTTTGAACTTGTTAGAAATGCAAATTTATGGGTCCTTTCCCAGGCATAGTGAATCAGAGACTCTGGTGAGGCCCAGCAGTTTGTGTTTTAACAAGTGTTCCAGGTGATACTGAAGCATGAGTAATTCTGAGAATCACCAGCCTAGACTGAGTGCACATGTGAGCAGGTCCAGTTGGTCCCAGCCGGTCCTCCTCACCACTGCCCTCCTGGTGTCTGACATAGTGCTTGGCATGGAGCATGCACTTGATGATTAACTCCACAGAGAATGAAAAATGTTAGCTGCTTGTTTTGAGACATTATTACGTGTTGTGCTTTATGTTAAATCATTGACTATATATCCAATGAAGTAAATCTTTCTTCTTCGCTTTTTAAATTTTTACAAGAGAAAAAACTTTTAGAGAGTTTAATATCTCCGCAAAGGTCATAGCTGGTAGATTGCTGAACACTCGGTGTTAGCATCAATCTTCAGACTTTAGAATCTGGGCATTTATCACATTAGGTTGTTGTTTGAGGGTGAAAGAGACTGACTGAATTTTGCTTTCAGAAATGCTGTTTTTTTAATTTTTTTAACCTTTAGCAGAGTAGAAAGTTGGTATTGTTTTTGTGTTGGGAGATTTGCAAAATGTTTCTAGATTAAGGGGAAAGAGACAAAGTCATAGAAATCATTGGACATACTGAAGATGCGTGAGAAAGATGAGGTGATTCCTAGAACAATGTTGGAATGGTGGCAGTCCAATGTGGGATCCATGCCATTCCGTTAATATGTAGTATCTTTTATATGACCAAACATGATGCTAGATAATGAGAATGCAAATTTAAATAAGATGTAGGGTAATTTGGGGGTAAAAATGAAGAAAGATGGCATCAGTCATATCACTGGGCCTGGTCTTAAAGATGGAGGCACTGGTCTGTTGTAGACAGAGTGCAGGGCGTAAAGAAAGTGTCGGGGTGAAAGGAGTCACAACCTGTAGAGTAGTCTAGTGTGGTCCTACTGATTTCTGCAAAGAGAAACTTTGGTATCAGTCCAATAGTGATGACTTTGTAAACCTTCTCCTTTGAAGAAACGTCAGAATGAATTATGGTCTTCCTTCAACCACATGCCATAGATGTCTACAATGACCTGAGGTGGTTCCTCTTCCCTCAAGTGCTTGTGGTTTGCCAAAAGGGAAAAGAAATGGGATTGAAAGAAGAGAAGCAATTTGATTCAATACAATAGGACAATCAAGTGCATGCTAAATAATTATTTTATATTATATGCTATAAACTATTGAGATGAATACTTATACTCACGTATGAAGAAGAAAGTTGAAAAATTAGTTATCTATAGCATCTAATAGTAACAACAATATTTGAAGTGAAAACCTGAATCAAAATAACTTGAGTTCATCTGTACAGTCACTTTTTCTTGAACTGCAAATTAGATTTATTTGAATGTATTTCTTATTTGCAATAGTTATTGGGATTATTCTGTAATATATTATTGATGAACAAGTCCAAATATCACCTTTAGCACAATGCCAACTCAATCACAGTATTTCTGAAAATTCTAAAAGTTCAATGTTCCCTGGTGTTAGCTTTAATGTCATATTTTTCTATCTACTTACCTAATGTGAATTATAAAAGTATTGATATTAGGTTGGAATTATACACTGCTACTTTTTATTACATTGGACTATTATTAAAAATGATGTTCTTTTTGAGGTTAATTTTGGCAAACTTAATTCATATTAATTTCTATTTCAATTCTGATATCTATGTTCCTTTATAGTCTTTAAATTAATACCATCAATAGAAGTTCCGAAGTTCATGCTGTACTTATTAACCATAAGTTAAAGTTTGCTTTCACTTTGATGCTTTTTATTTTTAAAATTTCAGTGCTCTCTTTGGCAATCTGAAGGGGAAGACACATTGTGCTTGTTAGAAAGCAGGAGAACCCCCCCTATATGTTAACAAATTGCAAATAGTACAGAGGAGCTGGGACAAGTTATTTATAGAACAGTAAACTGCACTTTTGTGTGTTTACAGAATATATTTAATTCAAATATGAAACCAAGTAAAGATAAGAATACAACTGTTCTTTCCCTCTACAAATTCTATATAGCATTTTGATTTAAGGAATAGGAATTTGACCCTTGCCCTTTAAATACCATTAAGTGTGCCCTTATTTTATTCCCCATTTTTGGTTTTACCTCATTCTATTTCTGTATCCATTGTAGAAATTTCTAGATTTCTGTTTTTCAGTGAATAGTATGAAATGACATCCAAGGTAGGCAACTACTGAGTTACTATATATATTTTCCTCTACACGTTAAACAGAAATGATCTATTACAAGTACTGCTAATGGGGACCTGCGATGTTACAGGTGACAAGGAAACAAAATGATTGTAGTCATGACAACTGAGGTAGGAGGAAAGCAAAACAGATGATGAACACCCTGCCTTCACATGATTAGGTTGAAAGTGAAGATTATTCCTAAGAAGTTTGTAGGCATATTTAAAAGGTTGAACAAGCCCTACATCACCTCTGTGTGATAGACAAGTATAGTAAATGACAATATGCTGGGTATATATGTTTGTATACTGATTTCCTACATTTTTAAAAAATATTCTCTTCATTAATTTGTGTTCTGAGCACCTCATCTGAGGCAGAATTCCCAGAAATTCTAATGGGATTACCAAGGGGATTTTGTTGACTCATACAAGTCTCAAATTTAACTTTTAGTAAATCTGTTTTAAGAAATGTAGTATCCTGGGAATTTAAAAACAGCCAGTGTGATATGCCAGTTTGAGGCTATCATGCATAATCTTTGAGTGACAGGTATTCCTTTCCTGCTATCAGATTTGCTCAGATTTTTCTAATCAGAAGCCCACATGCTCAGAAAAAGTCTACCTGACTTGTTTAATGAGAGACTTCTCCAAAACTAAAGTTTGTTTCTGCTGTCAGAATCCATCACCGGATGATAATCACTCCTACCAGAACTCCATCAATTTCAGCTCCTGTTTCCTCTTAGGTACAACTTTTTAAGGACCCACAATCCACTCTTGATCCAATTTGATTGAGATGACACATTATCTCTGTACTGCAACAGCTCTGCTTAACAGAGACTGTAGACAATGATATTATTATAAAATATCACCCAGTTTTTGCAATGTCAAACATTATTTATCCCTAGTTGATGGAAAAATGAATGAAATTTACCGTGTGGTACTGAAATGCATTTTTTATGATAACTAAATTTATGCTAGTGTCAAACAAACAAATCACTGCTTTTCTTAGATCTTCCCCCTCTGCCTTTAACAAATAAAAACTTATCTACCCCTTCTATTTGCTTCCCAAATGGTACCCAGCTCTGCTGTGCTCCACCTTGAGTATATCCCCAGCCCTTATAATTTCATCTTGAGACAGAGGCTTTGCTAAGTTGCTCAGTCTGGCCTCATCCTCCTCTTCAATCTCCTGAGTAGCTGGAATTACAGGTGTGTGCTACCATACCTGTCTTGTCCTGCATTCTTTCTCAGATGTTCCCTAAAGACTTTTCTGGTTTCTTTTAGTCAGAGAACAAGAAATATGAATATTGATGCAAACTAGTCAAATTGTAAGGCCTTATAGCATAGCATTGTAATATTGCCAGTCTGGGCCAACATAGAAATAGTCATTTTGAAGATGACAGGGTGGGGAAGGGCTGCATCAAATATGACTTATTGCTTTTTCCCACCTGATCCCATTTATATGCCTTATACCAGTATTGATGGACGTGTGGGGGAGAATGGCCGTAGGCTTTCCATTAGTCACTGTAATCACCAGCCTCAATAATTGACAGAAAAGAGGCTAGGCTCTGGCAATGGGGAGCCAATGAAAACTGTTTTCATGCAGCAGTTAACCATTTATTCAGATACCCAGTCAGATACATTTTCAAAGATTAGAATATTTCTTCTCGCCTAGAAATGGAGCTGAGGGCAGGTATAAATATTCCTTAAAAGTGTTGAGTTGTCAAAATAACTATCAAAATGCTTGCCAAAAAATTAAGTTTTATTTTTGGTAGTGCATCAGATATAAAAGAAAGGTTGACAAATGAATTATGGGTCATTTTAAGGAATGTCAGCACCGTTTCCTATTTGTTTATAATCACTGTATAAGACAGTCTCATCCTGTCTATGTTTATACACCAAACTCCATCGTGGTTTGGAATAGCATGGTAAATGATCTTGACTCAGGCACCTCTGCTAGTAACATAGCCAATAATCACTTAAGATGGGCATCTGTTTTCCTGTTATTCACCAGGAGAAAACCACAGGCTCAGAATTAGTTCCTTTGTGTGGACAGTACAGGATTTACCTAAATAGTCCCATGTTCCCCAGAGTGAGAACTCAGAAAAGAATATCAAGTTTCCTTACCTGAGTTCCTGGCAAAGCAGACTTCTTTTGACAACCGAACAAAGAGCTCTCCAAGTGCAAAATGAAACCCAAGGAACTCACTCAGAAAACCACCACCAGAGTCTTAGTAGCCACTTAAAATTGTACAAAAGCCAGTATTCATTTTTCTTTTCGTTTTGGGGGGACAATCGGTTGGTATTTGTTCATTCAGTCAAAGGGCACTGTTAGAGGAAATGGCATCTGGGGGTTGGTGTGCTGGACATGAATCACTTTAATGGCTGGAGGAGCAGTCAGAGAGTGGAGCAGGCAACTTTCACCCACGGCCAGGGAAACCCTCTTTAGGAAACCCGACATTACTTTACAATTTGTGCGAACTTTGCAGCAGTAATGGATTAGAGTTCTATCTCCATTCTAGTGTTTAGCAGCACCCCTGTGAATTAGAAACTTGTAAAACCTAAAAGAGCAGCCTGCGGACATAATAATTACAATACCAGAACAGACCAATGAAGCAGGGGGGCTGGTACCCTGTCGCCAATCTGGCCAATGCCACATGCTCCAGAAGATGTAAAACCCCCATAATACACCTAATTGTGCAACACAGGACTACAGGGGGACATTTCTCTCATTCTCTGGCTGCTGATCAGCAGCGTGTGCCCCCAAGCAGTGGAGTTGAGCATCCTGGTAATTTTAGTCTTGACAATAAACTGCCAGAACTCATAGCAGCCTGGAATCCCTTTCTCAAATCTTCTCCAAATGTTTGAGTCATGCTGCAACCCAACAAGCACCTTGCTGGAATTGCAGACACTGTTCCGAGTCTATTTCCCTGTCTCCCTTTAGATTTGCCGCTGTTTGGTTTCCCTGAGCGCCTTCTTGTTTCTTTGCTACTGAGAAAAGAAAATAAGGGTCTCAGCTTGTTTTCTTAACACCATCCCTTATTTCCCACAGTACATCCCACGACATGTCCTTTTGCTTGCCCTCGTTTCTATATTCATCGCTACTATTTCTCTTCTTGAAGGAGCTATTCCCCCTTCACAGCTCTTGCAAATTTCATGACACATTTCTGGACTGGTTTTTTCGTTGTTGTTTTCTCTTGTTGCTGTTTCATTTGTGAACGGAGTGACAAGAGTAAACATAGGATCAAAGTGTGAACATACAACAGATTCCCAAATTGTACATGAGAATATTAGGCATATTGTACCATTTTGCTACACTTCTTAATTAATGTGGCCTAATATTAATTTACATATGGTAGAGACATAATTTTTTTTTTCCTCCTACAGCTGTTGCACGTGAAATGGCTATTTTTACTGAATTCGGAAAACTGATCCTCCTCTTTTTGTCTTGGGAGATTTAAAGATAATTTGGAATTCATCTTGGATACAGGATTACTAAATGTTTCATCAAACAAAATAAAAGTATGTGTGCACATTCAATGTATATGTTGCTTTGCACTTGCCTATGTAGGATTTAATTTATCTGTCAGGTTGTGCTTTGTCTTAGGCTGTCATATCATGTTATTTTTTTTTTTGAGACTTTCATCTTATTTTCTCTTCTAACTTCTCATAAAAGTGTGTTATCAGCAAATATTTATACTTAATATTCCACATGTCTTCTGAGTCATCAATACAGGCAGCATATTGCACTGTACTTAGCTTACATCCTTGGACTACTTTACTCATGATCTTTCTGATGAAACTGTGCCATTTTAATGAGCTTTTTTTCCTTGCTACTTAATCCAACACAAAATTTCTGATTTCCCTTTGTTGCTTCAATTTCCTTAATACATTCTCCTGAGAGAATGCATCATAAGACGTCAGTGTTTAAACACATTATATTCAATAATTCTTGTTTTTACTGCTGCGACAGCTATCAGAAAATTCACAAAGTGTTATCAAAATGGCCAACGTTCACATTGGACTTTGAGGAGGTGGGCTGATAAGGTAGAATGGGGCCCAGAGTCAGAGACAACTGGTGTGAATTCCTACACTTGCCTACTGTGATCCTGGCCCAGTCACTTCATTTAGGACCTTAATTTAAATAACATCTTTAGAATAATGGACAACGTACTCCCTTCTTGGATAGTCAGAAGAATTAATGAGATAATAACGATTGCTCAACAAATAGAAACTCTCATCCCTTCTTAGATTTGGGGCTGAGTAAAATTAGTGACAACAAGCTGCACAGGAACACGTTCTGCCCCTTGATTCTAGAAATCGTTCTGGCACCTTCCGTGAAACTCTTGTCACACCACATGGTTGAAAGACCATCTTTCCACATTACTTTTTGAGTCATCAGACCACCATGCCATGAGAGGCCACCGTTTCTCTAGATTCCTTTACCATGTGATACAACACTGTCTTTCATTTTTGAGAAAAAATGTCCTGTTCCTTCACACAGGATGATAAAAAAAGGAGGTGCCAGTAACAGCAAAAAGAAGAACCAAGTGGAGCAAGAAGAGGGTAAGTATTGGCGCGCTCACATTGCTGCCTGTGCATCTTTTGCTATTTGTGGATCTGATTCTTGACAACAACCGTAAAACAAGAGCAATAATACTAACTGCTATCTTTGTGCTCTGCCAGGCCATTCTGTGATTGGGACTTTGCATGTACTGACCCATTTAATTCACAAATGTCCATGCCCATACTTTGCCTATGCTTGTGGAGATCTGGGCCTCATGGGCTGAGTACATGGAAGTAGATCCTGTCCAAGATAATGTGGGTGGTACACAGGTAAATTTTCTAGACCTAATGACAATTTGGAAGCCTGAGTGATTTTTTTAAAACTACATGCGAGGCTACATAGGAGATCATTTTCATTGTAAAGACATTTTTTTAGCGTCAATATGAAACTCACAGATGTATAATTTCTGGTATCACCTTTGGTCCTATTAAAAAGATGGGTATCACCTTGGCAGTCTTCCAGTCTTCCAGTTCAGTGGCTGTTTTAAATGATAAATTACATATTTTTGTTGGTAGCACAGCTACTTCATTCCGTGGTTCCTTCTCATCACTTGGATGAGTTCCATCCAGCTGATGATTTATTGCAATGTGATTTTTTGAGCTACTCCATCACTTACCCTCCCCTCCATATTTTTAAGCATTTCACCTTCAACAATAGCCAAAGGTAACAAGCTCGACAATAATTTTAAGAATAAATGAGAAATTTGACTATCGTCCTGCTAAAAGGGTGGGATGACACAGGGTGACCCCTCACATTAAATGCTTGAAGTTCTGGAAAGTGGAGCCCCTACAGGCCCTAAGGTCTTGGTCCTGAGCCTTTTAAGCCACCTGCTCCGGGGCTCTCCACTGTGGCTACAGTGAAGCAGTAGAATTCTGCTCTTCCTCTTCAGTGACTAGAATCCAAGGAAGCCTGCTCATAGGTGGTCATGAGGAAAGGCAGGTCCAAGGTGGAAAACCCAGGCCTATAATTATAATTTTGTAAAGAGGTTTTCTAAAAGTTTCTAAAGTGCATTTATTGTTTTCTCCTGGAGATTCCTTGATTCAAGGAATTTGAAAAAAATTGATCTGTGAATCTCTATTTTAAGTAAACCCTTTGTATCCCTCTACCAAAAGCATAGCTCTGTTCTGGCAATCTTTCTTCCCGTTGTATTTTTTGTTGGATTTTTTTCTGACTACTTTCCCTCTTGTACTTTCCAGTTGCTTCTATCCCTAGTGTGCAACATCATCCTTACTACAGTGATTCTCCACAAGAGCAATCAGCAGGATCAACCCAGGGAGCGTGTTAATATATGGGTTGCTGGGTTTTGTTCTGAGTTGCAGAATTGGTGAGTCCAGGATAGGGACCCCAAGAATTTGCATTTCTAACAAGTTCCCAGGTGCAGAGCCCTCACTGTAAACATCTCCTCCCTTTAGGTTTCTCTTTGCCCTGCCACCTCTTCATGGCATTCTCTTCAGCTGCTGCTTTCAGTGTGTGCCATTTGCGTACTACTAGAACACAACTGACACATTGGAATGCCTTTTGCCAGTTAATACCGATAAACGTATATCTCTGCATCACACCATAAATGGCAGAGAGACACAGCCTTGTTAACTATATAAGAGGTGGCATTCGCCCAACCTACTGGGACACACTTAGTGGCTATATAGCCTCACCCTCATTTTGTCTGTCCTGGAGGCTTTCTCATTTGTTGATAGGTAGGACCCAAATCAGAAGTGTGTGGCAACAGAGGAGCTAAGCAAGAGTACTCTCAGAGCACGGGAGAATGTATTAACAGGACACTGTTATGGAATGATAACATAGTGCTGGAGAGAGTAGAGTTAAATTTGGTTTTATTTCGATAGTCACCGTCAGACTGTCCATTTGTATAATTAACAAGGGTTTAATGGGCTTGATTTATACTTACTAAAAATTCTCACTGAATAGGTAAAACATCTCTAACTTCAATATGCCATGATTATTTTTATCATTTCATCTGGATTATTGTCTTGGGTACCGTTTTGCTATATGTATTTTGTTTTCCGGTATCTGATTTTCCATTGCTTATTGCTCTCAATATTTAAATAGAGTCCCAAAGAACTTTTTAATATGAAAGATTCATGAAATGCTATGAGAACAAGTGCTTTTACAAATATACTGGAAGTATTTTCAAATACTTTGAAAAACAAAAACAAAATCTATTTCAAGTAATTTTTTCTTTAACAATTTGGCCAATTAGATCATCTGTAAATCCACCTGGTACAGTGGGACCAGAATAAGTTGCGCAGTTGCATAAATGAACAGAATCTTTCAGTTTGCCCTTTGGACTACTACAAAATGGCAGTTACTCTACATGGATGTGTTAATTTAGAAATTTATTTCTTTTTTGTTGTATATGAGATCAAAATATGCAGGTGCCCTTCTGCTCATTTTAAGACACTCTGGAATATACATCTTTGCATTTTTTTTTGTACATGGTGGTTTTAAGTAAAGTAACTTTTAAAACTTATGTCATCTCAAACTATGATGATAATTATAATTGATGTATTGATTGTGTTTTCCAAGAAAGTTTGCATTTCTACTATAGACAAAATTGAGTACAATAGCAAAAAAAGAGCGTATCTCCTTTTTTCATGAGGAATTCTTAAGGTTCTAATACAGTGAAAAGGTACAGACAGACAAATTACCTTTTGATTTTGGGATTTCAATCCAAACTGGATTTGTTTCACAAATGGAACATACTATACAGGTGACAGTAGGAAGTCAGAAATGTTGATGTTGATTTTTATCATTCTTAAAAGATATACTGAATGATCACAAAACACTGAGGGATATTGCTATTGCATATGAATGTCCCCTCAAAAACTCATGTTGAAATTTAATTGCCATTGTGATAGTCTTAAGAGGTAAGAACTTTAATAAGTGATTAGGCCATGAGGGATCTGTCTTCCTAAGGGGATTGATACCTTTAATGCCGGAGTGGGTTAATTATCATTAAAGTGGGCTAGTTACAAAAAGGATAAGCTTGGCCCATTTTTTGTCTCATGTATACTCACATTGCCCTAATACAATGTTATGATGTAGCCCAAAAGCTCTTTCCTTGTACCATGACTCTCAACTTTCCAGTCTCCAAAATGATAAGCTAAATTCCGTTTGTTTATAAATTACTTAGTCTGTGTGTGGTATTCTGATAGAGTAGCAGGAAACCAACTAAGACAGTATTTTTCTATGTAACAAACAACCTTTTTGTATTGAATTGCCAAAAAATTAACGAATCTCAGTGCGTATGCTGAAGAAAACCTAACTCAATACTTCTTTATTCATGATTTAGTTAGTATTCAGCCAATATTTACTGTAAATGTCTCAGTCTAGTCACCATGCGAGACTGTGTGGGATACATAGGTTCTATTACCAACAGCCAAACTAGAATGATAACCGTATTTCATTTTTAAGTAAACCAAATTTTAAAAATTAAGTAATAATAACACTTCCTAGATAAAGAGAGTAAGATAAAGCCATCAAGCATTAAGTGGATTTCTTAGGTTGTCTAACTTCTCCTTTCATTTTTGCATCCAAAATGACTACTTGTGGTCAGTTTAATCAAACACAGTTGGGTAGCATATACCATGTCATTCCAATGCTCACATTCACCCAGGCAGCCAACCATTTATTAATTTATTGATTAAAATTATTTAATTCTGTTCTAGGCTCTGGAAATGTACCAGTGACTAAAACAAGCAATAATCTATATCTCACGAATCATGCATTTTAGTGGGAGTGACAGACTACAACAGCAAAAAGGAAAATAAAAATGGAAAATGTTAGAATTTAGTAAATCCTTGCTATGGACACAATGTTTGTGCCTCTCCAAAATTCATATGCTGAAATTCTGATGCCTAACGTGATAGTATTAGAAAGTGGAGCCTTGGAGGGGTGACTAGTTTATTAGGGAAGAATTCTCATGAATGGGATTAGTGCCCTTAAAAAGACACCCTAAAGAGCTCACTTGCCCTTCCCGCTATGTGAGGACACAGCTAGAAAGAGCCTATGAACCAGGAAACAGGCCCTCACTGACATGAAATTTGCTGGTTCCTCCTTGGCTCTGGAATCATAAGAAGAAAAAAACATCACTGTGGCTTGTAAGTCACCCAGTCTATGGATTTTCTTTCTTTCTCCCTCTCTCCCTCCCTTTCTCTCTCTCTCTGTCTCCCTCTCTCTTTTTAGTGGCCCAAATAGATTAAGACTATGCTACTGGAGGAAAAACAAACAGATATGGGAGAGTTCAGAGAAAATTCTATCCCACCAAAGTTTTGGCTTTTCCTTCCGTAATATTAAAGATGTTATTGGGAAGTACTTTCCAGGCACCTTCCTTATACACTGAAAAGTTCTTGTGACTGTAATATGGGTAGAAGTGATGTATGTCATAATAGAATTTAAAAAGTAGGTGTCACTTACCCATATGTTCTTTCCCCATCCATGTACTAGACACACTAGACTTCAGAGCCCAGAAGCTGCTGGAACTCAAAGGTGTGTTGTGTTTCTTAATCACAATATGGCAGAATGTTGCTGCTAACCAATGGTGCTCAAATATGAAATGCATTTCCATTTTGAAATTTTAGGAGTTTTGTTTTTTGAGTTGCTAGAGAAAGTAATATACAGCTAATTCTTCAGGGAAGAAAGAACAGGTATTTCTGGGAAATGGGGAGGGGGTTCCCAAGTTTGTATGGTGTGGTCAGAGAAGGTCTCCCTGGAAAGATGAGATTTGTGTAGAGTCTTAAAGGAGGGAGACCTGTGAAAGCAGGTCTGTAAGTAGAAAATTTTCAGCAACATCAAGTAAAGCAAAATGGCTGAAGTGGTAAAAACTTAAGCAGGTAGGAGCTGAGGTCAGAGAGGTGATGGGGTAGGATTAGGTACGGAGGTCATTGGATCAACTGTAACTATTCAGATGCTGTTCTAGTCACCCAATAAGACACCATGATGGCTTGCACCAGAGGACTGCAGCACAAGTGGGGAGAAATGGGCAGACAGTAGATACATCTAGAAGAAAGAGCCAAGACTAATTGCTAATGGATTGGCTGGGTATGTGAGAGGAAGAGGGGGTCCAGGATAACACAGTGATGGTTTTTTTATGTGTAAATCTAGTTTGGCTATGGTATCCAGTTGTTTGATAAAACTAGTCTAAATATCATATGAATGTATTTTGTAGATGTGATCAACACTTATAAATTGATTTTAAATAAAGCAGATTACATTCCAGTATATGGGTGTGCCTCATCCAATCAGCAAAATCAGGTTATCCAGAGAAGGAATTGTGCCTCAAGCCTGCAATACAGAAATCTATTGTGAGTTTTCAGCCCTAAATTTTTGGACTTTCCAGCTCCCACAATCATATGAGCCAGTTCCCCAAAATCTCTTTCTTCCCCATATGCTACAAGCATGTGCACACACACAAAAACAGATACACAGGTATACAAATGCATCTTCTATTGGATCTGTTGATCTGGAGAACCCTGATTGGTACAGACACAAAGAAAGGTTTTGACCTGAGCAACTAGATTAGTTGCCTTTGATTTAGGAAGGAGAGTTCGGACCTTGTTAACTTTGAGATACTGATATTTCTATTAGAGGTTAAGAGGAGCTGTTGGGAAGGACAGTCTATTTGGAAGTTTGAAGTCTAGCAAAGGAATCTAAACTCAAGATATAAATTCAAGAATCATCAACATATACCTGGCTGCTGATTTAAAGCCAGTATGCTGGCTAAGATTAAGACGGATGTGGATGCAGATGGAGGAGAGAAAAGGTCTGAAGACTTGAGTGATATCTGGGACACTCCAGCATTAACCATCTGAAGATGAAGAAGAGCTATCAAAGGAGACTGACAGGGACTTGGCAGAGAGGCAGCAGGAGGAGGAAGACTGAGAATGCGATGTCCTAGAAGCCGAGCAAAGGAAGCACTTTAAGGAGAAGAGAATGATCAATGTTTCCAATAATGCTGGTAGGTCAAGTAAGGACTGAGGACTGAGAATCAAAAATTAGATTCAGGTTCTTTTTGTCTCACAAAAACATTAGTGACGGGGGATGATGGAGGGGAAACCTTGATTCTAGTGGAGCATCTAAGAAAGCACATATTGACAGTTCTTTCAAAGAGTTTTGCTGTAAGAGAAAGGAAAGAAAGAAGGTGTTAGCTGGAGGAAGAGATAACAGCCTGTCAATGTGCTGATGGCAAGATAAAGAGGGCGAATTCACACCTCAGGGAGAATGGGGATGGGGGCAGAGTCCTTGCAATGGTGCTGGGAGGGGCTGAGATCCCCAGTGACCCTTTGAGGGTGGGATCCTATTCTAGGAGAACTGCTCCAGTTTGCTCTCAGTGACAGGCAAGAATGAACTAGCAGACAGGAGGTAGATGAAGTGAGAAGAGCTTGTGGAAATTCTCCCGATTGTGTCAGAAATGTCCACACCTTGCCAATGTCTCTGTCACCAGATCCTCTTTCTCCTCTTCCCTTGCCCTCTCCTCCTTTCTCCCCTCCTCTGCTGCCTTTTCCTCTCCTCTTGGCACATTTTCATCTAAGAATTTAACCTATATCCATATCTCCAGTTATCATCTCTATGGGAGGAGGCACAGATTTCCTGAACTCTCTATTCTGCTCCAATCCAGACATTTGCTGCAAATCCGTGGTCTGAAATAAATACAGTATTTTCCTCTTAGTGCTTTTCCTGTCCCCAGCCTTTACCTCCTCACCCACAATCATACACAAAATCTACCTCTCTCTGGCATCCTTGTTTCAAACTGGGCTTAGGAAACTCAGGACCTCAGAACAAAGTATTTATGGGTAAGATTCCTTCCAAAAGTAGGAGAGCAAAGAAAAGCAAAACTGGTAACACATTGATAATTTAAAATCTGTGGTGAATATGTCCAAGTTCATTATTTTATTCTTTCTACTTGCATAGGTATTTGAAATTGTCCATTCAGAAAATACAATAAACTTCAAACTATTCTGGTTTCTTCCAACACTTGTCCTCAAGATGCAGTGAGATCCTAGAACCTATAAATCCCTCTGTACAATTGTTTTTAGCTATATGTTCTGCTGTCTGTGCAGTTCGTCCTCCTATCCTCTCTGGGTTGCGGGTTGTCGGGATTTTGGTTTTGGATTTTTTTTTTTCAAGTCAAATATGGTTACTGAACTGAGGATATAGTAGCAATTCCTTGAATGTGAACCAGAGACTAATTCCCTAGCAATGATGAAAAGTGGAGGTACAAAACCCTAGATGGGATCCAGAGATGAATGAAGGCTCTAGTCTTTGCTAGTTCCTGTATGTCCATATCTGAGGAAAGCACTTAATGTCTTCATACTTTTCTTACTTTTTGGAAAATAGGGAGAAGTTTGTTGAGCAAATATCTTGATTGTATGTAAAAGCTTGGGTTTCATTATATAAATCTAACCCCAAATTATTTCCCACAGTGTTAATCTTTTTATTAGCTGCCAACTTTTAAAAGTGAGGAACTTTTTTAGCAACATGTGGATGTCTAGCTCCTTTTGAACCATAACATCTGGCAGCACTGTGCCTGCATCCCCACATGGGCAGAATCAGCTTCCTTCCTGGAAGGGGCAAGAGTCCTTCTTACGTTCCTCAGTCTCATCTCCTGGCTGCCTTCCTCCTGCTCTACCTGCCTTAGGTATGGAGACACTTCATTTGTGACTCTGCCTGCCTAAAATAATCTCTAAGATTGCTTTTTGGATAGAAATAAGAACAACAACATTGGCTCCAGTTTCAGAAAATCACCAAATTACGGGAGAATATCAGGAAGCCAGAACATCTGCGAGTCTTTGCAGGCCTTATCCTCAAACTTAACAAAATCTTTTCATCTTTCTTTTTCTCTCTTAGCTGTTCAAAGGAGGATATCTATGCCCATATCTAGTTAGGAATTGTTAGGTAGCTTAAAACAGTATGAAGCATGCCAAGGAGTATCCCTAACATCTGCAGGGTGGAAATACTTTCACATCTCACTTGAAATACTTTTGTGGCTCAGACCACAGGAGACTCTTAATGACAGAACCTAAACTAGAATGGAGAAACATGTACATATGTGTGTATGTATATGTGTGCATATATATATGTGTATATATACATACATGTGCACAAACATACACATACACACACACATACATATTTTAGTAGCAGAGAGAGAGAACATAATGTGATTTAATCTCAATGCGGGAATGGCCAAGTCTTTGGCAGTCCTATGGCCTTTCTTTTGTAATTTCATCTATCTGAGGATGTCTTCACTTCTATCTAGAAGCCTATATTATTACAGTTCTTTTCAATAATTATTTTTTAAAAGCTCTTGATCTCTTCCCAGAGGAAATCCCACAATGAATCTAATATGTAAACAAGGTACAGGAAAGGGCTGCCCATCTTGAAAGCATACATGGTAGGACTCAGTCTTGCCTGTTCCTATCCACTCTACCTCCTTAGCTCCTAGATATTTCCAAGGTAGTGTAGTGGATTCCTGAGCCTAGTTTGGAAACCACTGTGTTAAGCAAGGAATCTCCTTCCTAGGCTTCATGGGAAATAAATATGGCAAGGGCCACATTCCCATTTAGATCCTTGGTCACCTAAGATCATCTCAGCTGAACACCGAATCCTTTTTCTCCACATCCATATCAGGATATATTGAAATATTTTCTTATATTCAATTTGATCATTTGATGTAAACTGAATCCTTATATCTTTCATGAAGCCAGATTAGTTTTTCAACCCTATGTTTAACTATGACTAGTATGTGTTTATTTCTACTATGGAGTAAACATGTATCCAATATTAATATCTAAGTTTAGCTGAACTAGTATTAAAGTGAAATATTAATTATGTACAATAAAAAATTTAGGCGATGGAGATTCATTTTTCAGCTACCTCATTTGCTATGCCCACATATATCCCTTTTGCTGATGTAGAGAAAATTTTGACTGCTAAATCCCATCAGAATTAATGTGACTTAATCTTATAAGTCTCATGGGTACAAATAAGAAATAAACAACTTTATTTTCAGAGATGACTCTCATAATATTTATATGTCTATTAGCAGAATACATATATTTTTATTGTTCCTGCATCTTATGGAATCCAATAAAAGATGGAATAAATGATGATGAATACAGAATATATTTTTCATGAAGGGATATATGGATAATATTTATTTTAATGTAAGTAATTTATTAATTTAAAAAACTAAAAATAAAATAAACCTGAAGAAATATTCTAAGCTAAACCAAAAACTGTAAACACCTATGACTGGATTATTTTGTGAAAATCAGGGCAGGCCCTAATAGCAAGCTTCATTAAAGAAATGGCTATATTAATTTAAAGTGATTGAAATTTTGATGTAAATTATGGATCATCCATTAGAGACGATCAGAGGCTTTTAACACATTAATCTGAAAGAGCTATAGAGGGATATCTTATTTCCTACAAGAGAGACTTAAAATATATATATCCACAGCTTCCTCATAACGGTAAGATCAATCACTTGGGCATATGGTACTTGCAATACAAAATACATAGGAAAACAGATAACATATGGTTTGCCTTTGCAAGGTATGCTGTGTGAAAAAAAAGTATTTCACACCTTTCCCCTCAATTATAAATGGCTTTAAGAGAAAGACTCTTGCAGAAAAGCTGAATTAAAAAGAAAAGGCTCAACCAGACATATATAGTGCAAATGGATCCTTTGGAGAGACTGAATTTCTTTCAAAGGATTGGAGAAACAGGACCATATTTTTACTTCGATATTTCTCATCCAGGGTGAACTTTCAAGGAGCAAATGGCAAATGTTTACAGCCCCATAAGGCCAACAACAATAAAAGGGAAATTTACAGTTGGCAAAGGCAAATATGTAAATAAGGTTTATAGCTGCTCCAAACATCAAGCATTCTAAATTGTGACAAGACAGAATATCTGTTAACTGAATGTGATCATTGCCAAATGCTACCTCCTATCTATGTGTTAGACTATGACTATCAATGTGGCTGAACTGAAGATGGAAGGCACATTTTTCCCTGAAGAGCAAATTACAAATACAGAAGAAAGTAAAAAAAGAAGATATTCTTCTTTCTCCCTGGATAAAATGTCAGCATGACCTTAAATATAAATTAGCACATTGCATAAATGGATTTATAAAGAACATTAGTTTGGTGCCCTGCAGAGGTTGATATGAATCAATTTAGCAACCCAAAGTGGACAACTGTATGCTTTGCTGAACCCATTTGTGGGTGGGAACAAAAGTTACTGAACCAAATTTAGGCTCCATGTACTAAAGCACTCAGGACACAACTTCTCCAAATCCATTCTGGAGGGCATCTTTGGAATCTCTTGAGAAAATGGACATATTAATAGTGTCTTCAGACATTAGTTCTGAGTGTATAGAATCCCTTTTTCTCTAAATATCTCCAAGTAGTCATAACTCTCCGGCCCTTGACCAAATCTGTGCAACATCTTTTGGATTAACTCTGGACTATGATATCTTCATAATTCTTAATCAGTCTCATTCAGTATGTTCCACGGAAAAATACAGAGAATAAAATATTTCTAGAAGCATTCTCCACTTTCAGGAGCATGACTCCTCTAGGGAACTGTTGCATCTGACTAAAACAGAACAAAAATGTAAGCTAGGTGCATTACTGGCAAATATACAAAGTTCTTTAATGCACTGTAACTTATTTGTACCTGAAGTTCTAGAACAGCTGCCAAAACAGGAATTATTTATGCTTCTTTCACTACAGACTATGTAAGCTTTCTCATCTTTGGTGATTTTCTTTGGATAATTAGCTTCTGGATTTTTAAATATTAAACAATGAATCAACAAAATTCGCTGTCAGCCTACTAGTACAAGTTTGTGACTGAGGAAAATTTGCAAAGTGATAACTACAGAATTCTTTCCTCAACAGCCAATGAAATTAACCACTATACAGCAGGAACAAAGTGGGCTCATTCTGAAGTTCTCCCCAGGGAAGAGGAGTTGATCACTTTTTGAAGGAAAACTAAATTTTAGAAAGGAATCTTTTTTTTCCCCTCCAATGGAAAGAACTCTCATCTTAATTGCTATTTACCACTCCATTTATCACTTAGTTTCAGAGAAAGAGCAAATCCAAGATAACAGTTATTGTTTTGAGTTGCAGGACAATATCTGAAGGTTTATTTTACAGAACCTGTGGGTGGAGTTTAAGCTTTCCAGCCCAAAAGAGCGCACACTGTAGCACAATGAAGTCATATTCTGAACTGGCCACTTTTTGATGGAGGAACCCTCTGCAGAGCAATATTTAGGGAATCAGGAAGATGAAGTCCACGAATGAGTAAACTCAAGGATGCTCCCCTAGATAAGTACCTGTTCAGGTAGGGGTCACACATGATTCATACTGATACATAACCTATATCTCACAGAGAAGACTGAGTTAAAAATCATGTTACTTTTGCACAATTTTAATGGTGATTCTGACTTTCTATTATGTTATAGTTCTCATTTTCCCATTTCTATACACCCAAACTGGAATATTGAAACATGGTTTACTTAATATTATCAAAGATTTTTTTTTCCTTTTTTGGAAACTTCAGGCACTTGGGAGTAGAATGCACCAGTCTATTTTTAAGATATAAAATATACCCAGATCTCACTTAGGAGGTAGTGGCAATCTGGATTAGTATAATTGCAAGAGGTTTCATTTACTTTATAAAACTCCATTTTGGGGGGGGTTCCAATTATTTTAGAAATTGCTTTTCTTCCCAAATCTTTACATAGGCACAGAGATTAGATGACTGGTCCTTAAAAACAACTATAAAGCTGATATATTAGAGCAATGAACAGCACACTTTGTTGATAATGCAGCTATAGTCAGAAGAATTGTGAATTGGCTCCCAAGATTCCTGTCCCTGGTGAACAGTGTTCATGCCCTGTGGATTCTCAACCCCTTGACTTAGTGGGAATGTGAAAATGATAATTCAATTACATTATATAAATGGTAAAGGGATTTTGCTGATGCAGCTAAGCTTATCCATTTATTTGACTTCACTCTAATCAAAAGAAAGACATCTTGAGTGGGCTTGAACTTATAACATGAGCCCTGGAAAGTAATGAGTCCTTCCTGGAGGAAAAGACTAGAAAAATGAGAGAACCTATGGGGGAGCTTAGCAAGGAGCCGAGATAGGCCCCACAGGCCTTCAGGGGCTAATGTCAACACATAAGTGGACAGGTACTAAGGACCGACATCTCAGGGGCATGGATTCTGCAAACACCCTGAAGCAACTTGGAAATGGATCTTTCCCTTTTAACTTCTGGATGAGGACACTGCTGGATAACTTCTTGATTTCAGCCTATTGAGACCCTGATCAAAGAGACCAGCTAATTTGTGACCAGATTTCTGACATTTAAAACTAAGCTGATAAATAGGTGTTGTTTCAATCTACTGTTTGTGGTATATTGTTATGCAACAAAAGAAAATGAATGCATCACAACAATAAGGAAAAATATTTGTGTGCACACACTTGTACATGAATTTATACCATATTTCTATCAATCTTTTTTTTTTTTTTTTTTTGGTACTGGAGATTGAACTCAGGGGCACTCGACCACTGAGCCATATCCCCAGCCCTATTTTGTGTTTTATATAGAGACAGGGTCTCACTGAGTTGCTTAACACCTTGCCATTGCTGAGGCTGGATTTGAACTCGCGATTCTCCTGTCTCAGCCTCCCTAAGTGCTGGAATTCTATCAATCTTAATATCAAATGTTTAAAGATCTTATTTCCCTATATTTTTTGTAAAATAATATGAATAGTAGTTCTAACATTTTGTTTTGGTAATCCAATTTATTAAGTTCCGTGGGGTACAGCCATAGCACTTTGTAAACCTCTCATTGCCTTAGAATGTAAGTAATGTGGACTCTCTTTAGAAAATTCCTCCTGCCTGGCCCTTCTTAATTACCCAGTAAAGTCAGATAGGATCTCCATGTTCCTCCTGTACAGTCATCATCGCCACCTTCTCTTTCTCTAAGCCCAAACATATTTGTCATGAAGACTTGTTGATTCTGCCACCTGTCCAGTTCTAAGGCACCAGCATGTCTCCTCTGTGATCCAGACAACACAATTGTCCTCCTCTCATTGTGTCCTGGTCTAATCTATTTTTTTTTTACACAACATTTAATAATCATTAAATGCATATCTGACTATGTCACTTTCTAATTCAAATCTTTTCAGAATAAATTCTCAGACTAAAACTGAGAATTTCCAAACTGTTTTAATGTTTCCAAACAGTTTCCAAACTGTTTTAATGGTTTGCATTTACTTTCTTGTTCTCGGCTCCTGTCACTCCTAGCAGGCACAGTGCCCTCCAGCCACTGGCCCTCTTGTTCTTTGGCCATGCTGCTTCTGAAATAAAAGCTGTCACCCACACAGTGTCTCTTCCCCCACTCACTTTTGCCTGGCTTCACCCTCCTTACCCTTCAGTTGACCCAGATGTGGCAGAATCTGGTGTGATTTGAAGATTATATAAGCTCGGTTGATAAAGATTTGCATAGTTGGCTTTGCTTCCTATTTCTCTGTCACATGAGGTCATAGGAAAACTGTGGAGTTTGGTTATTCACATCTCCACTGCTTATGTAGACCCAAAAGAAATATCCACAGCATGAAGAGGGTGGCACTGATTACTGTATTGGTGTAGAGGATTTTCTTCTCAACTACTGTTATAAAATTTTGGAGGTGGTTTCACCATAGGAAATAAATATTACAGCCAAAAAGGAAACTAGAATCAGAAATTGCAAAGAGCTGCTTATTCATACACTAACCGAGCAAGCAGAAAGAGTTGCTCTGATGGAGAAAGGTACTGACTGGCAGGATGCATAGAAACAATCAAGGGAGAAGTTCCTCATTTCCCACAAAATATAATTCAAAGTTTCCCATTGTTTTCCAGACAGCAGTCCACTTGTAGCAGAAGCAAACCTGTTGAGAAGTGCCTGGAAAATTATGGTATGTTTTCTGGGCTGCATGAACATTCTCAGGGAAGTCTCTAAAGCCACTGATGGTCCCCATTTTCTGCAAGTGTGGTAGACTGCTTGCAAAGATAGACCAACAGTTCCTTCCCTCTCTGGATCTTGGTCTTTGTCGTATGACTCTGCTGCTCTCCCATCAAGAGTCTGTTTCCCTGATCTTGAACAAGGATGGTCCTGTGCATGGTTTGGTTCTATTGTAGAGCTTCTTATTCTCTCCTCATAGATGCTTTTGACTTGTTCTTTCCCTCTTGTTGCCCTAGGATTACTGTATAAAGTATCTTGAGCTAGACTCCTTGAGGATAAAAGATTCTGGAAGGGAAGCCCAGCCCCAACAATCTCCCAGAAGAATGAATGCAGCTATCTTGGACCTTCCAACCATTTTTACTGCTACAGGAGTAAGCCCAGCTGAGACTCACAGAAGAATCGCCAGTTAAACTCAGCCCAAATTATGGAACCATGAATGAATTAGTGGTGGTTTTTAATTATGAAGTTTTAAGGTGGCTTATTATTCTGCAATAGAGAACAGGGAAAAACAGAGAGCAAAGGAACATGTGAATACCGCCTGTTATTACCGTGATTGAGAAGTCTTTTATTTGTGAATACTGTATTTCTTAGTTTCATAAAATCATTTTCTATGGTGTCCTTTGCTTCTTTCATAATGAGGATCTTGGATGTATTACATATCTTCTGGGCCTATTGGAGAAAATGATCTTATATATAAAGCACAGGACTGAAAACAGAAGATTATTGTTGCAGTCATGAAGCTGTGCTTCATTGTTTCTAACTCTCTTTCTTTGGGGGCATTATAAAATATCCTTTCCTTGCTTCCTTAAAGTTAGATATGGCCATGGGTTTTACTTTGATCATTGAAAGGTGAGCTGTAGTCTTAAGAGCCAATGTATGATCGGATAGTTTTTACCTATCTCTTTGATTTGCTGGTGAGTGGTGATACACATTCGATTTTGGTCCAAAGCTGATATTCAAGCTCAGGTGTAATGAATTCCAGAGCCTGAATTTTATATTAACTTTGATGACTTAAATGGCATCAAAAAAGTTTTCTCCTCACCTAACCACATTCCCACAATGACTTCTACACCATAATGCCTAAAATATTACTATTAAAAATGAAAAAATGGACAAAAACTGGAAAAGTACCAGAGAATGGAAATATAGGAAGCTGTGACCTACAGCAAATTTAATTTATATGACCATTATCTCAGAGTTAATTCTGTGCTTAAAAAACCCTTCTCATCTCAAACATAAGCCATATTAGCTATAGAGTAATACCTCCTTATTTTGAGGGAATATTTTGTAAGATTTCTTATGTACCTATGATGAAGTTTCTAAATTAGGCACGGTAAGAAATCAACAATAACAATAATGAAATAGAAAAACAATATACTGTCATCAAGTTATGTGAATGAGATTTCTCTCAAAATATCTTATTGTTCTATATTTATAGAGTTTGATATTATCTGTAATTGACATGAGTAACTGAAACCTTAGAGAAGCCTCAGATAAATGGGGACTACTACAATATGTATTATAAGGAGAAGATTTCAAGGAACATGTTCTGACTCTTGATTTTGATTGATTGATTGATATTTTTATTTGGAAAGTGCAATTCACTAGCAGCAAGAGGGAGAGAAAGGGGAAATGAGGCAGGAAGGAGGGGTGTGGGGCACAGACCTGATGTTCTACAATGATGGCCACTGCTTCACAGCTAGTCTCTAGACCACATGTGGTGCCTGTGGACAGATTTATCTGGAGAAATCATCATCTTGGTAAAGTTCATGAGAGAGGAAATTAACCCCCTAACACTATTTAAAGATCATAATTCCCAGGACATGACATTTTTAAATGCATTATTTAGATTTCTGTCTAGATGTGTTATTTAGATTTTACCATAAATTCATGTCAGCGTGAGCTAGGTAAATCAGCTTGGAAGGTATCACATGTTGGATTTGCATCATGAGAAGGGGAGAAGACACTTGCTTCTCAGGGCTGCTTCCCAGCTGCCCAAGCTTTGTAAGCCTGACACACTGTGAAATTCTTGCCCTTGAACCTCAGTTTAGCATAAACTAAGGAGTTGGTGGAACACACAGTTCCTTTCTTGGGCAAAGAGAGTTCATTTTACTGTTGTTGGATCTCTTCTATTCTTGGCTCTGTGACTCTATTGTTAATATCAAGTTATAAATGATATGATTCTGACTTCTGGGAATATTGGAGAAATGAGGCAACATACAAGAATATATTAAATGATTTTTTTTGTGACACCCTGGGCA
Source organism: Geosciurus inauris (assembly GCA_004024805.1). NCBI lineage: Eukaryota > Metazoa > Chordata > Mammalia > Rodentia > Sciuridae > Geosciurus > Geosciurus inauris. Next base: position 109,579 of record PVHX01000577.1, on the reverse strand, counting down.
GAAGTTGTGAAAGGAGTTATAGACCTTCTGAGGTTTTCACTGTCAGGAGGCTATTCATAAAAACACACTGCTTACAATGGCAGGTATCTGAAGAAGCAAGCTAGAGAGTAATTAAAGTTAATTGATATGTTATTGTTCTCTGTATTGTAGCATTAAAATATGGAAAAAATCAGTGTTAACTTGTCAAATTGCTCTTCTATGTAACAAAACTGAAAACAAATAAAAATAAGAAGGTATTAAATGAATATTTTTCTTGACCCTGGCTTAAATATGTAGTCTTCTCCCCAAGCTGTGTGGTAAGGCATAAAGAAAATTGCCTGTTCATTTAAGCTGTACTTTAAAGGGTACAGATTTACTTAAAATCATGGTTTCTGATTATAAAAGGAGGAATTAAATTAAAAGACACTTGAGTTTCTTGTCAATGATTTCACCCACGTTAAGGTGCAACTATGGTTCTTTAGCCATATTAGCAATTTGACCTCTTTGATTTTTGTAAACTATGTTAATTTTTTCTTCTTTCCTATTCCTTCCATCTCTTCAACATGTACACAAAGAAAAAAATGTGGCTGAAATGATTCCCAGTAAGTCTATGCCAAAAGAATTAACTACCTACAAAAATTAAGAGGACAGTTGAGTTTTATTTATTTTACAAGCATCATATCTACCCATAAAAGACTAAAATATCCTCAAATACTTCCTACACTGCTCTTAGTGGTAATATAAAAGTTTCCGTTTGAGAAATGAGTAAAATAGTCAATACAGATAAATAGTAACAGCTAACATTTACTGAAATCATGGGTCCCACTCACACATTTCTTATTTTTAATTCCCACAATTATATGAGGTTGATGTTGTTTTTATTCCTACTTGATAATGAAATTGAGTCTTAGGTGCTCAATTGCTGTAAACTATTTCTTCTCTTCTCATGTAGGCATTTCCTGCCTGATGTCAGGAATCTATTCCTGAAAAATAAACTTTCTGCATGGAAGAATGAAGAGCCCATTTCCATCTATTTTAAATGAAAAGAATTGTTACATGTCAAGTCAAAATCTCTACTCAAGTTCCTAAAAGGTAACTAAAACAAGTAAAACACATATATAGGTAAGAAACTCTCAGGTTAGGATGTCAAGTGCCTAAAGCATCATTTCCTGACTGACACACAATAGCTGTCATGTTTTGAATGCAGTAACATGACAGCTCTTAAAGCCAGGGACATCTGACATGTGCAAGCCCTAGGTGGGCTTTCTTCCCACTTTCCATGTGACTCTGAAGCTCTCCCAGTTGGGTTTAGAATGCAACTTGAGGTTGGTTTGTTTAAAACAAGTATTGGGTTTTGAGGTCATAAATACAAATGTTTTCTTTTATACAAACTAACCATAGATTTCATATACATCTGGTTAACATATTTGGTTAATGTGGTTAATATATATAAATGTAGGGGAATTACAAATAAATGACATAGAATAACCGAGGACAGTTTAATAAGGGGCTACTTAGAAAGTTATAAACAGGGCTGAAGGAAAACAACCCTAGGCCTGAAAAGTTGAAGGACACTTAGTGACACCTACAGAAAATGGCCACAAGTGAAGAAAAGGACCACCCAACCGGGACTTGTGGCCTTAGCAGAGGGACAGTGCCACCTCTCAGCCCACTTTGGAGAATGCTGAGAAATTCCCATCTTAACCACACTGGCTTTCCTCCCTCTGATCTGCAGTTTTCCCCTTGGCTAAAACCCAGCTGGAAGATTTAGGTCAAGACAGCCTGTTGGGGCACCAAGCAGGTTGTTAAAGGTGGATCTGAAGGGGCCAGTAGAAAATACTCCTGAGAGCAAGCAGTTTTGTTTTGCTCCAAATCCTCTAGTTTGACTCCCATAGTGGTGTTGATGTTCATAGGTGTTATGAGTAATTTTGTCCTTTCTTCCTATTTTCCAGAAACAAAACACTGAAGTGGGAACCCTGGTTCCTTCCAAAACACCGAACCAATTTCTTATTGTAGAGATCTCTCATGTGTAAATTGCATCCACAAACACTAGTCAGACCAATGAATAACTTATTACATGCTTCAGACAAGGAAACCCCAAGAGAAATAGGTTTTAGACCTTTCCTTTGCAATGAAAATATTTCTAAGATGAGTTCTATCTATAGAACTTTATTCAATTCAAATCTCTTGAATTTTCCAAATTGGCTTTAGAGGCCCTAGGCATTTTAAAACTACCATTGCTTCCTAAATCTTTGACCAAAAATAGATTTCTACTATACCATAGCAGCAGCAGACATCAGCAATTTGTAGAAATTTAAAACTGACACTGCCAGGGAGTAAAATCACGCCCTGGTCAACAACTGATAGGCAAACGCCCCCAACTCCCATTTCCTAGCCGCAGCCAGGCTATGGGCTATTTATGCCTACTAAGGGGTTCCACCTCCCCTGGAATGCTTTCAGTTCTCTTAGGAAGTTTCTGATGCTTTACCCGGAGGAAGCGCTGCTAAGAGGACACAGCTAATTGCTAGCCGCCGTACGAGTCAGCCAAAGAGTGATGATAGGACTGAAATCGGAATGAGCCATCAATGTTGATAAATTGACTCCAGACTCACCCTACGCTGCCTGCAGAAACTCATAAGGACCATGGTCTGTCACAAGTGCAGACTCCTTAGATAAGGAGCATGCTACACGCAGGGGAAGTAAATGTCAAAATCGAAGCCAGTGGCTGCAAGCTTTATATTATTGTACTTAAGTTTTCAAAGATGACACCTTTGATGCTGATTGTGCTGTGCGTGTACAGAGAAGCTGGATACCCATTTAATACTTCAGGTCCAATCTATACTGGGTACTCACAAGGCTGCTGTGAATTGTGGCTGCTGCTGCTATCCACAGAACCACAGAATCTTACTTCCCTGTTCTACCCAGAGAGCTATTTACATGTTCTTCCAGCAATCCTTTCAGTGTTGCTTTGACTGTACTAATGGAAATTGATAGGGTATTCAGTTTATTCATGATGGTTCCATTGGCTCACAAATAAACTACAGGCAATAAATTTTCCTTTACTGTAATTAGCATGATTGGAATGAGGTCATCCATATTACTAATCATTGTTCACTAGCTTAAACCTATTACACACTAGGATTTACCTAACTGATTAAACCATATAGAATATATTCTTTCTCCCTTCGTTACACATATGTATTCATTTTTACATAAATTAATATTACACACTAGGATTTACCTAACTGATTAAACCAACTTGGAAAATACTTATCATTGTTCACTCCCAGCTTAAACCTTCCAAAAGGTAAATAGAAGAAAATCTCCAACTCATAATCATGGCAGGCAAAGTTCACGCCTTGTGTCTTTTCCCACTCACACACACATCTGTCCTTCCATCAGGGTTTTCTCTCACTTTGACCCTTGGTGCTTGACCACCTGCAGCCTGTCTCCCTGGCTCATGCTCATTGGTCCAGTTCTTACCTCTTAAGAACTAATCTAGACTTATCACTTGCTTCCTGTCACTCCCAACCATATTATTCTATGTATAAATTTCGTGATACTTGCTAAAATTGACATAAGCTTTAAAACATCTTGTTTATTAGTTACTGTCTATCCCTTCACCTTGTTCCCCTCAGAATCATGTTCCCAGCATGATTCTTAACAAATACCAAGTACTCAAGAAGTATTTGCTGAATGCATTTCTCTAAATCTAAATTCCACTGGGCTATTATGACATATGTACGTCAATCTGTTTGCAATACTTAGGTGCAAATTTTTCTGAAGATCTGTACCTTAGTGTATGTGATAATAGGCACATGGGTACTGAAATGATGGGAATACAGAAAGGACTGAAAGCATAACCCTGTTTGAAGAAAAAGTATGTGTTGGTTAATTTTTGGTGTCACCTTGATTGGATTAAGAAATATCCAGGTTCCTGGGAAAATATTATTCCTGGTTGTGCCTGTCTATAAGGGTGTTTCCGATAGAGATTGGCATTTGTATCAGTGGGTTTGGTAAGGACAATCTACACTCATCCACTATGGGACAAGCAACATGCAACCTGAGAGCCCCGATAGAATAAAGAGGAGAGGAAAGGTGAATTATCTCCTACTGTTCTGGAGCAGGGTCGCTTATGTTCTCTTGCCCATGGCCATTAGAACTTGGGGTTCTCCAGATTTTGATCCCTAAGACTTGGCCAGTGGCTCTGCAGGCTCTCAGGTCTTTGGCTGCAGAGTGAGAGTCACATCACGAGCTTCCCTGATTCTCAGACATTTGGACGTGTGCTGAGCCATGTTAGCGGCTTCCCTGGTTCTCCAGCGTGTAGATGGTCTATCATAGGATTTCCCAACCTCCAATATTGCACAAGCCAATTCCTCTGATAAATCCATTCTCCTATTGGTTCAAGTACTCTGGAGAACCTTGACTAATACAGGAGGGGAGGTGTCTACCACTCTCTTAGATTTGAGAAACATTATCATATAGAATATATTCTTTCTCCCTTCGGTACACATATGTATTCATTTTTACATAAGATAATATTACACACTAGGATTTACCTAACTGATTAAACCAACTTGGAAAATACTTATCACTATAAACATTTCTTCTTTCTGTTATTATCATGTAATACCCTCTCCCCCCCAAAATAGAGAGAAACAAGTTCCCTCTCTTTCTCCTTTTTTGTCTCTCATTCAAAACTCAAGAAGATTTGCTCTGATAACCAAGAAACTAATGCAGAAAATTAGACTCTTAGTTACCATTGGTTATTAAAAAACTACTTAAAATTTTCCTTTCTGAATTTTCTCAGAGTAAACTTCCTTCTTTATGTGGGTAATAAAGAATAACTTTCTCAAAGCAAGAAGTATTAGTCCCTAGTAGATGGTCAAATATCTTCCCTGAAGGCAACTTTCTCAAAGGTCTCACGTTCTTATGTCTTTCTTATTGCCACAATCACTATGAACACAATTAACCAACATATTTTGTTCATGAGGTAACCTCTGACCTTGTTGAATTAATACATATTTTAAGCTAGTGAAAAATTTCTTGTAAGCATTAGTAGGAGCTTGGCTGGTATATAAAGCCCTTATAATGTATTTAGAGCTGCTAGAAGTTATGATATTGGATGTTTGATGTACCCATTCTGTTTTGCTTTCCTCTGAAATAATTAATTTGCCTTTTAGATGGAATCATGAAAATACTTAATAAAAATGGTAATACATCCAAGGGCACATGGTTATAACTGAAGGATTAATGTAGAGAAAATTTTAGAGAGTGAAGATAGGGGGTGGTGGATGGCAGCTGAAGGAGGGGTTGGGTGCTCATTAAGCGATAGTGGGTTTCATGACATTTCTCTTTTGAAAGATACTGAGCTGTGGTCTAGATTCTTTTTGTAAATTTTATCTGGGATTACTGTGTCTTTCTCTGGTGGATCTTTCATAACCAGTCACAAATCAATCAGTCTATTAGAAAGCTGCTATTTAGAAAATTAATCTGAAAAATGGTTTGGAAGGCATAAAGTCTCACACTTCAATTCTAGAAAGTCTTGAAAATATAAGCTTACAGATGAACTTCTCTGAAAGTAGAGTTATGATTTAAGAATATAAATGTAAATTTCCACAAAGGGTGAACAGTCATAACCTGGGAACCAAAATTTCAGCATCAAGTTTTGGATTCTATATATTTTCTCTTTTTCCTGCCTTCCATCTCCAACATAAAAACAAAAAGTTTCTCTTGCTGGGAGAACCTCAGTCCAGGAGTATGATTCAACTCTATCTACAAACTAGCAGAGTCTGTACTCATTCTTTTCCTTTGGATATTCTCCATCTTTCCCTTTCCCTGGAGCTGATGTTACACCTCTATCATCTTCCCAGTCTAAGTTAACCCCTGGAAAATTGCAATTGAAGGAGGTACTTATGGCCACAAGGCTAACTACTTCTGGGTCAAGCAGAGGCCAAGAGAACCAGTGGAAAGTTTGTACAATACTTGAACTTCAAATTGCCCAGAGAATTCTGTGACAAACAATATAATCTACCTACTGAGAAGACCATATGTCATCTTGTCCTTCTATGAAAATGGTGATAGGCCCACACCAAAGGGTAAAAGCTAAACAAAGAGATTGTGTGACATCTAAAGAGATGAATTAGGAGTTCCTTGGGCAATATTGCCTTTCAAAACACAGTAATGTCTCAAAATCACTTAGAAGTTCAACATCCAGGTGCTTGGGTCCACCTAAAGTTTTGGAATCAGAATTTCTGATGTGAGTCTCAGATTTGTAAACAAATTGGGTTGATTGTATTTGGTGGACCCCCTTTCCCACAAAGAGAACAAGTTAAAAAAAGAGAGAAAAAGAAAAAAGGTGAGCTTCTCCTTGAAGGTAGAGCTGTAAAGACAGCATTCTACTAGGTTGGCAGGTTTGCAGGAGAAAGTTCAAAGATAACAAGTGGGAGAAACTAATAAAAATGATCACTTATTATTAGTAGTAACATTAGTAATTCATAAATATGTTTTGTCTTAGAACTTACATTTAAAAATCTTTGAAAACCCCAAAGAACTTTTTTTGGGTATGTGGTTTACATCTATTTGTATGTATAATATTAAAAATTATTTGAAAAATAAAATATGTACTTATTTACAGTAAAACAGACCCATTATGTTAACAGAAGTAACATTGTAAATGAAAAATAAATGACTGTATTTTCCAAAATAAAAATACAGTGATATAAGTGGCATGATTTTCATTTTTGCAAATATCTTCCCTATCTGGTTTAAGTAGAAAGCAGCTGGATTCTCCCACATGCTTCTGCATTTAAATTGTTGTGAAATCACAGGTCACATGGCTTTTGTACACTCTTCATCCACTCGGGAAAAAATAAGAATGAAAAAATGCAATAACATCTTAGCATTATAATGAAAATAGTCTTGATTTTGACCTACTGAAGGGAGTCCTCCAACAACAGTTTGGGGATCAATGGCTTATAGTGAGCCAACAGAGTATTGAGATCTTTATATTAATTAACTCATAGCAACCTAATGAGGGGCATGTTATTATTATTATTTTCCAATGGAAGAAACTGAGGCAAAGAGATTACACAAAGTTAGCAGCATAGCTGAATTTAAACATAATCATCTGTTTTTCCCCAACACCCTAGTCTTCAACTCTGGTTGTTTTTTTTTTTTTTGGTACTGGAGACTGAACTCAGGGGCACTCGACCACTGAGCCACATCCCCAGCCCTATTTTGTGTTTTATGTTGAGACAGGGTCTCAGTGAGTTGCTTAGCGCCTTGCCCTTGCTGAGGCTGGCTTTGAACTCGCGATTCTCCTGTCTCAGCCTCCCTAAGTGCTGGGATTACAGACGTGAGCCACCGCGCCACGTTGCCTACAGGTTAAGAAAGCTGAGAGCAGGCTGATTCCCAGAGCCTCTGAAATAAGAATTTAGGCAATTAGCAGAGGCTTGAGAGATGATCCTGGAACTGAAAAGCCAAATTACCTTCCCCCTAGCCAGGTGCTTCCAGGCTCTGACCCAGCTTAGCTTTGCTGATATAGGTTCAGTCTCTAGGTGAAGGACAAATATGGCAGAAAGTGCACTGTGAATATTTAAAATACTGAGTTGCAAATCTGGGTACCAGGAGAGGGAGAGGTCCTCACTGTGTTTATCTCACAGACTAGAGGCTGCAGTGTTTTCTACATTACATTTCTCTTTTCTATATAGAGCCTTCCTAGAGAAACAAGGACCTTCCATAGAGTGGTGTTCATAAATGCACGAATCCTTTCAGGAGTTTTCAATATACCAACCACAAGATGGGAGTTAGAATAACTACACTTTTGTGACAAAAAATTCACGAGAAACTTCTAAAAGTTGCTAGAAAAATGAAACTTAAAATCTATTAAAAATGTAATATAAATATATAGCTGTAATATTCTTAGATATAAATATTTTCTCATCTTGACAAAATATGATTTAACTTCTCAAAAACTGGTCAAAACAGTGTTGTATCATTTTATTGAACTGAGTAATGTTTCCTCTCATCACATAATATTTTAAACACTTTAGGTTATGTAGGCATCCACTAAAGCATTATTGTGACTTACAGTTAAGGAAAAATCAATTAGTTATGTTAAGCCTTTGGGAAAAATTGTTCTCTTCTTGCTATTCAGTGTTTTAGCAGACTGCATATTCTATCAAATAAAGAGAGAAGAAAAATAACACACACATACACGCACACACAAATGCAAATATTTTTTTCCTAAAGTCTGAAAAAATCTAATGAGGTACAACTCTGACCTTGGGTGATAAAGACTACATTGGCATAGAAGAAGTTAAATATTTTCTTGTCTCCCTCACATCTTAACCAAAGAATCATTTCGATCTCAAAGCTGTTTCTAATTAGGTGTTAATGACCTCAGAGTTGTGTGAGTTTACCATGTTCTGTACCTCATTTGATTTCCCCCCTGGGCTAAAACAATACCAAGAGGACTGAAATGAAGATAAAATACACCTCTATGGTCCCCATGGTTATTGGATCAGAGATACATAAATACAGAGAAGTCCACAGGGAAAGATTATTATTAACACTAGTTCCATGACCTATGCTAACCAAGAAATGAAAGTAATTATAGAGCTTTTGTGTGCTGGGTGAGGGGACCCTCATGCTCAGAAATCATGAATGAAACTCAGACACAGAGGACCGCTGCCACTTTACAGGGTAGCGATTTAAGGGCAAATGGCTCCTTTGTATAGAAGAAATGTAACACAACTACATGAAGTCCCTGAGAAGTTTCACAAAAATAATTGTTTCTGGGGTGAAAAGGCCACTCTTATCATTAATCTCCATGACAAGAATGAAATAAATAAAAAAATTGTGTAAGAGGAAAAATAGACATATTATGCATGTATAATCTCTGAGAGTGAAATGCCACACTCCCTATGAGGTTTCCAAAGTGATTTGATACAGAATTTAGAGTGAATTCCAAATGATAAAATTTATATTTTAATTGGTGAATTAAGTGACTATTATACACCTATGAGCCTGAGCGCTATATACCCCAGCTTCCCATTTGTGAATGAGTGAGGACGAAGTAAATATTTAGTCTCCAGTAATCCTCAGTGCAACATTTTATTTATTTGCATTTTAAAGTTTGCACTCATTATAACTCTATAATTGGCAATGCTTCATACTAAGGACTCATTTGGTTGTTAAAAAAAAAAAAAAATCTCAACAGATTTTAGCCAAGGATTAAGAGGAAAAAGAGTTACCAAACAAAACTTCAAATGTTGTAAAACAAGATGAGTCATTTTGCAGTGCTGCTAAATCCATAAATCTTGAATACACCAAAAAATATGGCTTAAAATACAGTGACCTGGGTATCATTTAAAGAGAAGAAAGAAAAAAAAGGGGGGGAGGGGAATAAAAGCCTGACAATATGCCATTACAGCATATTGACTGAGCTGGTAAAGTCACCATGATTAAAATGAAGTAATTCACTTTGAACTAACTCTAGTTGACTCCTCTAATGTGCCTGAGGATTGTCTGTGGTAAGCCCAGAGGAAATCTTTTGTGCTTCAGTTAGCAATAAAGCTTGGAAATCATTATTCTTTCAAAGATAAACATAGATAACAGAGAAAATCAGAAATGTTTGGGCACTTGTACAGTCAGTCTACAAGTAGTCTAACTGTATCGCTTAAACAGGGGAGGTTTTAACAGGTGTTCTAATTTAAATCCCATAAACCCTTCTTCACATAACCCCATCAGTCAATAAATTTAGGTTATTAACATGGAAAAACATGTCACTGATTTTGTATTTAAAATACAATCAATGATGGTAAAGGGAAGTCCCTGACTTGTGAAACCTCCAAATTGACTGAAATCATTGTTATTAACCAAAACTTGAGATCAGTTGTCCTTTTGGTCTTTTCAAGTGGGCTGTCCATATGGCAATATATCTCATTTTGTTCTGTTTTATAGAAAAACCAACCAATCTGTTAGGAACAGATGTTTTGTAGTCTTTCGGTGATAGAACAGTGGCATAATTAAGGAGCCTGATGATTCCTGTACAGTACACCTTGTTCTGCCCTGGTAAACATGGAGCTTACATTTCAGGACTACTGCTTGATGTCTGCATAGCTGAGTGCCTGCAGTGCATTTAAAAAAACAAATAGACCAACCCCTAAACTGGCTAGGTACTCTGCTTCCCTTTCTCCTGCAGCTATTTACGAGGTAATTTTACAACATATTTTTACAGGTTAGTCATAGTGTCACATCACTCATTTCTACTATTTTAGATGCAGAAATGAATTGTCTCTCTGTAGTTCAGTGGAATAAATGCCTTCCTTTTTAATGCTTTTATGCCACTGTGTAAAAGACAGCGAACTGAGGTACATGAAACTAGGTTAAAAAGCTTAATATAACTACACTAGGTTGACAAAGCTCGGGATTAAAATTCAGTCACGCATGCAAAAAATGTAATAAATGAATGAAAATGTATGTTATGGGTCATTTCTGCTTTAATAGTACCTTTGTGCTATGGAATCCAAATAGCAACAGTCATCTTATACACGCCTCACAAATGCAATAACATTAGGCTTCTCAGAACCTAATGACACACAGCTAGCACAGAATGAGGACTGTGCCCATGGATTTATTTCATGCAAACATACAAGGGGTGTAAAGACAACTTATCAGTCAAAGATAGGGCTCCATTTAAAGCTCCTGCAACATTGATGTGGTTCGTCTCCATTTTTCAGCTAAATAGGAATTTTCTTTTTCACTTCACATAAAGTCTTCAACTTGCTCAAGCCTTCTAATAAATTGCAAACTCTGTAACAATATATCTTCTATTATGCCGCTTGTTACTTTACTAAGACAGGAAATTAAAGCAATAAAACACTTTCAAAATGATAGGGTACACTCAGGCAGTCATTTTTCTTATGTTCCAGTATTATTCTTCAAAGGACCTTTTATGATACTAATATTAAATTCTTTGAAGTCTGAAGAATCTGTTGAAAGTGTTGAATTTCTAAAATATAGAGCTCAAATATTGCATCTACTCATGCATTTATTAAAACTGAATATGTGATAGAAAATTTTAAAACACAAAATACAATATGGTTAAATAATATATGACCAGATACATTTTACATCACATTAGAGGGTCCATTGTGTAGAAATTTGATTGAATACTCAGGAAAATCTATTTTGCTTTTTCTCACCTTATGTGGCCAAATGCACAACATATGTGGTCATTCATTTAAAAGGCTGGTACTCTGCAAAACGAAGCACTGTGAACCAGACAAATACCATAATGGTCACTTATGCAGCATGCTCACATAAAGGAAATTGAATCAGGCTTATGAGGCTGTGCATTCTTTATTAACCTCCTGGAAAAAGGTCAGACAACCGTTCCCTTAATGGCTAGAACACTATGTGTGAAAGGCTAAAAGAGAAATGCAAAAAAACTGCAATAGATCCTAGCAGTATATTAAGCAATTGTATTACAAAGCATACAGAGTGATGTGGGGGGGGGGCGGGGGGGAAACCCTCTTCATTGACCATTATGAAAAACAGAGTATCTTATTTTCTTTTCAGCAGTAAGCATTTCTGCCCAACCTCATGGCAAAAGAAGTAGAAAGCAAAATAAATGCATAGGAGTAAAGACCACTGAAAGAGATTTGAAAAAAATGAGCACTTATAGGAAAGGTCTCCTCACTGCCTTACTTTCCTCCAGCTCTTCATCCACACCCACCTCCCTATACTGCCTTCCTTTCTTCTCTCCTTCCTTCTTTGCCTCTGTCCCTCCATTTCTTCCCTCCTTCCCTCCTTCTTTCCTTTTGGAAAGGTTTGCAAAGACAGCAGAATGAAGGATGAACATTTCTTCCCCCAAGATGAAACAAAACCCCAACTCCCCACTAGGTAAAATTGCAAAGTTGTCTGAGCAGTCTGGGAATTTTCCTCTTTGGACACCCCCAAATGGTTGATCTCTGTTGCGATGTCTCATTTTAAACAACTGCTATTTAGCAGGTGTGAATGTTCCAATTATATAGCAAATACTTTCTGAGGTGATCCCGAAAGCCTTCACTACATCAGGCTCCATCCCAATCCACTCCCTTTCCCCGCTCAGCTGATTAAGGTCAGCCCTTTAAAATTAGAAAAGGAAGCCCTTGAACCCCCTGTCACAGCTATAGACACACTTGCTAACATTAAAGGATCGTCCACGCACCAAAGAGAAGTCAAACTGGGCTTGCATGCTGCTAATTTACTGCAGTTCTTTACCAATTCCTATTCCTGTCTCAGAAATATCTTTTTGATATTTTTTGAAACATTGTCCTGAATTTTCAATGTTAAAATTAGTGGGTCCAATCTGAGGCATTAGTCCTCAGTAACTTATGTTTCCCTTCTCATCTGACACAGTTCCTCTCTGCTGGAATTCCAAAGCAATCAACTACCTGGGGATACTTTTCCCCAGAGACCTTTCTTAGTACACTATATCAATTAACAGGAAAGCAATTCTGGACCCCCTCCAATACACCCGCTACCATCTGGTCTCCCTGGAACCTCATGGAGAGGGGCAGATTTCAATTTGTCAAAACAATGCAAATTCCCCAAATTATTTTCAAATTATGCATGTTTACTTTAATGTCGTGCTCATTCATCTCTTAAAAGGTACTTTGCAAATTCCTCTAAATTGATTCTTCAGCTTGCATGTGCTCCCTCACGCTCTCTCTCACTCACACACTCTCTCTCTCTCTCTCTCTCTCTCATTCATTCTCAAGTAAAAATTGGAGTTAGAAAGGCTGAAATATAATTCTAAAGAAATAAGCATCTATAAAATCTAAATAGCTGACTAAGGACAATAAATAAGTAGATGCCTTTATATTTCACAGTTCCACATGCCAATTGCCCCATGATTAGTTTGGAAACATAACTATAAGGCAGCGAGACATTGATATTAAAAGTACCAAGAAGATTCGTGCATCGAAGAAAAATGTCCTGAATATCACCATTTGTCACTCTTCTTTTGAGGCTCTGAAAATTCCTGATAGAATATAAGCAATTAATTTGAAAGTATTAATGAAGTATGTCACTTTTCACTCATCCTGATGAATGATTTGGCAGATTAGTTTGGCTTGGAAAGTTCTAATGTGAGAATTGAAGTCAGGAGAGATCTACAGCTGTGCTAGCCAGTTTGGTAGCCACTGGCCACATGTAGCTATTGAATTTTAAATGCAAACTAATTAAAACTCAGTAAAATCCTGGAGATTCCTTTTCTCAGTCACACTAGCTGCATTTCAAGTGCTCAACAGCCACATGTAGCCAGTAAATACTTTATGGAATAGCATAGATATAAAGGGTCTCTCTCATTGCAAACAGCTCTTTTGGACAATCTTGACATAAGAAGGAGGATAACAGTATATGCACAGAAATATTCTTGATATTAATGAAAGAAAAGACCTATATTAGGCAGAGTAATTGCAAAGGACCGAATTCAAACCCCTATCCATTAGTAAGAAACATTAACTGAATGTTAATTTTGAATTTTAAATGTTAATGGTGAATTTTGGTTCCCCTGGTTTTATATAACTGAAGAGAGTCATTTCATCCTATTTATCAATTTTGGCTGACTGGTATCCACTTTTGCCTCTGCTGGGAATCGTCCTCCTTCTACCATACTCAGCCCAGAGGTACAAGCGGACCTGGCTCTACTCCTGGCTCTTGCAAACAACCATGGGCTGGTGCACTAGAACCTTGCAACTCCCGAGCCACAGTAATAGATGGAAACTGTTCTGCCTGTGAAGCCAGGTGATCAGCTATGATGAGAGGACATTCTGCTTTTTTGCTTGAGTACCTTGGATAGGAAACTCCTCTCCCTTTTGCTAGAGAGGCTAAGTGTAAGACACACAAGGTTAGCAACTGTCTTACACAGAAAGACTGCTTGTACTAGGGTCTACAAAGAGCAGAGTTGAGAGACCAGATTCTGGTGACTGCGTGTGAAGCAATGAATCCATATATGCTCAACACTGAACATTACATGATTAACACAATTCTCTCCATTTCTACATGGACCACATCTTCTGTGTACATACACACACACACACACACACACATACACACACAATTTATACACACACACACACACACACACACATAGATACGAAAAGAGAGATATACAACTAAACCTAAACCTTGTATAGATTACAACATTGAGTAGGTTTAAGAACATTCCTAGCAGAGAGGTGCATTGATAAAGATCCTGGGGCAGGAAAATACTTGACAAACTGAACAAAGGAGTGGTGTGGCTGAAGAGTTACAAGCTGGGTTGCTTAGCGTAGCATGGCAAGACTCAGAGACGTGTTTAGAGGGTGGGGTTTATTTTACAAGCACTGGCAATATATGAAATGGCTCTCTCCAGTCAGTTCATGTCTCTTTGGCTTTTCCAGTAAACTGGAGAAAAACAAGACTGAAAAAGTAGTGGTGATTTAGGAAACCCAGGTGGGAGATTTTGGTGGATTGGAACAGGATGACAGCTGGGAGATGGAGAAAAGCAGGTGGATGTTCAGGTGGATGTCATCTGAGAGGAGAATCAAAAGGACTCAGAATTAAGAATTTTGGCTGGTGCTCCTGGGTGGAAGCTCATTTACCAAGATTAGGGAACAAGGAAGGAGATAGTATAACTCACTGTAGCACCCCCGCGTCATTTGATGGAAAGGATAATGTGGACTGTCCAAATTAAATCCAAACTTCCAAATGAATACTATACTCTTAGAGCTGGAAATTGCCCTGAGGAAACATCTAGTCACAATTTAACTTAGGCCTGAATCCCATAGGCCCAATACTATCAAAAGATTTTAACTGCTAACTTGTTTTTGGACAATTAGGGTACCATTTATTAGATTATAATAATGTTCCAAAAATATCATTTCTAAGATGAGAGTTTGATTCTATTCTAGTACTTTTCTGGTACTCTTGCTTTATATTCATTCTCTTATTCTTAAAAATATGTGTAGATTTTTATGCACATCTTCTCTTGTGCTAGTTTGCTTGGGTTCCTGTTTGTTCTTTTGTGTATTTCTTTGCTTACTATATGACCTAATAGGGCCATAAACTGTGGTACACTAATCCTGCATTTTTAATCTCAAGTGATTCCAAGTCCATGTATCTCTAAGATTATATGACTGTGTTATATCATAGACATAGCTATAGCCTTCACTGGATAAATTCTACAAAATAATATACAAAAATTCAATCTCCACAACAATTAGGCAAAGGTAGTCTTATTGGCTCATTTTACAGATGAGGAAATTGAGGTGCAGAGAGATTAAGTAACATCTTAAGGTCATAGGGCGCTACATTTTTCTTAGAAAGTTTATATATAGAATCTTATTATATGCTACTGAGACAACTGATTATAATTCAGTCCACACCTCTTTGGCCACATCTTGGTAAATAAGCAGGTCAAGGAAATGCTACACAGAAAGCTTTCTTATCTTTCTATTTGGAAAAAAATAAAATTTTAGTAGAATGTCAGCAGAGGAGGCAGTAGCACCACACCAGTCAGGATGGCCAAACACTGGCTTGGACACTCGAAAGTCACTGTGTGTGATCTCCAGAGGCTCTAACAGAAACATAGTTATGCCATTTGGGGGTACAAAGCAGAAAACTTTCTGCCCAAGTAAGGTGGGGAGCACTGAAGTGTTCTCCTAGAGAACAGTAAGAAGGTGATTCATCTTTTGAAGAGTACCCAATGCCTTCCAATTTTTTTTTCTCTATGCTAGTGAATTTTCCACAAAGTAGTTGTTTTGTTTTGTAGTTGTGAATGCCTGTTTGTTAGAAGAGGAATTACCATATTTGATTAAAATCATTCAAATATCTAAAGATAGTCTGTTCCCTCTTTCAATGAAGATTTCTATTTAGTTATAACCCTGATAGGTCCAGGCACCTCAAAACTCTAACCACAATACCAATTTCTTCAGGCAACTGTAAGTCATCTTTATTTCTAGCCTTCTCTCATACAGTTTATTAGTGATGGCAGGTTCTCTTCTGAAGCTAGTACTGAAAGCTTTATTTTTCCCTATGATTTTATTTCCAATGGTTTTAAGATTTTTGAAGGCAGAATTATGTCTTTATGCTTCTTTATACTTATCAAAGCAGCTTCTATAGTTCCTCGTGGGCAGTAGGTGCTCGTTGGATGGGAAGCTTCACTTTAACATTTCATTATTGCTATGATATTTCAGATCATTTTTACTAAGACATCAGAGGAAATATTCGAGAGCTAATTTTTCTATGCACACTAAAGCTGATTTTCCTTTTCTTCTTAAACTTGACTTCTGTTCAGGATTGTGAGGCCCCAATGATATTGGTGTCTTTCTCTTATGTAAGTATCGATTTCACGGGTGCCCCCAACCAGTCCTAACTGAAGTGGCTCAGCATAACAATATTAATAAGCATTTAAATTACATTCAAAGTTCACAGTTCTCTTTCATCTCCATCAGCTCACTTCACTTCCATAGATGCTCTGATCACACAGTCATTGTGCTGGCTGTATCTTCAACTGGAGTTTTCTGCTCTCAAGTATCCGCCATGATAGATGCAAGATCAGCTAGCTGATTGTCTCAACTGAAAATCAGAAAGTTTTACTGCTTCATATAGAGCCAGTAAATGAATATTGCTGTAATTTCAACAATGATGGCATTTCATCATTAAGAGCCTCTTCATTTCCTAGGAGTTTCATGTTGAGTCATCCAGATAGCCCTGTTATATTCCTAATAAACGTTTGGAGAGCAGCAGGAAATAGCCTTTTCAGCAGGTGGCATGGCACATATTTGCAGTTTCTGAACCTTCTTTAGGCAACACAGTTGAACGCTGCATGATGAATGAGCAACCACTGATTGGTCCTATTGTGCATTTCTGATTCTTCTTCTTTTTTTAATTTCTCCCTCCCTTTATTATGCAGAAGACACTGCTGGTGATCAAAAGCAGATATGTGGCATATGCATTAAGCCAAACTATAACAATTACATGTGGTCAGATGTTTTTTCATTTCTTCAGGATGTATCCGGTTGAGAGCAAGCTCTGGTGGGGGAACATGTGTCCAAAGTTGGCAAGAGATATTGAAATGTATTCCTTCCAACTGAAATCCTGGATTTTAGAAGTATACTACAAAGAACAACTAGGATAATCCTGCTACCTCTTATTCCATATTCATCACCTCTTATTCCCTACCTCTTAAGAAAAATGAAAAGAAAAAGAAACATTGAGAGCAGCAGTTCTCAAGAGTGGATGACATGCCTCATATCACACAAGATGATTTCTGACAAATATTAAGGATCTTTCAGTTTTTGATGTTGTAGAATTTTCATTTCAAGTCCAGACTTAATACAAAACTTGTCACTAAAGACTCAAAAAAAAAAAAAAAAAAAAACCTCAGTAAAATCTCATACAAATGATGATTTTCAATATGTAATACTAACTACAATGAAGGAAAATCTCTTCAAAACCAATCACTTCAGGAGGAACTAGGGAAATGCAAATCAAAGGTAACAATAAAATGCCATTTAACCTCCATTTAATTGGAAAAAATGGCGAGGAAGGATACATAGTGAGTAACAGGATAGGAATCAACAGAACCTCTTTCATGTTGCTGAATGAGTAGAAATTGGTATATCCACTTTGGAAAATGCTTTATGTTGTGAAGTAGAGCATTTATAGATCTTCCTACCCAGAAATTCCATTTTAATACATTGTTTGATTTTAGTTGCTTTTTATTTCATAAAAGGGTACTGCAGTGGCTTGACTCTGGACCCACAAGGGATATGTTACCTGGGAACTTAAATGTGTGGTCTTATTTGGAAAAAGGATCTATGCAGATGTAAATTAAGGATCTCTAGGTGACATTATCCTGGATTAGGTTGTTCACTAAATCCAAGGACAAGTGACTGAATAAGTGAAAAGAAGACACATGGAGGAGAAAATTATGTGAAAACTGAGGAAGAAATTGGAATGATGCATCTACAAGAAATATCAAGTGCTATAAACTGGATTGTGTCCCCACCAAAAATTCTTATGTTAAAATCCATACCTCCAGTACCTCAGGATGTAACTGCATTGGAAGGTAGGATTCTTACAGTGTTCATTAATTTAAAAGGAATATAATTAAAGGTGGGCCCTGATCCAATTTGACTGATGCCTTTCTAAGAGAAGGAAATTAGCACATAGATACCTGGGGTATGCATATAAAATGGGGTGACCATGTGAGGGCACAGCAAGCCAAGGTGAGAGGCCTCCTGACAGCATCTTGATCTTGGACTTTGAACTTCAAGAACTTTGAGAAAATGAATTTCTGTTGTTTTAGTCACCTCCATTGTTTTAGTCAGCTTTTCCACTGCTGTGACGAAAATCCTTGACAAAAACAATTTTAGAAGAGGAAAAGTTTATTTGGGGTTCATGGTTTCAGAGGTCTCAGTCCATAGATGGCCGACTCCATTGCTCTGAGTCTAAGATAGGCAGAACATCATGGTAAAAGTGTGTGGCAGAGGAAAGTGGCTCAGGATTTGAGAGAGAGAGAGAGAGAGAGAGAGCGCTCCCCTCACCACGGACAAAATATAAACCCAAGGGCATGCTCTCATCAGTCTGGCTTCTCCAGCTACATCCTACCTTCCTAAAGTTACCACCAGTTAATCCCAGGATTAATGCACTGTTTAGGTTAAGGCTCTCATACATAACCCAATCATTTCACCTCTAAATCTTCTTGCATTGTCTCACACATGATCTTTGGGAGGACATCTCATATCTAAACCATAATACCCATCTGTGATATTTTTCTATGATAGTGATTGCAAATTAAAATCCCAAGGATGGCTAGTGTCTTCCAAAAACAAGGGTAGAAGTATGGAACAGGGAGGAATTTGAGAAGCATTGAGAGCTACTATAAACTGAAGTCAAAAAATCAAGAAGCTAGAAAGAAACTTGCCCGCTTTGGCTGCAAAGGAAGATTTACATTGTCCCAGTTGGGGTTCAGGTAAGTCTCATCACCTCCCAGGAGTGATGGAGCCAAGTTTCAGATTTACTTATTTTGCTCCTCAGGTCACAGAGACATGTGGCTCCAGGTACAGGATAGTCCTTCACCCTATGGAGTAGAGGTCTCCTCCTGGAGAACAGGTTGTGGGTCCCTGGACGGAAATATGGGTCAAGCAGTAGCTGGACTTATAAAATTTTGTATTTTGAGATATTAGAGTTTGGGCCTCCATTTATACTCTGCTCTGAAGCCCCAAAATTTTTAGAGGCAAAATCTATATAAATAAGAATGTTTATAACAACATTATGTATAAATTAGTAAAAACTTTAAAACAACTCAAATGTTCATAGTAGAAGAATGGGTGACACACAGTGGTGCATGATTTGTGTGTGTGTGTGTGTGTGTGTATTCTCCTGTTATCTATGGTGATACATTCTGAGACTCTCAATGGATGCTTGAAACTGTGGTTAGTATTGAACCCCCATATATATCATATTTTTTCCTATACTATATGTACATGTGATTAATTTATAAACTAGGCATGGTAAGAAATTAATAATAACAACTAATATGTGATACAATACAATGATTCTAATAAAAATTGTTTAAAACTTATAGCTTATTTATTTCTAGGATTTTCTACACAATATTTTGCAATGGAGTTTATCATGTTGCTGGTAACCAGAACCATGGAAAATGAAATAATAGATAGGGAGGCACTGCTATACTGTGTAACAGTCTGGATGATTGAATGGTTGTATTAATCTTAGCAACAGAATATTTAGTGACTAAAGTAAACATTACATATATCATAACTGTGTAATAAATTTAGCAACAACCAAAACCAAAAGTACATGATTTTGAATGGCACACAGATCTGTGTTCAAAGAAAGAGGACACATATAGGATTCATATATGAGAAGGACACATGTAAGATTCAGGAGAGGGGTTTGTCACGTTGAGTTACAGAGGATTCAGTATGGAGAAGGTCCTCAGAGTAGAGGTAAATTGTTGTCACATGGTCTAGATCTGGGCTTGTGATATGTGTTCCTGGGGGTTAATATATTTTTGTAATAAGTAAGTTTAAAGAAAGAAAGGAATGATAAAAGAAGGTCACAGAAGAGTAAACGATAGGGAGGGACAAAGAAGGAAGTACTATCTAATTTTGTTCAAATGTGGTTGAAGAATTATAATAAGAACAGAACAATTATCTTGTATCATATAGTGTTCTTCATTTATACATCTTATCTTGTTTTTATGCAGGTATTACCATGCCTTACAAAGAACCTTGACAAATAGAGCAAGTAGAGAGGTAATAAAAATACAGAGAGCTATATTAATTACATAGTGCTGGACCAAATAATGCATCAAGCAACCAGTATTCCTGGTTATATATACAAATCCAGTTGTATAGGTAACAGGAATATTTCAGCAGTAGGAGAATATGTGCCATACGTAAGTTATCGTACCATACATAAGTTGTGTTTTACATCAGTCCTGTTGCTGTATCATTTGCCTGCGACAAAGGCCTGGATCCTACAATTTGTTCTGTCCTTTGAAGAAGTTCTCCTGTTTGTCCTCCTTAACAACCATTGAGGTTACAGTGTCCTGCTGTTGCTTTTGTCCCATTTTTGGATGTGGCACTTGTAATTACTATGTGAATCACTGGAATCATCTCTCTTTGTGCTATACCTTGTGTGTGCACATAACGAAAGGAATAACAGTACTCTCATTCAGTTGGTGCCTTGAGATAATGAGGTACTTAAATAAGGTACCTCTGCTCATTGTGATTCCTTCATTCCCTCTCAACATGGTAGAACTATTCTACTAATGTGCTTGTTAGTATTGGGGGATGACTAGATAGTTTTGCCCCTGCCTAGATATTTACACAACATTTTGCCTTGTCAGGATCAACCATGGTTCCTGAGAAAATATAGCTGAACAAAATGTTTCAAATAGTTATTTTGTCCACTAGTTAACATTAAATGATTTTTAAAAAGGAGAAATGCATGTAAAAGAAGACAGGAAAATTCACTTTTATCTGAATCTGCACCACAGGTATAATGAGATTATTACATAGACATTTGAAAAACCTGCATGGTAAAAACAGAGTCCTATAATCTCTATTTTCATAATACTTGAAAAACTGGTAAATTGTTCCTTGAATTAATAAGCAAATGATTACTCTCTTCATACTCATATTTTTATTCTGGTCAGAATTTCATAGCTGTATTATTATAAGATGTAATCTCTTCTACTTTTATAGCTGCCTCATTTTTTTTGTTCTATATGTTTGTTTCATAATTAAATCAAGATATATTAAGTATTGGTCTTCTATGATGGAGGAAGTATAACCTAGGCAACATCTAAAAGCTTCTTCCCAAGTTTCATATATTCACTGTTGTCAAAATATCTCCTCATTGTATCCTATAAAGTGATAAAATTTGTCCTTTTTTTAAAAATATATTTTTATAAATTTTAAATAATTTTTAATACATAAAAATTATTCATAATGATGAGGTAACTAGTGAAATTTTACTATAGGTACACACTGTTTAAATCAAGTTAAACATATCTATCTTCTCAAACATTTATTAGTTCTTATGGTGAAAATATTAAAAATTCTTTCCTCTAGCTTTTTGAAATGTACAGTGCATAATTATCTCTCTAAAAATATTTTTAATTAAACAATTTCTGAAGAGGAATTACATCAATATTTCTTCTATTTAATGATAGAGGAAGAATCTCTGCTGGTACCTGAATAGAAATTTCAGCCATCCCCCCTGTATCATACATCTTCGAGAAGCCTGCAGAGAAGAGCTGTTAGCTGGAAGCTACCCACAGGATGGTATCAAAGTCCCCCCTTGGGCCTGATGGCTGGAGATTATCAATACCATTCTTAGAGTGATGCACATTAGAAACAGTGGCAAAAACATAATCTTCCAGAAACAGCTCTCTCTCTCTGGCACTGGAAAAGCAGAAAGATTTTTCCTGAAACCTTCTGTGGCAACTCTGGAGTGGAAGTATTGATTAATGGAAACATTCAAAACAGAGAAACATTTTGGACTTGTCTATGTTAATCAAAACTACAGCTTTGCCTTCCCAGTGTGTTTCAAAACAACAGGAACACTGATTTATTGAGGGAACCAATGGTAAGCTATTTTACAACACTCTTTCTCCAGGGAGACTCAGTGGTATATCAATTAGGCAATATGTGACATACTAAAATATTTTATCGACAACTGTTAAGGAATATTTAAAAGGGATTAAAATATAACTTCAGATATGCTAATTCTTAAAAAAAAACAGAAAAAGAGAACTGTGTCTTCAACAGGGAAAAATTTAATAAAAGATAACATAGATATGTTAGCAGATAAAAGATAAAGGGGAACATAGTATAAAAAGAAGCCCTGGTATCTGCTCCTAGTCCTAAAGATAGAAGCAATGACTTGTCAGGTATTTTTGAGATTAAATCTAGCACCATGTCACACATACAGTTTGGGGGAGGCTTAAAGTGAGTAAATTTGATTTATAGTTAAGTGACTTCAATCATTAAACAATAAGACTGGATCTAATTTTTTCCTAAAGAAATGAATTCCTATTGTTTATTTAAGAGCTCACTATTCCTTAGCAGAAAGATA
Source organism: Geosciurus inauris (assembly GCA_004024805.1). Classification (NCBI taxonomy): domain Eukaryota; kingdom Metazoa; phylum Chordata; class Mammalia; order Rodentia; family Sciuridae; genus Geosciurus; species Geosciurus inauris. The sequence continues at coordinate 86,950 of PVHX01000577.1, read as the reverse complement.
AATGTGGGTTTAATATTAAGCAAAACATCCACATAATATTATTTAAACAAAAGTATCTTAGAACAATGTTAATACAATTATACAAATTATATCTATAAGGGTCTGTTTTTTTTCCTCAGCGTGTATGTGTGTGTGTGTGTGTGTGTTAGCTATAAATGTTAAGGTTGATCACTGGTATCAGGATCAGAGGTCACAGACTTAATAGTTAGGTCCTGTTAATGAAAGAAGGTAGAGCAGAGGCTGCATCTGAGTGAGTGACAGATACTTGTGGGCAGCTGCTCAACTTTTTCTTACTATGGGTCTAAAGACAGACTCAATGTTGCCAAAAGTTCCAAAATTATAAGGGTGCTAAAAATTTGAACTTTTAGGTAAAGTTTTATTTTTGGTATTGCTTTATAACCTAATTATGCAAGATTGTGAAAACATATGTATAGACAAAATACCAGCTACTTCTAGATCAGATTTAGAGAGTATTTTGTCATGTTAGAAGTTTAGAAATAGATATTCACTTTTTCTTTAACTAAAATAATAGTTGAATCTATTTTTTAATTGGCTACAAAAAGGAGTCAACCTTTTATAAGATTTTAGTAAACATCTGTTCTGTGCCAGGAGCTATTGTAGGTGCTGCCGATAAGGAAGAGATGATAAAGGAGATAAATAAAACAAAGTATTCAAGATATTTAATATCTAGTGAGGAATGATAATAAAAGCCCCAAAGACAAAAAAACGAGAAATATCCAAGTATATTCCTAGTGCAAAGAAAAGGTCCAGAATGTGATTGAATATTTGGACTCTTCCTTTTTGCACGAGTGGTCCAGAATCACTCTCTGAACAGGGGCCTCTGAACTGAGAAATGAATGGTACATGGATTCAAGTCACGCCAAGATGTTGGAAAGCGGAGTCCCAGAAGAAAGATGAGCAAAGAAAAGTGCTCTAAGGTAGAGTCTTCCTACTGTATTAGACCAAAATGTTGGAGCCATTATGGTTGGCTATGGTGAGAGAAGAAAATAAGCTTGGAGAGAAAATCAGGACCCAGATCTTGTAGGGGCCTTTTAAACCAGTATTTTAAAACTTTTATACACATATGAATAATTTGGGGAATCTTTTTACTACACAATTTTCTTTCTTCATGATGCCTGAGATTCTGTATTTTTAATAAGATTTTAGCTGAAACTCATGTTCCTCACATCCTACTTTTAATAGTGAACTGTTAGAGAATGATGAGGAGTTGGATGTAATTCTACTTTTAGCAGAAAATCATTCAGGGTAAAACATTAAGCACACTGAGCTAGTGAGGCAGGTGGGAAGTTTCATCAGTTCAGAGGAGAGATTGAGATGCAGTCTGTGTACTGTGAGTGCAAAGGAATGGACCTATCTGTGAAACCCTACTGTAAAAGAAAAGGGTAAAGCCAAATTTTGGCATGTGGTGTTTTTTGGCCTAAGCAATTTGGAGGATGGTAGGACCACTTTCCGTAATGGAGAAAAATTTGGGAGAAGCTTGTTGTTTTAATCAGGGTGATGTGTGTTATTGTGGGGTGGCAGTAATTCTATTTGTATATATTAAGTTTTTGATGCCTAATGGTCATCTAAATGGAAATATCTAGAAGGTAGCTACGGGTGTGAATGAATTTAGAAGATAAATCAACACAAATGAAAAGAATTTTGAGAATCTTTTTTGGGGGGGGCGGTAACAGGGATTGAACTCAGGGGTACCCGACCACTGAGCCACATCCCCAGCCCTATTTTGTGTTTTAGGTAGACACAGGGTCTCACGGAGTTGCTTAGCACCTCGCCATTGCTGAGGCTGGCTTTGAACTCACGATTCTCCTGTCTTGGCTTCCCAAAATGCTGGGATTACAGGTGTGTGCCACCGCACCCAGCTGAATTTTGGGAATCTTTATAATATTAATGGCATTTTAGAGACATGGAGTTGAATGAAACTTCTTAGACTCATAGGTTGTGAGAAAAATGACCAGCTAGAGTTCAGAGGGTCCCCAACACAGACAGGTCTGGGGGACAGAGACAACTCAGAAGTGGAATCTGGGGACTAACTGAAAAAGTGGGAAGGAAAGCAGGAGAATGTTTTGTGTGGAAGACCTGGGGAATATTTTCCATTAAGTAAGGGGTGGACTAGTACTGATGGAAATTTAAGTAACATTGAACTTGAGAACTGACCAATAATTTGGAGAGGTCAGTTTAGATTTTAACAGATAAAGCATTTTTTGAAATAAAAAAGTTGTAGCTACTTAACATTTCAACACAAATTGCATATTTTATTTTTAAAAATAAAAGCAAATTATAAAATTTCATCTGGGTAACTTTGAAAACATTAAGTTATTGGGTCTGTAGATAATTCACACTTTACCTTATTTATCATGCTCATTCAGTTTTTAAAAAGCATAAGATTTTCTATGTTTAAATTGTTACATGATTTCTCCGTCTGGAATGAATTAATCAAATGAGTTTTCTTATACCTGGAAACAGCTAGCTTATTAGGTGGATTATCTGTATTCACTGATAAATGGAGGCATTGAAGAAAGCATGAACAATTAAAAAAAAAAACCACAATCCATAATACCTGCTAGTTTATCCATAGCCTTTCTATTAATTTTAATGGCCATTGTGTTGAGTTTAGCAGAAAATGGGTATGTCATGGCTAATAATTATTCAGCATTTAAGGATTTTATCTAATACCAGTAAGGAAACTGGAAAGAAATTATTAATTACTATTAATAATATTTTCTGTGGTTTCAATTATCACACAAATATATATACTGTCTGGTTCTTTACCTCGCCCCAGTGATTCCTGTCCTCCCAGTTTTCATGGCCAACTGGCAGGGCTGGATTAAGAAAAGGATAAGGTCCCCTTCTCATCTATGTACTTCCAAATAAAACAACATTATAATGTTCAGGAACAGAACCGTTTTGTTGTTTTTACCCTCATCTTCAATAATTTAAAAAATATATCAAATACATTCTTTCAAAGATTCTTTTGGGCGTTAATTCTTCATTTTTTTTTTTTATTCAATGATATGTACTGCGTGTTTCCATTTTAAGATCTAGTCATGATTTCCAGAGCCACACATCCACAACTGTACTCATCAATTTTCCCTCACAAAGCAATGTTGCTTTTAGACCAGCGGTTCTTAAACTATTTTGGACCAAGTATCTCTGAAAAGCTGACGAAGCCTAAAGACCTCTAAAAAAATACACGAAAATACATATGCAAATATTTTCGACAGCTTAATTTTCTTTCACTCCATGTTCATTTCCACTACAGAGCTAGATTATGAAAGCCTATGAAGCATCAGGTCACGTTCACTCTTGATTTTCATAATGATCACTTACTAATCGTAAAATGGAAATGGCTCCAAACTGTGCAACTAAAACAAAATAAGCTTTCATTCTGCTCAAAACAACTTTTAATGAAGAGGCATATTGTTTGGCTTGTATAAGAAGTGATTGTGGCATAACTGGAAACGAGTAAATAATCTTTGAAAGCCAACTGATTGAGGATTTTGGCTTTGATAGAAAAAGTGAAGAAAATCTGTACTCACAAAGGCAGGCAGAAGGAAATAGAAACCAAACTCCCATGGCTGACTTTGTCCTAGGAGGAGTAGGTTTGTCAGGGAGCACAAGGATCCCCTGCCCATCATGTCCTTTGTATCCAAGTCAAAGATGACACTGTGGTAAGGGCTGAATCATTGAGACCATCTGTGTTAACAGCGAAAGGATTACAATTCAGCGGTTCAATTTTAAAGCCTTCTGAGCAGGAGTAACCTTCAGAAAAGTTCTGCAGATTTCTGCCTGCTGAGAAATTGAAAGGCTCAGTTCCTCTTGACACCAGCCTCCAGAAATGTTTCTTCCACGTTGAAAAGTTTGCATTCTTCTCCATTTCCAATCTTTCCTTCCGGAGAGGCAGCCAGGACAAAAGGAAGTAGATTTTCAGCAGTCTCCAAAAGAGAAAATTCAGAGAATTGAATCAAAAGTTTTACTCATTCTTGTAGCTGAAAATACCAGCCAAGTACTGACATCAGGAACAAGCTCCTTCCTGACATGCAGTTCTGAGAATGGGCTGCTTTCTGTCTGAAAACAAACAGAACTTCAGCCTGTAGTTCAGTTCAGGGCTTTGAGACTTTCTGTGTAATGTAACCTGATACAGCATTTCAAGAGTAGGCATTTGTGATCAGGCAAATTAAGGTTTGGATAAATTCCAGAATCTGTACTCACCTCAAAAACAAAGAAAGAAAAAAACAACAACAACAAAAGACAAAACAAAACAAAAAACAACTACATGGACTGTTGCATTTGAGGAGGGGCCAATATTAGGGATTTCTTGAGCTTTGTCAGCTTTGAGCATTATGTAATGAGCTTTTTTTTTTTTTTTTTTTTTTTGGAGGTATAATTAACATACAAGAAACTGCATATTTTAAAAGAATAATGTAAATTCTACACATACCCAGGCAACTATCACCACAACCCAGACAGTGAACATATCTACCATCTCCACAAATTTTCTGAGGCCCCTTTGTAATTCTTCCCTTTTCTCAGGCCTTCTTCCTAAGCAACCCCTAATCTGCATTCTGTTACTATAGCTTAGCTTGCCTGGCCCAGATCTTAAGACAAATAGAATAATATAGTATGAGCCCTTTTGTTTTGTTTTGGATTTTTCCATGCAGCATAATTATTTTAAGGTTCAACAAGTTTGTTGTGTGTGTCAATGAACTAATTCTTTATACTGCTGAGTAGTATTGTATAGTGTGCATATTTACCACAATCTTTCTATCTGTTCACTTGCTGACGGTCATTTGGATTGTTTTACTTTGGGGCTATTAAAATAAAACTGCTATGAACTTTCATATACAATTTTTTTCTATGGACATTTGTTTTCATATTTCTGGAGTAAATTCCTAGGAGTAGAATGGATAAGTCATTGGGAAGGGGGATCTTTTGTTTTTTCATAAACCTCCAAACTATTATCCCAAATTGACATTCCATTTTACTTTCCCATCATCCAGTATTGAGAGTTATAGTCATTCCACATTTTTGCCAACACTTGGTATGGTGAGTCTTTTTAATTTTAGGTATCCTAATACCTTTAATTTTAGACAATCTAGAATCATTATAGTTTTAATCTTTGGTTTGACATTTTGTTAGCAAGAACTTTGTTACACAACTCTTATTGAGGCTTTGGTATTCCAGAATGCTTGTCAATGCATATTAAAATTCTGCATAAAGTTTATTGTATTTGTCTTCCTTTGATATGACTATGGGTATTTCAGGATTGATGTGAATAAAGTATGTCAATAAAAATAGGGGTAGATTTTTTCCATCAAATATATTTTAGATATCATAGCATGTTTGCCACAATGTTTCCCTATCACACATATCCCTATCCCTGTCTGGAGTAAAACAACTTCTTCATAATAAAATTGAACAGAATTAATTTTTATTATTGGTGTTGTTTTGCTGTTTCTCCTTGTGTAATTTATCCTCAAAAATAGAAAGAAATATAAGGAATAGCTCCTTGGAAATCCAGTTCAAATATCTGAAATTCTTTAGTGGATTCCTGGCTGGAGGCCCTGCTCTAGATGTCTATGTTTTCATCCTTTGGGAATGAAATTCCTCTGTTCTTCTCTGCTGTTTTCACCCAAAGGAGAACTTCTTGATGATGTGGGTGGTTGGATCAGGCCACTTGCTGAAGCACATTTTACTCATGGAGAGAATCACCATGTAGTGCCCACACATGATGACACTCACTGTCCTTTCTTACTTTTTCCTCTTAGGAAGCTCCATAAGGCTGGGTGGGCCAAGCTCATAGCAGAGACCCGCCACTCATTTTCTGTTCCGAAATAACCATCAGTGACTGAGTAAATCTGACAGGAGTATGTCCTCTCTGCCTAGGACAGCCAGGAGCATTAGATGATGAGGAAGAGAAGGAAACAGAAGTTCCCTTCAAGCTCCTTGGCTACAGTTATCTTTTCCAATGATGCTTTTAACTGGGATCCCTGTCTAGGCCATTTAGGAGCTAGCTATGAGATGGTACTTCTTTTTCCTTTCTATTTGGCACTCTTCCATTCTTTTGGTGGGAGAGGTACCTGGGATTGAACTCAAGGGCACTCAACCACATCCCCCGCCCTATTTTGTGTTTTATTTAGAAGACAGGGTCTCACTGAGTTGCTTAGCACCTCTCTTGAGGCTGGCTTTGAACTCGTGATCCTCCTGCCTCAGCCTATCAAGCCGCTGGGATTACAGGTGTGCACCACCATGCCTGGCCTATTTGGCACTAGTTCTTTTGTACAATTTTTTCTTTTTTGGTAACAGCCCTGTAGGAAAAAAGGGTGGAATAAAAGAATTTGAGGGTACATATTGAAATGATCTCTGCCAGCTGTGCTTCAAGGTTAGTATTAAATTTTATTAAATATTTCTCCTTTAGTCCTAACATTTGCAGGAAGTAAAAACATGCAAACTAAAATATGCCACTCTGGCACACTGGCTATTTGAGTCAAGGGCACTTGAAAGACAGCAGGTGCAAGAAGGATACACTGACCTTCCTTCTGTTCCTTAAAAGTAGGAGATGAAAATCCCATGTGGAAATTTTCTTCCAAGTACTACAAGGAAAGTATCATTCTTATCTCAAGGTCTAGAAATTGAGGCTGAGAATATTTTGTATACACCTTGTAAAAATAACTCATCTTTTAGCATAATTTAGTTTTTTACCCCCACAATTTACTAATTTTTGTCCACTTCAGTATATAAATGCTCAGCTCTGTATCTTTGATTCCTTTATGGAAGCTCAAAGGTCACATAAGATGTACATGAAATAAATTTGTTTGCTTTTCCCCTGTTGATCAGTATTATGTCAATTTAATTCTCAGACCTAGCCAAAAAAAAAAAGTATAAAAGGATAAAGGTAAAATTTTGCCTCCTCTGCACATTCTGTATCTTTCTTCCTTTTAAAATTTGAGTTTTATCTCTCCAATGTAGACCCTTATATTTTGATTTTTGCAATTGTTTTTACAAATGTTCTCTCTATAAAGTCTGTATACTATTTGTTGCATACTGTATTCTCCAGAACATTCAGATATTGAGCAATAAACATCAAATATAAGGGATGTAACAATTTCTTCCACCACTTGCTATAAAGTAGTTTATCAATCAAAGTCACTGTATTGATATAAAGTTACAAGTCAGAATAGTTCCTGAACAAAACATAAATGTGTGTTTACATGAGGTCACCAAATTAGGAAAATGTTCAGGAAATTATTTACTTAAAATTCTCCTATCAAGTTTATTATTTGGTCCAGTCTCCTTTTCCAAGAAGAATTACCACCCAAATCATTTAAGACAGATGGTTGCCTCTATTTTTAAAATGTTCTAGAGTCGATAATTTCACAAGCTCCTTTGGTAGTCTGCTTCAGTGTTTAATCACTCTTACACTCAAGACGTTCTTCCTTATGTCTAATATATGATATCTAAATAATGAAATACACTCAGTGAAATAGGGAAGATAATTTTAACTCTCATAGCTTCTAGACCTAAACAATTTTTCAATGAGACACATGATTCAATTATTCTCTATATGGGGTTGACATCTACATCCCTGACCTCTCACCCTCTTTATGAGTCTATAATTCTTATCTCCCACAGGATATTGTCTACCAAATATCCTAAGGATATTTGGAAATTTAGCAAATCAAAATAGATGAATTTCACTTCCTAAAAAAATACAATTTCCTTGAATTTGTAATTCTATTTCCCTTCCCTCGATTTCTTTTCCTCCCTCTCTTCTCTATCTGAAACAAAAAATTCAACAAGCTGTTAAAACTAGTCATTAATTATTTCATAATATTTCTCAAAGCAACTTCATAGTCTCAGTTTTGGTTACGGCTCTAAGGATTTTGTTCCTCAACTATTAGTACTTTTGGTCCCAGCTGGAATCTCTATCCTTCCCAACAATAGTAATTGACCACTTTCCCCATCATAGGATTTGGGGTAACCATGATGACATTCTGAACAATGCTCACCCTTTTTTTTGTTCCTTTTGTCTGGGGACATCTGAGTGCCAATGATTCGTATAAGTTATTATCCTTAAGTTTCTTTTAGGTGTCAGAGAATCCTTTCAAAAGGATTTAGAGATAATTAAATGTTAGGAGATACAGCTTAAAGAGTATCCCTTCCTAGGGCATGTGAACTTTAAATGTGTTTGATGTGAGGGAAGAGATTGCCTTCCTGGAGTGCTCAGTTCATATCACACTAGAGTGTGTTCTCTCAGGACTGTGAGAAAAGACAGTCCTCCCCGCCCCACCTCTATCCCTGCTGGCTTGAAATGAGTGGCCATAGGGCAGCTTGGCCTGTCTCATTTGAAAGGCATATTCCTCTGGATGCTCTCCACTTCCCTATGACCATGTGCAGATCACCTCTCTCTTCCATCCTGTAACGTGCCTTCCCTTCCCTTAGAAGAAGCACACTCAGTTCTTCCTTTGTGTGAGGACTACTGTGGACCACCCCTTAGCTCTGTTGTTCCAAGTCACTGCCACAGTCCTGAGTGATTCCTTTCAACTTGCCCTAGAATGTAAGTGTTCAAATCACCATACCATAACAAAGGCAAAGGTAGGTGTCTGAAAAATGCTGTTGAAGGTCACTCTCTCCCCACTCAGATTAGGAAACTGTTGAAGTTACTGAGGCTACAGAAGCAAGGTAGGAACAAAGCTAGGTGCATAAATTTAAGAAATCCTCAGCCTTCAACTTGGTAATTGAAAGAATATGGTATAGAGTCTGGTGAACAGTGGGGTCCCAAGAGCCAAAAGGGCCAAGTTTGAATCTTTGTTTCTTTACTTTTGGTAATCATAATTGGGAACATCACTCAATTTCTTTATCTCCAGTTTATTCATCCACAAAATAGGGGCAGTATCAACATCACAGGCCTAAAGATCATGCATAAAGTTAATAGTGTAAAGTGTTAGTGGAGTAACATTTTCTAGACCTTTAGCACTGGGGAGGAGGGAATAGGGCAGGTTTTTCTGAAGCACAGGAGTGGCTGAGGAGGTACAGAGCCCTCGAGAGAATCTGATGTTTATTACATTGACCTAGATACACTTTATTTCATAAAAACATTATTGGTTGGATAGGATGAGGATCAAGCAGGAAGTAATAATCAATATAATGGAAGATAGCAGGGGAAGATAGCTTTTACTTAATACATGCAGATAGGAAGAGTAAAGGAAAATATAGTTGGGTTGAGTTAATTCATGTGTTATTGACCAGTAACACACTCTCTCTGTATAATGTTTTTAAGGAACTTCATCCCTTTGGCTTTGGATTTGAATTGAGGCAGTTTTGGAATAATTCTCATTCTTTTGATATTTTCAGACTGTCCAACAACTGAACTGTACAATAGCACTCTTGTTCTCCTTTGACTCATTGTCTGTTTAGTCCTCATAATTATGTGAAGTAGATAGAATTATTATTTCCTCTTTTCCAGTGAAGGAAACTGCCATAGTCAGAATCAGAAGAACCTGGGGATTTCCTTAGGTCTTTGAAGGCATCCCTTGAAAAGCTGAGAATATTCTATTATATTCTGCTATCTCCTGCTTGTGTGTGAATAGGCACCTTGCACAGGAGTATGCCCATCAGGTAAATCTTTAAAAAATCCATTCCTCCTTAAGAAGGATATGTCACATTGAAACTGGCATGGCGTGAGAGTTCAAGTCCTTCTCTTTTTTTCCACCTAACACAGGTAAAGAATAAACAAAGGATTATTTTCCAGTTTCTTTTGGCAAATTCTGCATCCAAGCCTGACATTCTAATGATTTGAGCAGAAGCTGGAAGACAAATTTTGCCTGAATTCTTGTTCTTGCTGAGCCTCCAAAACACTCAGCTACCTGAGCCTAGTTACTTAGCCTCTCTGAGCTTCAGTTAATCAAAGATAAGAGTGGACAATATATTGAACCTCAGTGAAAAAAAAATCCTAGCCAGATTATATCATGTATAAATGGAAGAATAAAAACTATATGGAAGAAGTAGAATATATACTGAAAAATTTGAAATAAAGGTTACTAATGGATTGAAAGTAGTTTATGAAGGATAAATACACTATCTCACTGACAATTGATACTTGATTAAAAGAATCTTAAGCATTTGATTGAAATGGACTCATTTGCTATTTAGTTTTCAGAGTTAATGACATTTGCTCTGCATTACATTTTTTTGGTCCTGTTTAAATAATACTTTAAAAAAGAAAAGAAATGAAAACACAGGAGCACATGCCCCTTTGCTTTGCTGGAGGGAAAGTACCATGCTAAATAGTCTCATTTTAAAAATATATCATCACATTTAAAATAGAGTTCCTCTCTACATTAAATTAACCTCAAAATCTCTGTAGCTCAATGTATATTCTTATTGGACTTTGTGATTCCTTTCCCCAAACATTTCGTCTCATAGATGAATATACAAACAATGTCAAAAGCTTTAGGCTGTGGTGTACAAGTAAAAACAACAAATAAGAGATGATGCAAAACAGAATTGAATTCAGAAGCTACATTTATTTTCTCTGCACACTTAATGTAGTGTCCCATTGTTGAAAACTGTTAATAACAATGGCTTTGAAAAAGAACATTTGTCCATCAATGAATCAAATATAAAATACTTTGTGGCCTCTAAAGCGATAATTAAAAAAAAAAAAAAACCCTGAAACACACATATTTGTTACTTAGTTCTACAATTTTCCTACCCACAGGAAAAGCTGCTAAGGTAGTTAGTGATCAGATCTTATGTAATGGAGATCTTTGTTGGGGTAAATAATTGGATGATTGGAAAGAGGAGGAATCTTTCACCACTGGACATATTTATTTGGTCTCACTCCCTTAATTTGACTACATAAGGATTCATATGCCTAGCTGTACTGCATCCCTATGGATTAATCAAGTCTAATAACAATGCAAAAACAACCCATCCTTTATGCCCTTGCCTTCACTGCTGAAGATATAGCCAGCTTTATTCAAAGGAAAAAAAAACATGCATTAGGAACTGTTTGTGCATATTGCTGTCATTGCTGATGAGAAAATTAGGTTTTATTGTAATTTCAAAGAAGCCCTGAATTTTATTTTAACATCTATAACACTAATATTGTTTAAGGGAGAAAAAGTTGGATGGAATTTTGAGTCCTGGAGCAGCACCCATCTGGATTTCTTTCACTTAGGGTCAGGCAGGACTATAATAGAAATATTAAGTTTTCTGCATTAATTTAAAATATTTATTTAAGTAGGTGTATATTTCAAAGAAGAAAAAAATTCTAACCAATGAGAGCAATTGGTTTCTGTTATTCCCCTTATTTAAATGGAATATAATTTATGCAGCTATTAAATAGCAATAATAATGCAACTTAAAAATAATAAGATTGGCATTAAAAAGGGTTAGCTGCTGGGGTGGGAGGCATTTAGCCACCCCATAATCATCTTAGTCATTTCCACCCCTGTCCCACTATTCAATATGGATAATTGTTCTCCCACAGTAGCTTCGAGTGTGTTTCCTTTGAGATTGCCATTCCTAAATCACACAGTGATGAAAATACCAAAATAATTGTGTTATGACAAAAGTGTTGCCATTAAGACTAAGTGTGGGTTTTGGGACTACAAAATGGAAAATGAGCTGAGTAGAGGCTGATCCTGACAGAAAAGTCAGAGAACTGAAACCAAATGATGTACCCAAGCCTTCTTCAGGAGGTATACCTGAAGACAGAAACAGCTTACCGTTGCTTCACAAATTCAAGGACTTTGGGCCATAGGTGCAGGATCTGAGCCTTGGGGAAAAAAATGGGTCACTCTTTCATCTCCTTACCTTTTTAATTATAGTGTACATATGTGAGATTCTCGAGGCTTTTGGAGCAAGATATTGCCAATAGTTGGTGTCTAGCAATGTGTCAGCAATATTAATGTAATGTGCTTGGTGCTGGTAAAATAAGAAAAGCAAACAGGCAGGCTCTGTGGCTGAGAGGAGCTTAGGATATTGGAGATACAGATCTTAATCAAATAAATCTTTATAAACAGATAAATGCTTTGAAAGGGGCTATGAGAGTGTGTAACAAGGGAAATTGATTTAGGCTAAGGGGACAGGGAAAGCTTCCGGGAGGGAATGGATATTGAGTTGAGAATGAGAGCAATGTCTATTTCTGAAATCTGTATTAAATTTATATTAGTGGTAGAAGGGTATTATTAGAGGAGTTACACAGACATTTGGAATTTATGTGTGTCAGAGTGTTTTGAAAGCACAGACATAATCAATGACAGAGTAAGATTAAATTTCTGAAAAAGGTAAGATTGTCAGAATTTAAAGTAAAACCATGGGCAATTTACCAATCCTGTTTTTCATTATGAGTGTAATTTCACATGCCTTAGAAGACCATTGTGTGGCCATATACATTAAATCAAATAATGTATATCTTCAAAGTTCCTATTATAGTGACTAATGTGCTCATTTTTTTAACTCGAAGTATAATTTTCAAGGGTGGATTAACTATACAGTGAACATTCCACATAGCTACTGAGAACTGAGGTAGCCAGAAAATTTGTTATCTAGAACAAGGCATTTTTGAGCATTCTGGGGCAAGAGGTATAAAGTGAAATGTATAGTATACTGCCCAGCAGAGATAATGTTGAAAAGCAATTAACAATTGCTTTATGTATACAATTCCATGTTGTATACATAAAGTGTGACCAAATCCCTCAGAACCATGTTTCATAACATAGCTTGCTGGAATTCTGCCTAGGATATTCTGAAATAATACAACTCTGATAACACCAATCACTTTAAAGCAGACGGATTAGTAGGAGGGAAATCTCATGGCTATTACTGCTTCCCTTTTATTATAAAAATCATACCTGCATGAAGTAAAATATTTAAACACTACAGAAGGGTATAAAACAAAAAGTAAAATTCTCTTACTTCTTCCCCTAGTCCCTCTGCACACTCTGCACAGGAGGATTCTTTCTTGAATATCTGCCTGAGTGTGTGTGTGTGTGTGTGTGTGTGAGAGAGAGAGAGAGAGAGAGAGAGAGAGAGAGATTAATGCTACATGTGTAATAATGTAATTCATACCTCTTGAGAAATAAGCATATATGGAATGAATAGTATTTGCCTGGTACAAGTAATTTTCATCAAAGGTGAATTAACAAAATCTTTCCTACTTTAAGGCCAGTGACCTCACCAAAGGGATGGCAGCTTTCCTTTTCAGACTCTGAGGACCTTGGACACCAGTAGGGGGGAGTCCTTGTGTAGCCCAGTGCTGTGACCCTGGGCTGTTCCTCTTAGTTCCTTTCTCACTACTGACAGCAAAGGAGTTTTATTTCGCTATCCTGACGGTGGGATACTATTTTTGTAGATTAAAGTCACTGCAACTTTGTCTTGATTAACCTAGTGCACCTATACCTACATGGACTCCCTCCAGTTCAATTCAGTCAAGTGCATCCATATCAGACAATTCAGACTCATTCTGGAGACAGAGAGTCTAAGCAAGCACTTGTTCACATACCAGTCACAAATGAATTTTTTCTCCTCTCTCCCCCTCTCCCTCTTCTTTCTCTCAATGCAAAGCATGTACAACAGCTGTGAATGTGAGAGACAGGCCAGTGCCCTGTGCAAAGAAAACAGTCACCACTACGTGGAAACCATTATGGTGCCTGCCATCGTGAGCTTGTGAAACCAGGAACAAGGAATACATTTAGCCATTAACAACTTTATTTCAAAAGCAAGCATATGTGCTTACAAGATGAGCCTGTATGCACTGAGAATTAATTGCTTGACAGAAGTAAACTTAAGGCTGCAAATCATTTGCAAGAGGGGAACAGGAGAAAGAATTTCACAGCAGCAAGTAGCAGGCCGAGCATGTTTCTATAGGCCCTACTAAGGAGCCAAGGATTTATTCTGCTAAATTTTTAATAAATGCAGTGGTACTTTGAGGGTTTGAGAGGGGAAAAGTCTGGTCTTTTGTGCTGCTTCTTACAAAAGACTTCTAAATGCAAGAGAGTATGAAAAGTGGGGTCTTTAAAGAACCAACTGAGGCTTTCTTGCTCTAACTCCTCCTTCTTCCAATTAGTTTCCCGGGGCTACGCTTGCCTTTCTTTGCTGCATGTACCATAGTTCCTATTTGCCTTGAGCTGAGGAGCAGAGGCGGAAATGATATGTCCTTGGTTATGTGCCCTGAGTTTTCAAGAAAAAGAATAAGTACAAGGCAACCTGGCCCCATAAAATATATTCAATTATAAAGTGTCAATGAAAGATAAAAATGTTATTAAAAAATACCAATTTGGTCACTTGGATATTTTCAGGCAACCAAATCACATACACATCATTTTGTCTTGTACTTGGCAAAACCTCCTCTCTTCATTCCTTAGCTTTGAGCAATTCTGAAGCTATGTGGACCACTAGTTTCAGCAAGAATGTAAAGTTTACTAAGGGAGGGTACAAAGTCTGGGTCATGTCCTGACTGGATGAATTCTGAGCCAGATTTATTCTGGCTTTGCCTGTGGTCAGGCAAAATGAAAAACATGAGGCATCTGTTCCTCTTTCTGCTCTTGTTTCTCTCTCCTGTCCTTTCTCTATCTTTGTCTTTCTTATCATTGTAACATCCTGTCCCCCTCAGGGGTGTCTGGGACTCCCATGTTTCCCCTTTCTTCGCTCCCTTAGGAAAAGCAATCTGATCATCTTAGGCATAGTCTGAAGCGAGGGGCCCTAAATATCATCTCTGAGCTGTGGACAGGGGTTTATCTCATTTCCAAAGCATCACTTACTATTAGGAGACCCCTTCTGTGACAGTGTTACTTCACAAAAAGCCTTTCTTCTCTCTACCCCTAGGTTGGTATGGAAAGGAGCTATTCAGTCTCTATAACCAGGATCAGGGTAGTGGAAAGGACTTTGCCTGTGTTCAGGAATTTCTGAGGAATAAAAAGCCACTACCATGTGTCCCTTACCCTTGGGAGTGTTTCTAAGGGGAAGATCAGGGTGGTGGCCTCCCAAACTTCCTCTCCACCCTACCAGCTGTGGGAATGTCCCCTTAACTTAACCTAAGTGATTAGGCTGAGAACTAGGGAAGAAAACTTATCCATTCTTGACAGAGCTACCCTTCTGGAATGGTTTAAAGGAAAAAGCCACTCCAAAATTCTGGCTTAGGAATCCCCCTTATTCTCAAACATTGTTTAAATCTGAAGGCTACTATTATTCTGGCCATCTGTGTGTTTCTCAGAAAAGATGCTGAGTTGAAAGTTACTATAAAGATTTGGACATAATCTACATTTCAAAATTCCAAGTGACCAATTTGGTATAGTTATAAAGATTCACTGAGCAATCCACATCAGTTTTTCCTTGAAGTTAAGATCAACTACATTCAACCTCCTCATCTGATTGTCTGCCTACCTCACTCCACAAAGAATATTATCCATATGCAAGAATTAGAAGCCTGTGGGAATATTTTAGATTTTCCAGAGTTTTCTCAGAACAGATAGTATATCAAGGAATATTCTGAAAAAAAATGCTATTTCTCAGATTTCTACAATTAAACAATGTATGCTAGGAAATTTTAAAAATATCACTATAGCTACAGGTGTTGAGAAATGGTTGTAATGATGAAGGAATAGATGTGGAGAGATATTTGGGAATCTCTTCATATATGAGCCCTGTGCCCGTATGTGTTGGGGGTTCCTCTGCCTGCGACATGGTGGACTTAGCTGCTCACTGCTGATCCTCAATTCCCTCTCCCCACTCAGCAAGTGAGCAGGCGCCTGGTGTGGACTTGAGCAAAGCAATGAAGCATCATGGAGAGAGAATCAGATGAGCCGGAAATTCAACCGAAGCCAAGAGAAGAAATCTACTTATTTCTGTGAATAGTAATACCTGCATTTACAGGAAGCTCACTATGTGCAGAGACTTTTCCAGTAGCTTAGGGGCAAAATTGTACCCCTACCCCAAATTTATATCAACATTCTACACTTCTGTAGTTTACAATGGTGACTAGCCTTTAAAGAAGTATTTAAGGTAAAAGGAGGTCTCATGGGAAAGCCCTAACCCAGTATAATTGGTGTCCTAGTAAGAAGATATTAGGACAGACAGATGCAGAAGCTACCATGCCGGAATCCAAAAATCAAGATCGGCCAGCCAAGGACAGAGTCCTTGGAAGAAACCAACTCTGCTGGTGTCTTGATCTCAGACTCCTCACTCCAACAACTGTGAGAAACTAGATTGTTGTTGTAAGCCACAGTCTGGCGCTTTGTCATGGCAGACCCAGCAGACCTAAGACCTGTATTCAGCAGTTGATTCCACAATTGAAATCCCTTGATGCAGATGCTGAGATGATCTGCTTCAGAGATGCAAAATGTGACTGACAGAGATAAAGATACTGGGGAAGGTCACAGCCCAGGCAAGTGGCGAATCCACTCTGGGTGCTGGCAACCTGGTTTCTGGGAGCCAGTCTGCCCTGCTGCCATGCAGGGCCTCTCCATGGCTGACTGAGAGCCCTTGCTAGAGCTGGCAGGAAGCTCCTAGAAAAGCGTTTACTCATGTTGGAAGTGCCAGATTTTGACGCTGCTCCCCGCTACTCTCACAGGAGCTAAAGTCTACTGTTTTTGTTGTCTTAAGCTTTAGGCTGATCTCTCTCTCTGGGGAGCTGGGTGAACTGCATGTCAAGGAAGCCAGATCAGAGTTTGGGACATTAGGAAGAAATCAGGGCAGACTTCCAGGGAAAGCAGACTTTTACATTGGGCTCTGATATAAACAGAAAAAAGAAAAGGCATCTCCCCAAACATAGAATGTCCCTAAGAACTTTCTCCCCTGAGAAAAGCTTTCCTTATTTGTTCTCTGCTGACAGAGCCCCTGGTCTCTTGGTTGTTCCCTGTCTACCTTCCCAACACAGAGGCCTGGCTGGTTCACATGCCTCCTTACCCAGAACTGTGGGTGTCCCTCCCAATCTTTTTGTGTGTGGGCTTATGTAGTGAAGACCTCGAAACCTGAAACCTTAGAAAGCTATGACAAAAATTTGTTTCTCCATCAACGTGAAAGAACAATGAAGGATGGGAATAGAGAACAAAAAAAGAGAAAAACATCCCTTAGAGAAATCTGAGTTATATCTGGGAGCTGAGAAGAAATATTTTAAAACTTAAAATTCTTAACCAGTTTTCAGAGAAGATATACATTGAAAAATAGATCAAATTGATATTAGAAAGAAGAAAAGGAACATAGTAGAAAGAAAAGAGCTTTTGGATATTAAAAATTGTACTCACCAGTCTCTCAGTCCTGACAAAAGGGATAGAGAGATAATAAAATATAAACAGCTAAAAACTTTGTTGGACCCCTCAAAGATAAAGTTGAGGCAGTCAGTACCAAAAATACCACAAAAAGACAAAGGGGTCAGTGTACAGGGATGGAGGCACATTCAAGTTCAACATTTGTCTGGTAGGTGTTCTAGAAGGGTGAGCAGAGATAATACTGGGAGAGAAAACAGAAAGAACAGTAGAAATGTTGCCTTCAATCATTTTAATTGAAAGAACCCATCAAGTTCTGATCAGGATGCATGAAAAATTAAACCCTAGATGTGTCAAAACTGTATCTTGAGACATTTCACAGCTCCAAGGACAAAGAGGAAATTCTAAAATAAAATAAATTTTAAAAATCCAGAAAGGAAAAGAATGCTAGCTGCTATAAGAAATATACTGAAGCCTTTTATATCTTCTTGTCTTGCTAGCATTTAAAAACATTATTTGCATGAGTTACCTGTAGAATACAAATTATCTGAAAATAATCCACTCAATTTAATAGTAATCACAACATCTTAAATGTCTTAAAAATAAAATTTGATGTGAATTCCTTTGAAAAGTGTAACAGTATATTGGCGTCTCCATAACTGTTTACCTATCGTCTTGATTCTGTTGCAGCTAAACCTGAATCTAGTAATTTACCTTCTTTAATACATCTTCAGTTTCATAAAATGAAGTTCTTTGTCTAAATCATCCCAAAGTCTTCCACTCTAGTTCTGAGTTCCTGTGACTTCTATATAATGATGGTAAGTTTGCAAATAAAAGAATTCTCACTTTAATAAAGGCAAACAGTTTTATTTCTATGTGGTATAACACATCTTTTAATCTTTTCAGAGGGAGATTGTCTATTGTGGTCTTCATTGAACTCATTTACTTCTGAATCAATGATCATATACTAATAAATGGACAATGTTTACATGAAGGTTAGGAGATTTTTATTTTCTTCGATTGCCAAGACCTCAAAAAAAGTGATCAGAAGTTAGGTGTAATGACTCACACTTGTAATCCCAGCTATGAGGGCGGCTGAAGCAGGAAGATGGCAAGTTCAAGGCCATCTTCAGTAATTTAAGGAGACCTTATCAGAAAATAAAAAAATAAAAAAGTTGCAGCTCAGTGGTGGAGAGCCCCTGAGTTCAATCCCCATTAGCACAAAAACAAACAAAAAGGAAGAAGAATTGGGCAGGAAATTCTCAAGGAATTTTTCCTCAACTGAGCAGAAGCATTAAAGCAGGCATTGGAGGTCGCTGGAGAATCCAAACTGTGTGTTTCACAATATTAAATCTTCAAGGAGTTTCAATTTTATTAATGGCCTCTTTTCTGGGTCCTCAATTTCTGTAGGATTTATGAATACATCTCCAAGTTCCTCAGTGTGTAAACTATGCCCCTATGCTATCTTGAAGGTTTTGGGTTTGTTTTTTTTCCCCCTGCCTGTGAAAGCACATTTCTTCAAATTCCAACAATTTGTAATTTGAGATATTTGGGACAGGTTCATTCTGAAGAATATACTTATAGCAGCAAGGGGCTTGCTTAGTGAGCAGAAGGTGGGAATAAGAGTATAATTTCAATGCTGATCTACTTTCAAAGAACAAAATATTTTAAGCACTTAACAAGTGTCTATTAAAACCTAAAGCATTCATTTTCTAACATAACTATGTTTTTCACTGGGTGTGTTGAAATTTTGACAGTAAATTCTTGTGCATTAAGGCAGTGAGGAAGAGAGAAAAGCAAAGTAGAGAGAGGAGGAGAGGAAGAGAGAGAGACAGACGGAGGGAGGGAGGGTAGAACTTGGCCAGGTAGCACTTGAGTGTAGTTCCTTAAACATTCATTTTCTATATTTTATGCTTTTACTAATCCATATGTTATTAGAGAGGATTCATAGTATTCTATCATTATTACCACATAATTATTTTCTATGTGAATAAAACAATAATGATAAGTCATGTGATCATGTAAACTAATTTAAAAATTTACATTTCTTTGACAAAAAGTATTTAAAGAGCATATTGCTGTTTTCAGTGATAAGGCAGTTTTCAGGAAACTGAAACCAAATTTTTTACTGTGTTTTTTCTCTTCCTAACTGAACATAAACATACTGTTGCTTTGCAAACTTTATCATTTTATTGTATTTGTCTTCTTATTTTTAATATGTTTCCAAATAGGAAAGAAAGAGTTGATAATACATTAAAAATAAAAATCGTATCCTGTTGGGATTTTTTTCTCAGAGCCACTGTGGAAAGTACTGAGAATCCTGACAGGTTACTTCTCATGAGATTTTCAGCCCATTTGTTCAGGACTGTTTTTCAGAAAGTTTTATTGAAGCATTCAAGCTTTGGGAACTGCTAAAGCAAATCTCCAAAACTGATAGCAGTTTCTGAGTAGAAAATTGTTTACGAACTTGCTTAATTTCATGTTTGACCTTAGCAATGTTTATTTGTGGGTTTGCCAGTTTTTGCAGCATATCTATGGATAATGTATAAGATAAACTTGTGCTATAGCCATAAAAACACCCATTTCTTATTTAACAAATATTTATAAAGAGACTTAGAATCATAGTTGCCAAGCATACAGGCATGTTCTATTTCTTACCTTTTTTATTCTCAAAAAGTAAAAGGAAGATGACAATGTGAATATGAAGTGGAATTTCTGGCTACATGGTGATGCCATAAATGTAACGAAGTCTCATGTGACAAAGGATGGAACAAAATACACTGGAAGTTATCCTTAATGAAAATAGAGATGGTTATTAGGAGAAAAAAATGATTGGCTTTGTTTTATTGTTTTAATTACTATCCAAGAATATATAGTTCTTTACTGAGGATTAGTAACAAGAATAATTTTTGTTAAAAAAAAAAAGAATCCACAGCATTTAATGAATGCCTACTCTGTACTGTTCACTGACTCAGAAATGCTTTATCTGGTGAATATAGGCAGTCCGTTCCCAGTCCCTTACCTTCCTACTTTTCTATCTCTAAAGAAATTGTACCTCTCAGATTCTTCTATGATGAACACATTTGAGGAAGAGCATTAGCCATGATCTCTCTCAATCTTCTTTCCTAGTGAGCCCATAAATGCCCAGCATGCCCTCAGACATCCCAGCAGAGGACTAGTATAACCCCATTTCTACAGGACACATATTCCTCAGCTGGGCAACTTGGACTTGGGGTCTCCCATCAGTCTGGTAATCGAGGTGTCCTACAAAGTAAAACATTGTGCCTGATGCCCAGTGTTCCCGCCGCCTCCTCTGCTTTGCAGGGTCAGAACTTCATGGTGACCTCAAGGTTCTCCCCATCTTCTCTTGCTCCATCTCCTTTTCCCTTTAGAAGGATTTTTTTTCCCAATCTCTTGCAGACCTCATTGTTTGCTAAATGTCTGTGTCAGGAAAGATTCCAACCAACACCAGCCTTTTATGGCTTCTACCTTAAGGAGCTTGCTACCCTTCTCTGCCTAGCCTACTGAAGCTTCCTTCTGATCAGTACCACCCCTCTGTTTCTTAACTTCTTCTTGTCTGTATGCACCATCAAACTCCACTATTCTTTCCTATTTTAATTAGTTCTGTTGCTGTTACAGTTCTATGATGCATCCTAATGCCTAAAACTGTGGCTAACACATAGTAGGTGCTCAATAAATTAGTTACCCAGAAAATGAATGTCAGTCCTGAGAAAGTTTAAAAGACATAGTTCAGGATATGATTTTTTTCTGATAATGCAGATGCAAGCTGACTGTTATTGTTCCTGACATCTAGTGGCAGGATGAAAAACTATCCTGAGACCAAAAGTAATTTCATTGGCTGACAGAAGTCCAAACAATGGAAAATGTCAAAAGGCCTGCTCTTCAGGCCTTTGAAAACCTTCTCAGTGTTAGTACACCTTTTAGATGCTTGACGTGATGTATTCATCGGTGAGAACTCAGGTAAATGCTACCATGCAGGGCAGATATTCAATGAGAAGGGGGAACCAGCCCAGGTGGACGAGCGAGGTAGAGACCAGGCCAACTCTTTACTACAAAGATTCTATAATCCTCCCACACACTCATGGAAATATCCACTCATGGAAATAAACAGGTATACACTAAAACACACAAAACTTTCCAAAGTTACAGTATAGCAGCAACTTTGGGATATAAATATTCATATAATATGAATATTAGGTTTTAATTCCCAGGTTAAAAATAGCTTAAAAGTCCACTTGATCTCAATGAGAAACTTAAACAAGAATTTGGTGAATGATATCCACACCATGTTCTTATCTCGGTGGGTCAGACAGCAAAATGAGGAAGAACTGGGTGACAGGGAAAACTTGCTTTCATCTTTCTGCCCTCTGTTATGATGCATTTGAGAAATAGATTTTAAGTGCAAACTGTGTACCTGGCACTGTTCTAGGCACTTGGGTCATACAAAGGAACAGAAGAGACAACAGTCCTTGCTTTGGGGAGCTGAGGTCTCTTGTTCCTCTCATCCCACAAAGTGTTATGACATTATGGATGCCTGGGTGTGACAAGGACATGCTGTTTGTGTAAAAGGAGACAAAGCCTGCCTGCACCTAGGAGACATCTTGGTGGCTCAGAAGGGATTATGGGAACGGAGTCTGTTTTACAATTGAATAAAATATCAGTTGTTTTTTATGAGGGTTCTATTGCCTGAGGCAAAAGACGTCAGCAAAAGATAGTTTCAGAAGGCAGGAAAAGTTCCTAAGTATGAGAATTCCCAGAGGAGTTTGGGTGAGATAGGGAGGGTTTAAGGAGCATATGCCATAGACATGCCTGGGGACTCACTCAGTTGATGGTCATAAGAAACAGCAGCCATTGACATGCTTAGTCATGCCTGCTTGCAATCCATAAGGGCCATAAGGGGCACTAGCCATAGGCATGCTTAGCAATGACTGGTTACAATTGATAGGGAGTTCAGCTCCATGCACATGTGCAAAGAATATGTCCAGTTGCAACTGCATTATCTCACTGGACATAACCAATGGACATTGACTTTCACTGGGTGTAACCAATCACCACCTCACACCACCAACTTGAAACTGTATTTAAACTGCTTGTCCAGCCACATTGGGGGTTTTTACTCTAAGGATATCAGTGAGACTGGCTGCCTTGCTACCCGACCCTGATCAGCTCCACCATTCTCCAACGTCCAGTTGTCAGCTGAAGAGAACCACCAGACAAGGACAATGTCTGCTCTTTTGCTAAGAGAAGTCACATGACACTGGAGGTATTTTGGGCCTCTTAGTTGCCCTAGGATTGTGTGAATTGCTTGTAGTATCTAGTTGCCCTCGGATAGTGAGACTTACCTATAGTATTTAATTAGTGTGCATTGAATGCTAGTTGGGGTGCTCCAGCACACCTGATACTTTTTGCATTAATTGTTTATATTTATATTTATGATTGGTGTGATACGCTTTTTAAAGACAATCCACCTCCGAGTAATTACTAATTGCCTCGCTCACAACACACACCCAGGACCTGAGATGACAAGGGACACATGTGGATATGTGGACTTCTGAATAGCAACATTTAAAGGAGCACTAAGCCCAAAGGGCTGTCCACAACCTCCCATGTGGGAACACCATGCCTTGAAATCTAACAGTTCAAAGAGGGCTAAGGAAGAAGGCTTCTAGATGCCTGATAATCCCTTACTTTAATTTGAAGAAACTAGTGAGTTTCCTTGCATGTGATTTTTTTTCCCACCTTTTCATCTTCTGGAGAACATGGGTCTCTGATAAATAAATTGGTAGGAAGAGCCCTGGGCTTTGTCAACAGCAGATGTAGAAAAAAGCTTTACCATCATATTTCACTTTTCTAATCCTGATTCTCCTTACCTATACAATAAGGAATAACAGTACACATCTAATTTCAACATTGTACATAGAAATACTCTGTACATAGCAGGTACCCCAAACATGTTAGTCTACTTTTATTCTAGGGCTACTATTAACTTCTAATTCATAAAGACACTTGCTGGGTATGGTGGTGCACACTTGTAATCCTAGCTATTCAGGAAGTTGAGTCAAGAGGATCATAAG
Source organism: Geosciurus inauris (assembly GCA_004024805.1). Lineage (NCBI taxonomy): Eukaryota > Metazoa > Chordata > Mammalia > Rodentia > Sciuridae > Geosciurus > Geosciurus inauris. The sequence goes on along the minus strand of PVHX01000577.1, from coordinate 63,627 downwards.
TTCAAGGTCAGCCTCAGCAACTTACTGAGACCCTGTCTCAACATTAAAAAAAAAAATAATGATGGGGATGTGGCTCAGTAGTAGACTCCCTTTGTGTTCAATTCACACACACACACACACCAACCATGTACTGTGATATTTCTGTTTTCTTTTTAATCCTAACTAAAGAGTCATATTGAGGGAAATAAAGGATGTTTCATTGTCTTGTTTAGCACCCAGATCAGAATCATCTTTTTAAAATCACTTTTGCTGTCTTGGCAAAAAAAACAAAACAAAACCAAAAAACCAAAAAACTCTGTATGAGAGAAGTTAGTATTGCTTAGTTTCAAAGCTATCCATTCAAAGTCATCTGCCTAATGTGGTAACCAAATAATTTGTTAGTGTCTATTAGGCTTCACTCTTGCTAAATGTATGTAAGGCAAGATAAAGTTTCCTTGTTTCCAAAAAAGGTGCACAGAATGCATGTGAATATATTTTTGTAAAGTCTTTTTATAAATTGTAAACTAAATCTTTAGAATTTATTAATAGCAGGAAACTAGAGTTATACTAATAAATTCTTAAAGGTGATTCTTCAAGGTGATGAAGGAGTATACCTTTTAGACACATTCCACCTGGCCCATAGTATCTGAGAGATCCTCTATTGGAAAGCAGTTATGTACAATGATCCCTCACATCCCAACCCTACAGCCATCCAACTTTTCTTTATGAGGTTGGATGAGTCGATGCCCCAGTAAGTCTGGGGAGACCATGGAGGCTTCCCATTTGGAGTCTCCACAGGCAGCTCCTGTACAGGTTGCCATGGGAGTAGTCTCAGAGGCAAGGAGTCTTAGGCAGCCTCAGCTAACATTCCACAGACCTGGAAGGGTATAGTGGAGCAGCCTCATCTTCCCACAAATTTGAGAATGGCCCAGAAATCAGCTAAGAGTGAGCTGGCTGATCTGAGGGGGGCTTTGAGTCAAGAGGAGGTGCTGGTGGAGTGGATGTGATGTGAACATGTGGTGGGGCAGCCAGATGTAAGGACAGACATCTCGGAGAAGAATAACAACAACTGAAAGCCAGCTGAGTCTGTGTAAACCACAGCTGGCAGCTGTGTGGACAGTTACCAGATGAGAACCATATGTCCCCTCCCAGAGCTATGATCCTACGTAAGCTCCCCAGCACTTTGATGCCATTCTGAGAAGGGTGAGGAAGAGGAAAATCTCAAACTGATAGTATTATAACCTGAAGTTGAGCTTACCCGGAATTGACTAAATAAAGATCTCTTCAATCAAGTGGAATAGAAGCCTAGGATTGAGTTTCAATTTAGTAACAGAGAAAAGGTTTTTTTTTTTTTTTTTCTAAACATGTGTTTGGAGGACATTGAGTTCATTGGCAAATGTATAGTTCACTTTCCAGACATTTCTCTTTCACTTCTCATGTCAGCATTTCCCAAACAGTATTTTTGAAAATTAGTCGTGTTACATATTAGTAGGTATTCTGGAAAAGCTCCCAATTCCCTTATCAATAATTGAAGGAAAATATGGTACAATATATTGAAGTTCTAAGAAATCTTGCAAAAAGAAAATCTTACTAATTTTTATTTTACCTCATATTTACCTAAAATATCTGAATATAAAACATTTTTTTTTCTTTTCAAACATCAGTAAACATTTGAGGGAACTAGTGTCTTATGGAGATAGTTTGTCAATGCTATTCTACATGTAGGAGTATAATTTCCATCCCCCGCACTCCAATTTCAAATGGTATGTTTATAATAAATTTCTGCCTAATTTTATATGAACTAATTCATCAAGCATGTGATCCCCTACTAAGCACCATCCTTCATTCCAGCATTTAAAAACTTCTTTAAATTTTATTAATGGATTGAATGATTGCTTCTTTCCTAAAAAAGTATGAAATTCTCAGTTTTAGGCACTAGTATCATGAATTTTTTTGTATATAAGGCTTGATTAAATGCAATAATTATCTAGTATGAAACTGTTCTAGATAATATAGAAATAGAATAATAAATATAAATATTTTAATAGATTGTTAAAGTATATACATAATAGGTGAATTCTTTTAAGATTTAGTTTAGTGTTTATTTTTACAGGAAACCACTGTACTACCCTCCATCTCTGACTTTGCTGTATAATCCTCTTTGTGTCCCTATGATGTCCTTCTATCAGAACATTTATTGTATTTGTAGTTATCAGTTTATATACCAGTTTGCTATGCTGTAAGATTTATTATTTTCTAGACCAGGATTGTCTTGATTGATGTGTCTTTAAGACCTAATGTACCATGTGGCATAGAGTAGCCATTCAGCAAAACTTATTCTCTATGCATGTTTCCTATAATGCTTGAGTTTAAATACAAACATGTGACTTTGATAATTAATGTGAAACTGAAGTTATGCCTGGTGTTTCCATCCACTGAAAAGAAGCGTGTTAGTCCTGACTGCCCACACTCTCCTATCCTACAGTTTGCTCTCCAATGAAGAACATGAAAGAGTTTTAGGGAGAAAATGATGTAGCATGTAAGTTGGGGAATCATTTGATTAATAACAAAAATTCCACTTTGGACAATGCCATGGTAGTGAACAGTATAAACAGGTTATAAATTCTCTTGGTACAAAGTGACAGTCAAAAATAAATAAGCAAGCTAAACTATTCACTTGATATGTATCTGAGGATTTGGAGGCCCTTGGATAAAAGGATATCAGACTGGACTAGACATATATCGATGAATTCCACTGATAACTCCCTTGATGAGAGAATAGTTTGATCAGAGAGCCTCAAAGCTGCCCACTGAGATATTACACAGAAAAAAGCAGAGCTTCATTAATACTTTAAAGGTGAACCTGCCTAATGCCAATGACTTGCACAGCAGGAGACTGTGGCTTATGTAAATGGGTGCCTTCATTAAGGATACAAAAATATTTTGCAAATTATGGGAGGTCAAAGATAGTGATTGACTGAGTTTAACTGTGAACTCTTATTAACATGTTACACTTTCAGACCAGAGAGTTGATCTGAGAAGAGATGGACAGGGTAGGGAAAGATGTTTTTAATGAAATTCCTATTCATGCAAGATACTGAGCGATAAGTTATAGACACATTGTTTAATGGCATACTTGTAAGTAGATACTGTTGGTGTCACTTTAGAGTTGAACCTACTGGATGTGAAATTTGTTATACAGTGTTTAAAAGCCTAGTTCCTGAAGTTGGCTGCACCTAGATTTCAACTCGTGCTGTACTTTTTACTTATTTAAGAGCTCTGCATGTTTGGGCAAGTCACTCAATCTCTATGTGCCTCATTATCATCATTTCTTCAAGAGTCAAAAATAGTACCCACGTTACAAGTTTGTTGTGAGTTTAGTAATTACTGAATGTATGTTATTAATATTTATTATGAATGAGTTCATTCTGAAATACTTACAATATTTTTTCTCTATTATAGACTTATAAGATACAAAAACTGTGTTTCCACTAACTGGTAGACAAGGTCAACAGAATAGAATTTAAAATTCAGCAAAAGAATCAATATCCAAAGCTTTAACTGTGCTATTCACACTCTGAACCAGAAATTCTGCTTTTACTAAATAATAATAAGGAATTTCTCTTCAAACAATACAAACAGCCTGCTCACATCACTGTTATTAATGATGATCTGTTATGTTAGAAATAAATGTCTGACATTGGGTTTTCTATGTTTAAAACATCTAAGTGAATCACAGCACATTTCTAGAATGTAAAATCATGTTAAAAAAGCTATCATTGTTTATGGTGCTCTGTTAAGTGAAGTAGCAACTTATAATATATATATAGTAATATATAGAAACTTATGAAAAGTTAATATTGGTTACTTTGATAGTAAAAATAATTAATTATCAAATCTAACCGCTCACTATAAAGGCTACACTCAGCCCCAGTTTCACTTCGTGTTTGTTTGTTGGTGCTTAGGATTGAACTCAGGGCCTCAGGCATGCTAAGCATGAGCTAATTAAAGACAATTATTATTGCAAATTTTCATATAAGGAAAATAGAGACTGGAAGAACTTGAATAGATTGCCCCCTATCACAGAAATAGTAATTGATAGAGCTGGGTGGGATTCAAATTTAGTTCTTTTGAGCTTAGAAACACTTTTATCACTACTCTGTGCACTACTGTGTAAAATCCAATAGCAAAAAAAAATAACCAAAATATAAGCCATAATTTAAAATAGGCAAGCAGATTAGATATACTTGTCATTATGTGTCAGTATGCCCATGCTTTATTTAACTATAATTTTAAAATGACACTTTTCCTAGTTGCAGGATTAAATTATTGAATATTCAATAGATTTTAAGAAAGAATCAGAAGATTCTTGTGTTTTCCCCTTCATCATTAGTGGATAATTACTCTACCCTTTAGGAAGCACTTTGCTTATCCATACGTACTAGAATTGTGGATCTTTTCTTTAATTTGAAAAGCAAATCAAATCCTTAAAGTAAGTCTTCACAGCCACCCTTTGAAATATCAACGATAAAAGGTAAACAAAGGTTGGAGGGTTCCATGTGCTAGCTGTCAGAAAACTCAACAAACCAGCACTACAGCACATTTACAGTAAAATAGTCTTCAAGATTCATAATTATATTCCTGAGGCTTTGTAAGTTCCCCAAATGCTTTTGAAATTATCAAATATTAAGCCATGATTATAATATTTTTGCATAAATTAGATTTTATTGGATTTTAATTCCTTGAAAGTGGTCCATGTATGCAAGGTATCTATTAACCATAAAATTTGATTAACTCGAATGTCTTCTGCCTGGCCCATGCTACACTGCAGTCAGCCATATAGATCTGCTCTTTATGCATTTGGAATATTGCCAGGTAGGTCCATGTTCTTTGCAGAACACTGACTATTGATAAACATTACATCCTCACAACAGAGGCCTTGCTGCCACCACTAATATATGGAGGGGTCCTCCTATTGTACCTCCATAAATGCATCCATTTGGACTGTCAGAAAACTGTCTGCTTGGATTATAAAACGGTTTATGAAAGAGAGTTTTCCTAAGTGCTTGGCTAATAGTTTATAATCCTGTATTGAATCGTTCATATACTAATTTATTACTCATGTCATGATCCAAATTCATATCTTAGCCAAGCTGTGACTGAACTGTTTATTCATGTCAGTAATCCCATTGGCAGTGGGTTTTACAAGCCTCTTGGAATTCATTGTTGAACTCAATTGTGGGGTGATCAGTGCTTTGACAGGACATCATATTCTGTAAGTTCAAATCTATATTTTTGTCCACAAGATCGAGTGTGTTGACAAATTTTTGGCATAGAACTTCTATATTCTGTGTCAAGTGAGACTCTTGTCTGATGCTTTTACAAACTACTTGTGAAATTGATCTTTCATATAGATTTTCTCATACACTCCTTCAATATCTGAACTTTCTCAATAGTACTTAGGCATCAAAAATCAAATCCTGTCAAAATCTCCAGAGGGTCACATCTCCCAACTGCTTTGGAAGCCATTAAAAAAAAAAAACAGATTCACAGTCTTTTTGAAGAGAATACAGTGGGCCCAGTAATCATTGGAGGAATAAATGAACCACTATGTATCCCTTTAAACTTTCAGACTCTGGGAGTTCCTTCACTCTCCCAAAATGGCTTTATTTCTGAAAATCCAGCAGGAAACTTTGCTTTATTTTAATTTTCAAAAATTCAATTTATGTAGAAACATTTAGAGAAGTGTGCACTTTGCCAGCACACTCAGTTTTCATGGAATATATCCACATCTTAAATTGCTTAAAAATTATAGTTTTGATACATCATTTATTTTACTATTAAGTACAGTCCTATATACTAAAGTTGAAAAACAGTCTATTAATTTTTTTTCTTTTTGTACTGGGGATTTAACCCAGGGGTATTGTATTACTGAGGTATATCCTACCAGCCTTTTTTTTTTTTTGAGGCATGATCTTACTAAGTCACTAACTTGCTGAGGTTGGCCTTAAACTTATGATCCTCCTCTCTCAGTCTCCTAAGCTGATTATAGGCATATGCCATCACATGGACAGTCTACTTCTTTTGAATCTGGTGACATACATAATGCAGCCCAAAGTGGCTTCAAAGACAATGGAGGGCTAGCCATTGTCTTCTAAATCCTGACCTTTGGCACATTGACTTTGTTTCCTGTGTATACGTGGAGACATAAAGATAAATATTCATAGAGTTACCCTTCTCCGTTCTTATTTATTCATTAAGCAAATAATACCATGTGCCTATTACATTCTGTGCAGCACATGATATCATTGTCCAATGTTGTTCTTCTGATCATATATATTTTAAGTTTTGACTAAGAGTCCAGAAAGTGAAATTTTTAACACTAGAGTTAAAATTTCAGATACATCTATGACTAACTCATCATTAATAATAAGGATTTTTACATTAAGGCTTTAGGGGAAATAGGCAATATTATATGAAATCAAAGAGTTTTGGAGAGCTTTCATAGGGTAGAAAAGGTTACATTTTCTCATTAAACTGAATTTGGTGTACTATGCACTTGAGATGTTGCAAGTTATAAAGCCTCCACTTAAAAAATGAAGACAATGCACAATTTCAAAAAAACAAATGAAAAATGTTATGAAGTCTCATGGTAATGAACCACTGAGAAAATAACAGATTAATTTTAACAAAAATGCATCAACACTTCAGTATGAATAATTCATAATAATAAAAAACAGAACTGAGGTGGGGGTAGTAAAATAAAACAGTAGAAGTATTTACATTGTCTATCTTCAAATAATAAATGATGGCTCTGTACTATGAAGGTACATTAGAAATCAGTTGTGATAGAAAAATTATTCAGAGTATATAATTTTTTAAATGATGTAAATCTGGAAAGTTTTAAATTCATGATTCTCAACGTCTAGTTGCTTAACTCACTATTAGAATATCAATGCATATGTGTATGTTAATATGAATTAAAGTTTATAAATTACTGTCAAATATGCATAAGGTTATGTTGTAAAATTTATATACCATACATTATCCAATTAAAAAATAAATTAGAATATACTGAACACACAATTAGTAAGCCATTAGGCATAAAATTCCACTTCAATTTCACACATTATCTTTGTAAATTATGTGTGTGTATATGTATGTGTGTGTATTTGTGTTTGTGTTATATATATATATATATATATTTAATCTGTAAAGTATTAAAGATATATGTAAGTATAAAAGTCATAGGAATCTCATCTAGAGAAGAAAACAAAAAATACATTTATAAATTTTCATCTGTAGATTTTCAATTTATTGGCAATACAATTTATGCTGTCTGTAGACTCAGAGCAAAAACATGTTAAAGACAAATATATTAAAAATAAAATATCTGTAAGGGAGTAGTCAACACATGATAACCTGGAAATTGTTTTTAGTCTCTGAATGCTTTTGAATCTTCCCGTCCATATGAAAGCATGGCAGAGACTGGCTAGTTAGCTATTCACTTATATCCATGTCCTCTCCTCTAGGCTCACTGCCATACTTCAGTATTAGTATCCCTCACAGGGAGGTGGTCACATAACTGAGTTCTGGCTGGTATGTGTAGGCAGAAGCGATGGATGCCAATGCCAGGTCTCTAGCCTGATCTTCTACATTCTTTCTTTTCCTACAATGCCCGGTCAGATTGACAGAATAGGAAGAAAATTCCAAAGCCCTAACAGCTGGTAGAATCACAGATAAAAGAAACAAGTTCCTGAATACTTGGAACAGAAAGTGCACCGATTTATGTTGGACTACCACCTGAACTTGAACTAACCTTTGTTATATTTAGCCATTGAATGATGGGAGTGTTTGTTACAAAGTTGATTTCACTTGATTAATACAGGAGGAAAAGTCCAGGTTGGGAGCAGAGGTCATTCTCTATATAAAGCTGTAAATAAACTAATTTGCTTAAATTTTATAATTGGTTTTATTAATTAGTTAGGGCTGCCTATTGAGTAATCAAAATTTGTTTTCAAATTTCTATATACTGGTCTTACCTTAAATAAACCCATCATGTGAATTAAGACAATTAAAGAAAATATTTTAAATAGCATAATTCTTTATCCACTTAGAATGAGAAGCAGCGAATTTTTAGGGGCTAAGATAATATATCCTAGAAGGAGACTCAATTAATATCCCAACTCAGGAAGTTACTAGATATGTGACTTTATGAAGCTCTGAAATTCTTAGATTTTTCATCTGTAAAGTGAGAAAAATAATAGTCATGGCTGTGAGGATGAAATGTAGTGGTATGTTTAGAGTGCTTGGTCCACCTACCACACAGGAAAGGCTCAGTAAGTGTTAGCACTCATCACTGTTACCATTAATGAAAGCTAATATGCTAGGAAAGGTTCGTATTTTTAAAAAAATACCATGAAAAGTGATAAAAATGTAAAATTATTACTAGTTAAATTCCACATCTTACTGATTTTAAGTGATGACATTTAATCTAGATCAGGTACACAAAGTAAGCTGATTTTACAGTACATCTCAATACAAAAATTAAGCTGAAGGTTCATTCTGGAATAAAGGTTGGGGGCTAGATTGGCCACTGAAGTCCTTTTCTTTAAAGACAACTTGCTTCAGATAGGCTAATGCTTCAAAGTGACTGTTTAACAGGTTGCTAACTTCAATAAGAAACATTTTCTTCTCTAAAAGTCTGAGATTTGTTACTGTATATCAAACATTTTCTTCTCATTGGCACACTCTGTTTTCCCCCCTGAAACAATTCAGAAGACTAACGACAAACAATTTCAAAATATCCACTGAGAGAAACGGGAAGTACCCATTGGAAATGAACAGAATCTCTAGGTCAGGACAATAACCATGAATAATTTTTTAAAAATTCTAGCGAGAATATTTCTTAGGTTCAAAGATGGACTAGATTCTTCTGGATTGCTTCAATTTATGCTCTCATCATAAATAACAATAACATAATTATCCTGCATATTATCCAAGTATACCATACATGCAATTGTGCATGGTATATAACCAAGTTGGTGATGAAACTTTTAAGTAACTTGTAAACAGGAAGCAAGTTTACTCTTTCTCAGTTCTCCCCATTGAACTTGTTCTGGCAATGTTTTTTTTTTCACCTGTATATGACTAACAGATCAGGCAGGACCCCATAGCTATTTGGCAGGGCCTTAGATAATAAAAATGTAGATCAGAGTGTTTTGGATTTTGATCTAAGAATTGCATGAGTTCCAAATATTTATGCAGTTGAAAGTGTTTGTCTTACCTCGTCTTGGGCTGGCTTCAGGGTCTGTTATTCCATTGTGCTGTTTTAGTTCTCTTCCTTCTCCTCATTTACTCAAACCCAGGATCACTAAGTGTTATGATTTAGATATGAGGTGTCCTCCAAAAGTTCATGTGTGAGACAATGCCAAAAAGTTTAAAAGTTGAAATGATTGGATTATGAGAGCTTTAACCTAATCAGTGCATTAATCCACTTGAATGGGTTAACTGGGTGTTAGCTGTAGGCAGGTAGGATGTGGCTAGATTAGGTGGGTCATTGGGAGTGTGCCTTTGGGGTATATATTTTGTCTAAGGTAAGGTGAACTTTTTCTCTGCTTCCTGATTGTCCTGTCGGGAGCTATTTTCCTCCTTCCACCATGATACTCTGCCTCACCTTAGGTACAGATCAATGGAGTTGGTCAGTTGTCTATGGACTGAAACCAAATAAACTTTTTCCCTTTTAAAATTGTTTGCTGGGTCTTTTGGTCACAGCAATGAAAAGGTTGACCAAAACACTGAGTTAAGTTTTTGCATAGTTAGAATAGCACCAGAGAGGAGAGGTGAAAAATGGAGGCAAAGGCCTTGGTGGAAGGTGAGTGGGAAAGGCGCAGGAGAAGCAGGGAGTGAGGGAAAAGGGTAACTGTCATCCAGGAGAGTGGGCAGATATAGCAGGATGGCTGCTCAGCATTAGGAGCCACTTGAAGACAAAAGGCATGAATTTCAGCTTAGTCATCAGGACTATGAGTGTTTCTCCTGTTTCATTTATTCCCTTCACTAAGTACTTGTCAGCATGATCCACTAAACTCTGAACTTCACAAGGACAAGAACCGCATCTATCTCATCCATCACCACATTGCCAATGTAATGTAATATAAATATACACATGTGGAGGAAGGGAGGGAGACAGAGAGAGCTATAAGTCTAAATGTGTTCTGATTCTCTAGATCTTCAGGATCTAGGATATAGGGGCCAGCCTCATTGTCCCAAGGCCATTTATTGAAATATATGTCTCTCTAAGAAACAATATAACTCCAATCAAGCAAGTCTCAGCAATGCAAAAATTCATCAAGATTTTGCATGGGGTTATTTTTACTCACCAGCGAGACAGTAACATCAACAACATACTTTGACTCATTCTGACTCACCAGAGGAAGAGTGTGCTTGTGAATGCAAGAGTGGGTGCATGTGTGCATGTACCCACTAGGGAGCTCTTTAAATTATGCAATCAATTGAATGACCAAACTGGTTGAGACTGAGCCAGTTTGAAGAAGCCCAAATTAGAATATGGAAATAGTTCCAGTATTTTTGAAGTTTGTTCTGAGAAAGTAATTTTGTTGCCTTTCATTTCTCTTCTGCTCCAGCAATTTCTCTCCCTAAACCTCTTACACAGCAAATCTTTCTCTTCTCAACTACCTAGAAGAACATAATAATAAAATCTGGTTTTTTTCCTCCAGTGATGAAAAATGCAGAAAACATACAAAGCTAAAGCTACGGGACACAATATGGCATATCCTCAAAATCATAACTCATAGAAGCTTCTGGTTTATAGATAATCATTACGAGCTGACAGGACTTTAGTGAATGCTTTGAGGGAGCCCTGATGGAGGAACTAATGTTGACTCTGGGTCAGGGATTAAAATCTTTGCCTTCACAAGCAAATCAGCTTTCTATTGCATCATTATTTTCCAAATAATAAAGAGATATTGGAAAGATACTACAAATAATAATGATACAGGAATGGCTTACAAGATGATATACAATGATATATTTCAATCTGTTCTCCTCAATACATGTAATCATGCCATTCTTTTTTGGGGGGTGGGTACTAGGGATTGAACTCAGGGGCACTTGACCCCTGAGCCACATCCTCAGCCCTATTTTGTATTTTATATAGAGACAGAGTCTCGCTGAGTTGCTTAGCACCTTGGCCATTGCTGAGGCTGGCTTTGAACTCGCGGTCCTCCTGTCTCAAGTCTCTGGAGCCCCTGGGATTACAGGCATGCATCACTGTGTCTGACCTCATTCCATTCTTAACTTGGGAAAAATTAAGTGTAGTTATTTGTTAATGAATGAGATCACAAGTTTGATTATTTCAGATATCACATATGTCATAAGCATCTTTAAATAAATTCAGAAAATCTTGAAAATTTTATTTTCTTTGGCATTTGCTAGAATATATTTGCTATTGTCTGGTATTCAAAATCAGGAATAAAATTACTCTTTTTTTTTACTTAGTCATAAGAATTAAAATTCTTAACTTTCAAATATATTAATCCATATATGCTCACTTAACAACCCCCCATACATACACATATGTAAATAATTTATGCCCTATAAGCAGTTGAACCAAAAATGAAGAATCAATAAAACACCTAGAATATTTTGAAAAACTTCTCTGTTACAAACTTTTCTGGAAATATTACGGACAAAAACATGTATTAACTGCTTTATTTGCAAACAAACAAAAAATACCCCTCCCCAAATAATCCAGCACATTCAGTTCAAAGAAAGTTTAGATTTACCACCAAATCTTTTTATTCACCATTTCCTAGCACAGCATATTGACGATTTAGGCCATCTCTTTTCAAATACTATTTGGGACAATTGCCCTATATCACGGACAGAGTCTATTCTACACGAAGTTTTCTGGAGTGATTGAGATAAAAATAAAAATGTTCTGATATTTTCCCCCAGGAAAGTGCCAGTAGTTTTCCAAAGCTCAAATAAGCTTTAACTACTTCCCACAGTGCAACGCCTCATAGTGTATTATTAGTGTGATCAAAAAGGATCAAAACATATTTCCAGGAAGCCCTAAGTACCAGCCCATGTTAAACATTATCATGTGAAGCTGGCACACTGAGTTTTCAGCTTCTGAGTGTGTATCTACTGCAAATAGCACATTTATTTGAAGTAAGACCTTTATTAATTATAGCTACAAAACACATTCTCACTTTCTCATTCGCATTTTTACCTACTTGGGAGCTGGTATTAGGTTTTGAAGAAAGAGCAGAAATAAAGTACAGGCTTACCCGATGCAGTGATAAGTGAGTTGAGATAACTCAATATCCACTTTCAAAAATTCATTTCTGCTTCTTTCATGAGAGAACAGCAATATGCCACCATAACTTGTTTCCCAGGAAAAAAGAAAAAGGAAAATTCCTCATTTGTGTTAAAAAATCTTGTGAAATCCATTGAGATGTTCTGTATTATTGATATATACAGAGTTACTGTGATTCTTTCCTGGTAATTGAGCTACTTAATAGCATCAATCATCTGAAAGGTAATCATAAATGAGCCCAAACACTTACAGGAGAAGGGACATCATGAGAAAAATATTAATTATTAAATTATGGGTAGCTTGTGGTAGGGCATGATCCATAAATCAGATAAACCTGAAATCACACCCTAACACTACTCGTCACTACCTTTGTGAGCACACTACGTAGCAATTTCTTAGTCTCTTTAAGACTTCCTTTATTTATCTATAAAACTGGGATCATAACTATTGTTTAGTGATATACTGAGGAATATATGTAATAGCACATAAAACACTCTGACATACACTGTACTGTCCTTAAATATCCACTTTCTTTCTTCTAAAGCCTTGTGGTTACATTACATTTGTTTTTTTACTGTTTCTTACCTTAGTCATTTCCTGTTCCTCTGCCCTCTAGGTATCCAATATGTGTCAATGTCTCAGTCTGAGCATGCACTGAATATCTGCAATACAGTTTCAGACTCTAAGAGTATTTCCACACCCTCAATTTATGGTATTCAATAACAAAAAAGAAAGCTGTAGAACACTTTCTCATTCAGTTCTTTTGGTATAAAACTTTCAATGATTCCCTTACAGCCCACAGATGTTTGAAATGGATTTCTACTTCTGTGCCACCTTTTGTTGGCATCATTTAATTTTTTTGCTCATAGTCATTTGTTTTAATCAAATTAGAAAATCTTCATAAACTGTAATTTAGACACCATCAAATAATTCAGGATATTAGTGATATTGTAACTTGAATCCCATGTTGGTTAAAAAAAAATATTTTTCAAGAACATTACTATAGACCCTTCTATGGACATTCTGATAAGACATTTTTGATTTCAGTTAAAATATTCTGTCTCCCATATACTGTGACTCCTTTGTTTAGGTTACCACATTTCTTAGTCAATTGAAAGTGTTACCTAACACTTTATTGGAAAACTAGAAGTGCAAAATGAACTTGGAGCACTCTGTCACATGGGAAATGCTGACGAGACACATTATACGCATTATATCTTTAAGTTGTTAAAAGAAAAAAGAAATGTGTGTGGTTTTTTAAAATCACATTTGGGTATTAGGTGTACCAGAATCAGAGAAATTTAGTGCTGAAGAGATATTTATAGAGCATCAAATCCTGCTTCCTGATTTTGTAGGCTGGAAAAACCAAGACAAGATTATCTTGCCCAAAGTTTTACTAAGTGTGCATGTCTGCCCACCAAGTATATGGAAATCTTGAAATACATTTAAATAAATTAATAAAAAAATAAATTTTAAAAAAGAATAATCAAAATTTGATTTGTGGAAACCAAAGTATGTTCTGATAGGAAATGGGATCACTTACAGCCTATGCTGTTTATCTGGAATAAGTCAGGTCATTATGTAAGAATTTGGAGTATAAGAAAAAGTGAAATGATTTAGAAGATGAGCATACTATATTATTCATTTCTGGAAAACAACCAAATATGTCTGTACACATGTGAAGGGCTGAGCATGAGGCCTGGCACATGGTAGACTTGGGTAGAGAGAGGGGCAGTAAGTGGGAGGCAGTTCTGATCCCTGCTGTTCAGCTCCATAGGTGTTTGGTTTAAAGAGTCACAGTGAGAGCAGACAGTTATTAACAAAGATGGTGGTGATGAAAAACAGCACCATTCCATATTCATATCATTAAGCTGAGAATAAATGCATGCTATTTCTCCCAGCAATAGTGCCAGCAGCATTCTGTCTTTTTTCCAGGCTCCTGGAGCTGATCCTCATTCTTGCAATCTAGATGGGTTTTCTTTAACAGTGACCTTTCTCCCTGGTCAGCCCATTTAGGAATCTCTGGTATAGCAGTCCCACCTGGGTTAGAGTGTGGGATTAAGGAGTGAGGGAGGTGGTGGAGAAATTATGTGGCCTCGAACAAAAATGAGGCTTAAGGTCCAGGATTCTCTTGGTCACTCTTAGGAAGGATAGAGGTTTGTAAAGAGGTCTATGTTAGCATTGACCCATCACATAGATGTCACTCTACCAAGATGCTTTCCTCAGCTGACATGAATATCTATTCTTTTTGGGGATTCAGTATTTTTTTTTGTTTTGATTTCAAGGTAAAAATATTTAGAATAAATGTTATTATTAACTTGCCTATATGCCTCCTTGCACCTTTTTCAATTACTCTTTCAGTATAAAAATGTCCTGAAGCAGAGCTCATCAATAAACATTAGCAATAAAATCATATTTACACCAATAACATCTCTACTTCAGAATGTTCATACTCTATGTCTATTTCAACCTTATTACCTGTTGTGTCTATTAATATTGTGAGAATATTTTCTTTCTCATGAAGTTGAGTCTCTGAACACCCCCTTTTAGCTTACTCTCTTGTGTGAGTGATGCACAACCTTAAAAAACTTTCCAAAGCAGGCACTTAGGATATTCTTTTTCTGAGATCTCCTCTCAATTAATTTTAAATCAGGCATTCCTTAATAAGATAAAAATAAAATAATTGAAAGTGGAGATACCATTGTACAAATATCATTCTAAAGACACTGAATAGTTAAAATAATTCGGACATCATTCCATGTTCTTAATATCTAGAAAAATCTGAAGTTTAATTGTCTTGTCTTTAATAATCTTAACTCAGCAAGGATTATTTCTTTATCTCTGGTGTTCATAAATTCAACAACAGTTTTACCTGGTATGAAAACTGTTTCATTTCTTATAGTTTTTAATATATTTCTAGTGCTTGTTGATTTTTTTGGAATTTTTATTCATTTAATATTATATGTCTTGAAATGATCCTCTAAATAACTTCTTATATTATTGATCATTTTCTTTCTTTTTTTTGGGAGATTTCTCATTTTTTCAGACTTACTATTAAATTTTAAAATTTGACATTTTTTCAGAGTCATTTCATTCTCTATAAAATGTCTTTTATGTCTCTGAAGATACTAATCATACTTATTTTCAAGTGTTCTACTTCCTCTACTTCTTTCTTTTTTCAATTTCATTTTTTAATTTTGTGTACTGATCTGCCATTTGAATTTAGAGATTTTTCTCAAATATATTGGGATTCTTGATGATCTCATTATATTTAAGAATAAAGTTTTTTGAAAATGGGGATTGGCTACTTACATATATGGACAGGGCTTACTGACAGATGATTAAGGTTTTGAATCCGGATGGCTCAAAGAATATTGCTGCACAAAAAAGATTTAGAAAAAATGCAATGAAATATGGCAAGAACAATAGAAATAACTCTGTCCTCCAAAACCTAACCAAGTCAAACTAACTGCAAAGCCCTGCCACAAGGCAGGTTGGAGACTCTTGGGGGAAAAAAAAGAAAAAAGAAACAATATATCATCTAATCTCTGTCTACATAGATCTAAATACAACCAGAGTGCCATTTTAGTAGCATAGTGTTGTAATAAATATTCAATATAAGGAATGATATATTTTTAACAGTAAATTAATCACAAGGATGATAATTTAATAATGGTACTGCCTTTGTACTATGAGCACAAGTTTCTTAGATATTGTAGTATGTTTGAACAAATAAAAGTGTAAGAGAAAAGAAGAGCAACAGTTTTTTGAAGGGAGAAGATGAGCTGGCCTGGAAGAGACTATTTGATTTGACAAGTCAGCTAGAAGCTACTCACATGCATGCCATACTGGTTTAAAAAATACATTGGCACTCAGTACATAGGAACATGAGATCTTTGCCATGTCAGAGAAAATATCAGATAGGCAAAGCATGACAATGATAGGCCATGTGTGAAAGCCTACAATGTACATCCTAAAGACAAAGCAAATCACCATTTATGCATTGTACACGTGCACTTTTTCCAAAGAACAATACTGTTTCCCAATGGGCCTTCTTTATGCAAAAAGACACATGGCTGCAGACACATGAGGACACACATTTATACTTCTTTCTTCAAATCAAAATATAACGTCATTAAGAAAATATGTGGAAAGTGAGTTAATATTGCATAGGACATACTTATGCATGCTGAATTTCTTTTGTTATTCAGCTCGAACATAAAAATAATCAAATATTTCTTACTGTAAAGAAAATTTTTGAATATGCAGCATGCAGCAGGTTCTGAAACTAAAACATGGTCTAAAGATTCCTTCTGAAAAGTTGGATTTAGACCTTGTCTCACAACACATTTGCATTTCCTCTTGATTTGCAACCGTGTAAGCATCAAGTTGAATGAATGGACTGATATACTTTTGTGACATCCTGAACTTTAAAGTTCAGGAAGATAAGATCATGTGTGTTCTTTACTACTTATGCAGGATACATAATTATAGTATTTTAAGGCACTGAATTGCCATTTATTTGTTGATAGGACTTCAAAGCTTCTAAAATCCTAAGAGTTCTACATTTTCTAAAATCTACTATTATCTTCAACTTAAAATAAGAATGCCTGGAATTTTATGAATTCTGGGATACACGATCCTTTAATCTCCTAATTAAGGACAAATAATTTAATTTTCCTTTCAGTTGTTCTTTGATGGAATTGCAACTTGAGATGGCTCATTTTATCTGTCTGTTTTGCAAGATACAGAAAGCCTACCACACCACCAAGTAGTGAAAGTGTTTCAAATGGGAAACTTTGTCAGGTAGATGAGGCACTGTTATAAAGGGGATACATCTACATTAAAGTTTTACATATTTGTTTACTAGCAAAATAAGATGAGATAAATAGAACACATAGCCAGGAACCTAGGATTAAACAAAATAAATCTCTCCTGACTCAAACCTAATAACTTGCTCCAAAAGCTCTCATAAATTATTAGCTTCAAAATCATTCAATGTGTCTGAAACGTAGTGTGTGTCACTGATGTACTTGAAGTTCACCTAAGAAACTGTATCATCAAAATGTGCCGACAAAAACTGCCAGCAGCGATGCCACCTTGCAATCAATCACATATCTGTTTTAGAATTATAAAGTGTCTGAGAGCTATAATTTCATCTGCTTCTGCCTGCATATCATTTAAAACTTCATAGTCTCATGGAGAAAGAAAAAGTAAAAACATTTGTCAGCTTCAGTTCTCTCTTTATGAAGACCCACTGTTTTCACAGCACCTCCTGGCTTCCTTATTTTAATTTGTGTTTCTGAACTCATCTATTTTTTCATGGACTACGTGTGGTCCATAGTTTATGAACACAGTAGTATAGTCAATTCTCAATTATCTGTCTGAATGGAAGCCTATGGTGGTACCGGTAATCCAAAATCATTTTATATTTGATTTTAGAATACATTATGGGAATTTTCCCTGGGAGGTTTACCTTCCTGCTAATGCTTTGCTAGAACTAATATTAAAATATGTTTGCATTCCTTGAACTCATGCCAATTGACAGCAGTAGGGAGCAACCCAGAAGTGGGTGGCAGAGGTAAGCTAGACTGAAATTAAATGTTTCTATGAAGAATTGCCAATGTGAGTTTTCCAAATGTGAGTAATTGAGAGTTGGTTACATATTAGTTTTTTTCCCCCAGTTCCTGAAGGAAAAAGGAATCACTTTGAAGTATATGAATGCAGAAAACATATTTTAAAATATTAAGTAAAAGCCAGATTTTCATGTTAGCTTAACTTTTTAGGTATGAATCTGATGAATCATGTATTTTTCAACTAGAAAATATGGAACATTCTTGTGAATGGCTATTTATAGTTACAAATTTATTTTTATAAAATAGATATCTATCATTTTTGCCTTGATATGACGTTTTTGCCTTGACTGTGACTTGATTATGAAGAACCAATTTCTTAAGTGTTATTTGGTATCCTGGTGTATCAAAATTAGAACTAAAGGCAATAATGAACTATTCCACTCAATCTATTTTTAAAAATTAAATCGCTTCATTGACTATTCCCTTTTTTCATTTCTGTTCTCACTGCACTTTTAAAAACTGTGTAAATATTCAGTTGAATGAACAGACTAATATTCTTGTGTGACATCCTGAAATTTCAGTTTCATAAAGATAGATCATATTTATTTTTTGTTATCTAAACAGAATATACAATCATATTATGTGTTTAAAGTATTATGCTGTTTATTTGTTGGTATGATTTTAGTTAAGAAAAACATACAAAATTAGAAGCATCAAAATATAGCTAATGTTGGCACTTGTCCCTTCTCAGTGAGTATTCAAACACTAAAACCAGTTTAAGAAATAATTTGTCAATTTTTCCTGTAAACCAGGTTGAAGAATTGGGGTACTAGTGCCTGTTTTATAATTGATACTCAGCTATGTGTTGGATTTATAAGGGAGTAGGCAAGTTCATGTCTGGCCTGCCCTACAGCAGGTGGCTGGCAGCAGAGTTTACTTGGAAAAAGGCAGGTGGTGGCTTAGCATTGTTCAAGTCAGAAAAGCACAGTTTAAGGCAAACTGAGAGAGCTGGTCATTTCACAAAAAGAAATCCTTCAGACATTAAGTCAGATAGAGCTTAGGCTAAGAAATCGGCTGCTTTGATAGTACCTTGAACAAACAGCTGTTCAGACAATTCCTAAATCTCTATCTTAAGGTGCTTTTCTTCTTTTGTGTCCTATTTCTGTATCCTCTTGTGCTCCTCCGCTTCCCACCCCCCACCCTCATTATCCTCTATGTTTTCTTGGAGCCACCGACCTATCCAGAGAACTTTGTATCACTTCTGATACTCAAGATGTTAATTTCAATATGAAAAAAAGCCAGACTTTGCACACAGATGAAGGAATATGAGAGAAGAAGAGAGACAGTGGGGCATGCATTTTCTGAGGCATAATCTAAAAAAAAAATATGTGGTATGCTAGCTTTTTAGGTCTATAAACTTTTGCAGTTACTTTGTTCAAATTTGATAATCGACCTTCTGAAGTCTGTATTCATAATTGATCAAATGGACTTGAGTATAGCCAGTGTAGCTGAGAGTGAGAGGGGATGGAGAGACTAGGTAGTGTCTGTATCCTGCTGTAGATCCACTTTGGACAGGTAGGTGCATGTGGGGGATGTTGGCAGCTTGATGTATTCCAATAACTGGGGAAGGCTTTTGGTATTTTTGAAAAATGGACTATACAAAATAACAGAGAGAGTCTCACTCCAAGTTTAATGTGTAGAGATATTTGAAATTGGCTGTAAAAAGAGAATATACTTTTAGTTGGGAATCAAAGATTAAAAACCTTAGAGATCCTTTTAAATGAATCAATTCTTCTGCTATGATTGGATTAAGTTATCTAAATCTGGACAAAGCCAGTTAATCTAAATTTTTCCAGGTGAGATTAAAAGCTAGTTGTTCTTTGTTCCATCTATTGCTACATTCAATCTCTCTGCCATCATGTAAGTTTTAAATATATCTATTTCTTTCCATTCCCACTTCTACTTTCCTAATCTAAGCTATGACTAGCTTTTTTTTCCCCCCAAAGCAATTGCAATAGATTTTTAGCAGGTAACATTGCTTCCCCTACAATTCATTATTCACAGAGTTGCAAAATTCCTTCATAGATATAAATTAGGTCCGCTACTCAAAGACTTTCATGCTTCCCACCATCCCTAGGATAAAATTTCAACTTTCTACCAGGGCATAATAGGCCCTTGTTGCAGGATTTAGCAACTAACTCTGCTTCAGACAACTGTCTTCCTGGTTAGCTGATCTCCAGATGACGGTGGTCTTGACCTCTGCGGCTTGTTTTACCCTGTGCCTGGAATGTTCCTCATCTAATTCTTTGTTTTAACAACTCATGCTTATCTTTGATGCCTCCACCCCAAAATTTCTTTCTACTTTATTTGCTTTATAGCATCCAACATACTATGAAATACCTTGTTGTCTACATTACTATTATGTGTCTCTCTACACTAAAATGTGAGCTCTACGATGGAGGTATTTTAAGTCTTCCCTCAGCTCCTGCACCAATGCCTACCATGTAGGTGATGCTCATTGTCAGATTGTTGAATGAATGCATGGAAGATGGCATCTTTCCATAAGGCCCCTCCTTTGACCCTCAAGTAGATAACTTCAAATTTGCTTATCTGGCAAACAATTTATCTTAAATTAAGGCAAATGGGGAATAATTAGCAGATCTAGGCTGTGACCTAGAGCTGGATATCTAAATTCTCTCTTATGGAAAATTCTCTTCAGTGAAAGTAATCTATAAAGGAACTATCTTGCATGGTGGCAGAGACTGAAATGATGCATGTTTTGAGTAACTGTGTCCTGAGGATACAAATCAGCATTTATCAACTGCATCCCGGGGCACCTGAATGGTGGTAGCTAAGGAAAAGAGGAAAGGACCTCTTTTCCTTGTCAAAGGTGGGAGGCTCACCTTTGACATCTATTTGGTCTTTTTTCATGTACTGTAGCAATTTCTTTCCTGAGGGATGCTGTGGGATCGATTATTCTTTTTAATATTCTTTTTTGTATCAGGGTTAAATCTAGGGGCACTTAACCACTGAGCCACATCCCCAGCTCTTTTGATATTTTATTTAGAGACAAGATCTTACTGAGTTGCTTAAGGCCTCACTAAGTTGCTAAGGCTGGCTTTGAGCTCGTGGTCCTCCTGCCTCAGCCTCCCAAGCCGCTGAGATTACAGGCATGTGCCATGGTGCCCAGCTCTTGTCAATATTCTTAAGAGAAAGGTTGAGCTCTCAAACCATACACAACGCGAATTCAGAGACTCACCATGATCTAAATCAGTCAGTAGTTAATATAAACTCAGGAGTGGGTTTCTTTTTTATTGCTTGATACTGAATCTTGAATAGCTACTCAATTGTTCTAGATTTTGAACTGTAAGCATATATTTTAAATGGATTGCTAGTGTCCTATAGCTTAGCAGTATCACTGTGGTTGACAATAATTAAATATTTCAAAATAGTGAGTGCAGAAGATTTTGAACGTTCTTAACACAAAGAAATTGTGTATGTCTGAGTTGATGGAGATGCTAATCCCTCTGATCTGATCACTATACATTATTTACATGCATTGAAGTGTCACATTGTACCCCACAAATATATACAATTACTGTGTCAATTAAAAATAAATTTAAAAATTAAACTCAAAAAAACCCAACAAATGAATTTCTCTTTTATAAGCATTATCAACCATGACTTTTAAAAACTGAATCTTTAGAACATTTTTCAGTTTACAGAATAATTGTAAAAATAGCTCAGAGAGTTTCTGTGTACCCACATCCAGTTCCCTGTATTAGTGTGGTATTTTTGTTATAATTAATAAACCAATACTAACATCTTTCTACCAATTTTTTAGTCTATACTTTTTTAGATTGTTTTAGTTTTCCTTAATGTCACTCTTCTGTTCCAGGATCTGCCTTAGGATACCATGTTACTTTTAGCCTAACAGCTATATATAATTATCTCCTTAGGCTTCTTCTGGCTGTGACAGTTTCTCAGACTTTATTTTTGGTGAACTTAATAGGTTTGAGGCATAGTGACCAGGTGTTTTGAAGAATTCCCCTCAACTGGGATTCATCTAATGTTTTTCTCATGACTAGACCAGGATAATGTGTTCTGGGGAGGAAGACCATAAAGATAAACATCATTCTTTTCATATGTAAAGGGTATGTACATTCAACATGGCAGATTATTATTGATATGAACCTTGATTTTCTGACTTGGGGTAGTATTTTTCAGGTTTCTCTAATGTAATGTTATTCTTTTTCCTTCCTCTTTCCATTCCAGATGCTTTGGAAGAAAGTCACTATGTGCTGTTCACACTTAAGGAGTAGGGCATTATGTTTCACCCCTCTATGGGCAGACAGAATATCTACAAAAATTACTTGGAAATTATCTCCACCAAATATTTGTTTCTTCTATCATATTTATTTAATAATTTACTTATATCAATATGTATTCATGGCTATGTATTTTATACTTTGGGTTATAATCTAACACTGCTTTATTATTTTATTTTGTTGTTCCAATTGTTCCAGAATTAGCAAGTGGCTCCTGTAGATCCTTGACATAACCTTATACTTTCAATTCTTCTTTTCCTATCCATATTCCTTTAATTTCTTTCATCTGTCTAATTGCTCTGGATAAAGTTTCAAGGACAATGTTGAAATAAAAGTGGTGAAAGAGGGCATCTTTGTCTTGTTCCAGTTCTTAGAGGGAATGCTTTCAATTTTTCTCCATTTAGAATGATACTGACCTTGAGTTTAGCATATGTAGCTTTTACAATGTTGAGGTATGCTCCTGTTAGTCCTAGTTTTTCTAGTGTTTTGAACATGAAGCAGTGCTGCATTTTGTCAAGTGATTTTTCTGCATCTATTCAGATAATCATATGATTATTCTCCCTAAATCTAAATTATACTATAGAGCTATAGTAACACAAATGGTACGGTATTGGCACCAAAACAAACACATAGACCAACGGAATAGAAGACACAGAAACAAACCCATATAAATACAATTATCTCATACTAGACAAAGGTGCCAAAAACATAAATTAGAGAAAAGATAGCCTCTTCAATAAATGGTGCTGCTGAAACTGGAAATCTCATGTGTAGCAAAATGAAATTAAATCTCTCTTTCTTACCCTGCACAAAACTCAAAGTGGATCAGGGACTTAAGCACTAGAACAGAAACCGTGAACCTAGTAGAAGAAAAAGTCAGCCCAAATCTCTACTGTGTTGGCTTAGGAACTGACTTCCTTAACTTACAGACTACTAAAGTGTAAGAGGTAAAATCAAGAATCAATAAATGGGATGGAATCAAATTAAAAAACTCCTTTGCAGCAAAGAAAACAATCAATAATATGAAGAGAGAACCTACAGAATGAAAGAAAACCTTAACCATCAGCACCTCAGATACAGTATTAACCTCCAGTGTATACAAAGAACTCAAAAATGTTAATGCCAGTAAAACAAATAACCCAATCAATAAATGAGCTAAGGAACAGAACAGAAACTTCACAGAAGAAGAAATACGATCAATCAACAAATATATGAAAAAAATGATGCTCAACATATCTAGCCATTAGATAAACACAAAACTACACTGAGATTCCATCTTACTCTAGTCAGAATGGCAATTATTAAGAATATAAGAAACAGTAGAGGGCCGGGGTTGTGGCTCAGTGATAGAGCGCTTGCCTAGCATGTGTGAGGCACCGGGTTCGATTCTCAGCACCACATATAAATAAAGATCCATCAACAACCAAAAAAAAATATTTAAAAAAATACTATAAGAAACAATAAATGTTGGTGGGAAAAAAGGTACACTCAGACATTGCTGGTGGGTCTGCAAATTGGTGCAACCACTATGAAAAGCAGTATGAAGATTACTCAGTAAATTTGGAATAGAACCACCATTTGACCCAGTTATTCTACTCCTAGGTTTATATCCAAAGGACTTAAAATCAGCATACTACAGTGGTAAAGTCACATTGATATTTATAGCAGCTCAATTCACAATAGCTAAACAATGGAACCAACCTAGGTACCCTTTGACGGATGGATAAAGAAAATATGGTATATACACACAATGGAATATTACTCAGAATGAAATTATGGCATTTGCTGTTAAATGAATGGAGCTGAAGAACATCTTCCTAATTAAAATAAACCAATCCCAAAGAACAAAAGGCCTAATGTTTTTTTCTGATATGCGGATGCTAATTCACAATAAGGGGTGGGGTAGGGAAGAATAACAGAATTTGGATTAGATAGAGGGGAGTGAAAGGAGGGGAGGGGATAATGGAGGTAGGAAGGATAGGTATCAGACATTATTACCCTATGGGCATACATGATTACATTATATATGATGTATTCTACTGTCAAAATGCATTCTACTGTCATATATAACTAATTAGAACAAATTAAAAAAAGAAACTAGGATCTAGGTGCTTTGTATTTCAAGAAAGAAATTTTGATAAATAATTTATAATGTGTCCAAATGGCTATAGTTGTAAATAAAAAATAAAAAATCCACCCTGAACTATCATTGAAATGTCATCAACATTTTAATAGGTAAGTTATAAAAATAATGACAATCTCATCATATACTATACAGTAGCTAACTTATGTCCATTTTTATATAAAAATCCATAATTGAGGAAAAACAGTTACTACATAAAAGAAAAGTAAATTTCTCTCTTTCTTGCTCATCTGTATTAATTAAACATAAATTATGTTCCTGCTTCTAAGATTTGGGATATGCCTTTTAATAAATCATTTATCTATTTATTCTTATACCTTAAATAAGTAACAACAAAAAATATTTTATTCCACTAAAAATATGTGTTAGTGGCATAAACACATTAAGATTTACTGAATAGAAAATATTATTTCATTAAGAAGAGACAATCTTACATTTTTTGCTTTAATTCCTTGTTATTTGTAAAATGAGATCTTTCCTTTAGAAAGTAATTTTAAGAAATCACAACTTCTGATGTGATGTCCATTGCTTTGCATTAAGTAATAATGATAATTTTTTCACATTTTAACCATACGAAGTAAATTTAACATTAAATATTGTATGTAATAATTTTTAGTAACATAGGTAGAGTTGAAGAAGCTTTGGTAAATTTGAACTTTATTTAAATTATGTAGGCAAGTACAACTTCAACAACTTTCTTTTCCTTTTCCTTGATTGGTTGGTTCTTCCAATGCTGAAGAAAACTTTACAAAAAATAATTTGACAACACATTGCTGATGATTTAGTGGTGACCAAGTCACTGTCACAGCCTGGACCTGCCAGGATTACTTGCTGGGGGCGGGGCAGAGTACAAAAGGAAGTACAGGTGTTGGATTTTAGCCTATTTATGGGACAATTAAAAAGATTTATATCCCCAACATAGAGTCAAACAAATAATGTTGTAGTTACTACTCCCCTTTTCCCCAATGGTGGAATAAAAATGAAGTTGGTAGTTTTGTATAATTTTGATAATTAAACAGCTAAGCCAGTTAGATTACACTGGCTATTGTGTTCATTCAGAATTTATTTAGAATAAGGACAAGATTATTCAGGATCGAGATTTAAGAATGGCAAATGAAAAGAAATGCTATTCCAAAATCTCTCATCTGAAATGGAGGAGGAGAATGAACATTGAGGTTGAGGGGACAGATGAGGAGACTCACAGGCCTCTGCCTCAGGGAGCCCATGGCCCTCCAACAGCCATATTTATTGACGGAGCTCTCTCTATATGACCTGTGCTTAGGCTTCAACCCACATCATATATGCATATTTTGTATGCCAATCTCAGCTTTGTGGGCACTTGTTCCTGGAGGCCTTCAGAACCTACTTCTGAAAGGTGCTCTAGATGTAGGCTCCATAGAGCCTGATGTTAACCACCACTCTCCTTGCCACACTGGACCTGTTCACACATCCACCACGCATCCTCTTTCCCACCCATTCCATTTGTAGAAAACTCCAATATTTATCTCGTTCATCTTTGTATCCCAAGTGCCTGCAAGTGCCTACTAGGCACTTAATGAATCTATTTCTGACTAGACAAATGTTTAAATAAATAAATGAATAAGTGAATAGAAGCTAATTTTGACCATGCTTCTTACAAGCCAAGTACCAGTCATATTGTGAGATCAAACCAATTATTAGCCCGTTTATTAAAAACAAATAAACATGCAGACAACTGATTTAAAGTCTGTTTTGAACACTTCAATATTATTTTTCATGACATTGGTATTGTGTCTCCTTTGTATCATTCATTGTCCATTTCTTAGAAGGCCCAGCAATCATAAAATTGAAAATTCACGCCACATATTCAGTTCTTCTAGGTATGAAGTCTTCTGGGTAGAAACAAAATATTCACCAAGTACCTGAATATCAATAAGTCTTTGCCATCCCCAAACCTTCCCAAACCACCTAATATACAAATAATATATTTTATATATAAAAATCCTATTTCAAGCAATTTTACATTAACTATGTCTGTTAAAATTAATTCTAAATGTATTACTTCTTTAAATTAATACAGGTAACACAAGGTTTTGTCTCATTAGCTTTGGCTAAGTTTAGTTTTCATAATACTGTAACTAGGAAACCTGTTGCATATGATGGTAGAAAGGACATTTTCTTCTGCTATCTTTTATTAGCTGTGTGATGCTGGAAAAATAACTTAGCTTCCCTGGCCTTTTGTTTACTAAATTTTAAAGTGAGACAATAACATCTATATCACTTGGAGATCATTCTTTACTAGGTCTTACAGGCAAAATTGCTAACATGGTGCTGGAGATACAAAATGTGTTAGTGACCGGTAGCTAGTTTCTATCCCCTCTTCTCCAGATGCACTTTAAAGTAATAACAATTTACTTAAAAGATCTTTTGATTCAGGCTGTTTATTAATTCCAACTGTTCCTTTCTTCAAGTTTGAACTAGCGAGGTTTACTGAATAGTGCATGGATGGGTTCACAAGGATCCAGGAGCTGTGGTGACTTCCTCTCCTCCCTGAAATACCTAGTGCCTACATGGTGGTGGAATGTCTCACAGAGAAGCTCTTCTCAGAAAATGCTTGGACAAATTCCAGGATAAACTGTAGTCATAAGAGCAATATAAAATTCTGACTTGACCATTGAACTAGGAGTCAGGAAAGTTGGAAGTGATTTCTAAATCAGTCATGGAAACTCTTTTTTAATCAAAGCCCAACCATACTCCGTCTTAGTATTTTGGAGAAGGTCATCTTTCTCTGCCTCTTTTGGAGGAGAGTGATGTTTCTAAAGGACTTTGAACTCACTCAGGAAAGACAAATATAAACACATAAAATTTTATTACCTTTAAAAACAATTCTCGGTACTCGTTAGAGGGAAATCTTACTTTATCAGTACCAGTTGACCTATCTGGAGTTGGTAAGTTGATGAAGCTCTGATTAAGGTTTTATGAGGCAATCTGTAACATGGAGCAGGGTTCACAAGGGTCCTTTTCTATTTCCTCATTCCATATTTCTTATTGCAAATTAGTTCTGTACTTTCGTGAAACACTGTCCTTTTTGTAATCCAGTGTAAAAAAGTCCATGTGCCTACCTTATAAAGATATTCTTTATTAAATAATTCTATGTGCTAGAACCTACCAGAAGAACAGAATAATGAAAACTATTTCCAAGAGGTATTAACTCCTAATGGTCTGGAATGTCTCAGAAAGGATCAAATTACTCAATGGTCACAATGTCTAAAGAACTAATGACATGGCTAAAATAAATAGATTGACCACTTCCTTATGGGTAAGATGAGAATTTATTCTTAATGTAATAGCTTTTCATCTTTCAAATGACAGTTGAAGAAGCCATAGGGTGAAATGCATTTATTTATTTTACATGACAATCTCTCTGATTCTAAAGTATATAGTTTTGAAAATCATAATCTATAGTGATGAGATTCTAGAATGTTCCTCTCTTAAAGACAGTGATGTCTTCTCAGGGAGCTTGGACAATATTTGTCAAATTGAGATGAAGAAGGAGAAGCTGGCTCAGGATTTATGAATCCTTTCTGATCCACAAAAAGGCCAAACATTGCAATTGCTCCTCAGGCAGGAAGAAGCAGTGAAGGGTCCATCTGAAAGGCAGCTCAGACTTTAAGATGGGAGAAATGGGCATCTAGCAAGAAGAAACTGAAAGATACTGACATTGCATAGTTAAGCTCTTAAGATTATATTTACTGAGCACCTATTACTTACTAGGACGTATACGAGACATATGGAATTCACTGGCATATGAGTCAGATGTGGTTTTGGGCTCACATTCCTATAATCTACTTGGGGTGGGCATACGGCCAGTAGTTATAAGTCTATAATAAGATGTTAAATGGAAATTTTTCTCGATCCTGGAACTATAGCTAAAATCCAAAGTTGAAGATTGTAGGGACAAGTACCCTTCATTTTAAAAATAGCCTTCATGAATAGCCAACAATTAGAATCAGACTTCTCCCTCCCCTGTGTTTAATAAGAGGCTGCCAAACCTTCACTACCTCTTCCCACTATATACAAGGAGAGAACTGGGAAATAAAAAGGGTGGTTGGAGATCCTTTGCCTGTTGGGTATTCAGGATTCAAGTGAGAGACTTTCCTGCTTTTCTTGATGGAAGATTGAGATGGGTAGATCTCTCCAAAGTCAGGGAAATGTAGTGTGACTTGTGCAAGTAGAGGAGAGAGGCATTCCATTTTCTGGTTCAGATCTCTATTTAGAGAGTAGATTTTTACTTGTAGTTATTAATTAGTTGAATTATTTATTCATTTATTTAAACAAAAGAGCTATTGAAAATCTGTTAAGTATGTGCCAGAACTATTCCAAGAACTGAAAATATTACAAGGAATAAATGAAAATCCCTGATCTCATGCATGAAGTCTGCATTTATAGGTTGGTATGTTTAAGTGTTTGCATGTAGTTTCTAAAGAAGGAAATGACCCCTTGCATAATATGTCAAATGGTGGGGATAGTTATAAAGGAAAACAAAACAGGGTGAAAGAATGGGGGCAACATTTAATATGAGTGGTTGCGGGAGATATCTCTGACAGGTGTTCTTTAAGTCTAAGGTAGCAGAGGCTGAGTCAAGCAAGTACTAAAAGAACATCATGGCAGATGGAGGAAATAGGAGACTATTCCATGCATGATGCTTGAGGAGCACAGAGGAGGTCCATATGATTAAACCAAAGTAGTGGCAGACCAGGTTGCAGGCTTGTGGAAGGAAAATCACTTGGCCTTGTAAGGCTTTGCAAAGAATCTTTTACTTGGAGTGAGATGGAATGTAGTCATTAAGGGCTTTTGAGCAGAAAGGTGATGGGCTCTATCTTCCATTATCACAGGGTCACTCTGCTTATTATCAAGATAGACTATAGGGACCAAGGATGGCAGTGGGAACTCAGAAGGGTATCACAAGAGTCTAGAAGAAAGACAGTAGGTTGGCCATGATGCTAACTGGCTTTAGACATATATGGACAGGAAACAAGAAAACAGAAGGGGTGACAGGAGTGGACTGGACTATGTCATGAATATTTGGTAGTGTGGCAAGTTCCTGATAGGGACACATCAAAATAGTTGGTATTGAATAGCACCGATTCTAATTCCCAGGAAGGCGAACTGGCAGGGAGGAAGTCTGAGGAGCAAGAGGTGTAGGTGAAATGCTGTCTACAACTAAGGTCTCAACTGAGAAGAAGAGGTGGGACTAGAACAGGGATGACCTGAGACTGTGCAGCCACAAGACTCTTCTTGAATGTTAAAGACATCCACATATGTCTCATCAGACAGCTGGCATTTGAAGTCATGCCACACAGAATAAATGGGTAGCTACTTAGTGGAAGCCATAGAGGCAGAAACTGACAGCTAGGCAGGTGCTAACCTCAGGGCTGCTGAGTTTAGAAAGGTTCCCCTCTCTATGGATTCACCCTCTGGAAGAGCTAGAATGCACAGGAGGAAGGGCAGCCATTTTAAATCAGATGTAGATCGGAACTTTCAGGAGAAGCAGCCTAAGTTGTAGCACCCACAACATCTGAACAGTTATAAGACTTTCCTAAGATAGCATTTGCAGTCTGGATAGGGAGGAGATTCAGCAGAGTAAGGTGGGAATACAATAAATTTTGGAGGGGACATTGTTTATCCACTGCAACAGGGATTCTGGTCTCAATCTGTGTTGTAAATAGGAGGAAGGAGCATCTGGAAGAAATCTGTCCTACTCCAGGAAGTCAGGAAGGCTTTCCTGAGAAACTGATACTGAGGCTCAGGCCAGAAAATAAAGTGGACATTACTAAAATAAAGGAGATAAAAACATTTCAGGGATGGAAATTCAAGTTACCAAGGCAGGAAGATAAAAGTATTTGGGTGGAAAAGATCTTGGAGAAAGTCACCATCTGGGAAAAAAACACACGACCACTAATGGAATTCAAAATGTCTTAGCTTAAAATGTTATCCTCATCACTGGGCTCAGCAATTGGCTGGTAAATGTTTAACCACTTCGGACAAGTCTCCTTTTTCAAGGTCTAAATCAATTCAGAAAAGATCTTTGTTATAAATGCAAAACATCCGGAATGTTATCATTTTTTGGTAAATCTGTTGCACATCTATGATTTCATTTGTAAGTTAAAATTAACCATTTGGTTTCCCATAGTCTTTGTGTGAGTCTCAGAATGACATGGAGTATTCACTAGATCTGCTATGATACAATTGGATTATTTGTGTTCCACAGATCTGGGTTATGTTTCAGATTGAAACACAAGTTTTTATCTCTATAAGTGATAACAACAGTGTTAAAGTTGTCAATGATAATGGTGAACTGAAGATGGAAGTTTCTGTCAGTGGATCCAACAGGAAATTAGTTGGAATGGAGATGAAATATGAGAAATAATGGATCAGAGAGGAGGTCTATCAATCCCAGAAAAAAATAAGGAAAGAATTTTTCCATATTCAAAAGCTGAGCCATAAACATGCAAACAAGTTGTTTTGACAAAATTTTGGAAGTACACCATGGATTTTGTGGTAGTTTATGGCTATTTTGTGTAGTTGAGGGCTAGTTGGAGAAGGCAGAAAGGATATGGGGTAGGAGGGAGGTCCAAAAGGAATTTTATAGAGCCAAGGAATGGATGTTGAACACTGCTTCCTCATTTCTGTGGGGCCTATTAATTAGAAAACCAATCAATATTTAATGTCTGGAGGAAGGTTCTGGAATAAATGTGAATATTGAGAATATGAATGTGAATGTTGACCCTCTGTCCACCTGTCTTCCCCACAGGATGACTCATCACCTGCTGTGCCTGTTAGAAAGGATTTAGGGTGAACTTTTTGTTTCATGGTTTGTGATGTCTATTTTTTTTACATCAGAATCCTGTGGCCACAATGTGGGTGATGGTGATGGTAGTGTAATGTTACAGAACAAGACAGGGGCATGCAAATCCTTTAATCCTGAGCAGGGCTTCAGGACTGAAATGTTCTTTCTTTCTGAGCCCATGCACAGACCTGAATACTGAGGCCACATCTATTCCCTTACTTCTGAACCCAGAGCAGGTGTAAGTAGCTTCTTCCCCTACCCTGAACATTCTGTTCTCTAGGAATAAAGGATCTTCATAAGTTTCCTCTACTCTGAAGACATTTGTCTCAAGGCTTTCCCCCTACTCTCCGGGTTGTATTATGCCACAAATTAAGTAAATTATTGCATAGGAGATATATTTTAAAAGTATAGCATTCATTTATAATTATTTTTATTTCTAGGTAGTGATATTGGCCAAATTATATTGTTAAATTGTATGCATATGTGAATATGTAACAACAAATACCATCATTATGTATAACTATAGCACTCCAGTAAAAAACATGGAAAGAGAAAAGAAAAAAGAATGATTTTTGTTAAAAAAAGATACTAGAATGTAAAATTAAATTTTCCTCTCTTCTTTGATGGTTTCCTAAAACTTGAAGTATTTTAATACTACTGAATTCCAATTCTTTTATAATAGAGGGCATGCTCAGAAAGTCTTGACACAAGTAAAAGACAGGAGTAGACTCAAACAGTGCATTTTATTCCAAAATTTATATCACTAACCAATATCTCTCATCTTCCCCCCAGAACCAGATATCAGTTTCTATTTAATATTTCCATTTGTACATCCCATTGGTACTGAAAACTCAGTACATTAAAAATAGACCGCCATTGTGCCTAATTTAGGAGTTGGTATGATGAATCCAAGAATTCAAGCCAAAAATATGATATTCTATTCCTCCTCATTTTCTTCAGGGCCCCCCCCCACACACACACTTTCAAGCACTGTGCATCCTTACCTCCATGTTGCTGGAATTTTTTTATTTTTTATAATTAATTTACTTATTCTACTTAGGTATACATGACAGCAGAATGCGTTTTGATTCATTGTACACAGATGGAGCACAACTTTTTATTTCTCTGGTTGTATGCCAGGATCCTACTCCTGGAATCGAAGAGCTCTCATAGTAGCTGTTATAAAACTCTATATCTTAGTCCCACATCCAATTTTTCCCTTCTTCAATTACATCGTAATTCTGTGTAATATTTTCAATGCATTTCAGATAAATGTCTTTTTATAACTTTTAGGATAAAAAGATAAGTCAGTAATAATGTATGAAACCTAGCCATTGGGTCTCCAATTTCTCTATATCTATTAGACTACATTTTCTCTCCCACCTCAAGGATAAAATGCTTTTTATGCTCTAATAATGTTCTTAGCTGGTTATGCTAATCAGCTAGGTAACTCCTACTTATCCTCAAAGACTGACCAGTGGTCAGCTGTGTGGTTGCATGCCTTGTAACTGTGGGGTGATCTCTGTATTGATACTGTGGTCTAAGCTAATGGTGCCTCTTGGAATAGAGAGCTGAACACCAATCCTGCAGCCAGAGGACTGATTTATTCTTCAGTTTTCTGCTTGAGAGATGATGCCTGGGAGGAGCTTTCTGCCTATTCCTTTTCTCTCATCCTGTGCACATACACTGATATACACCTGGTTACGTCTTCCATTTTATATTTCCACAGTAGCCTGGGCTTCTCCTTAACAGCGCTTAACATTGTAATTATTTGTTTAATGTCTTTCTTCTCCATTATACTGAAAGCCCCATAAAGTAAGAATCCCAGCTGTCTTGTTTGCTGTATTCCCAGAGCCTTCAATAATGTCTGGAACTAGTGGGTGCTTGATAAATAATTTGCTACAGTTCATACCCTATGTGAAACTCCTGATTTTAAACATAGTGTACTGGGGTATTTAATGTGC
This sequence comes from Geosciurus inauris, assembly GCA_004024805.1. Lineage (NCBI taxonomy): Eukaryota > Metazoa > Chordata > Mammalia > Rodentia > Sciuridae > Geosciurus > Geosciurus inauris. The sequence continues at coordinate 30,468 of PVHX01000577.1, read as the reverse complement.
TCCACTGGAGGAGAACTTAGGGTAGAAGGAACATGGGGCCGAAAACCCAGTAGAAACAGACTGTAGGACATTTGTGCATCAGACCCTTGACATGTGGATGGTTGTTTTAGCACCAAGACTAAACCAAGAATTGAGGAAGAGAGAGATTTTCTCTGGCACTCTGGTTTTTGAAAGTTCATCCTTCACCCACTCTTTTTAAAAAACTCTTCTTAGAAGATTACGATCTCTATGTATTTTCTCCCTTCTTTTTTCTATAATTCAAACCACTTTTATCATATGGGTCAGTTAAAGCAAAAGTCACTCTGATTACTATCTATCTCATGCACAGGGCAGAAAATAACCACATGACATTTAAACATCTAATTGAAGGAGAAATGGATGGTTATTTTGAATGGAATAAAAATTGATGCTAATAGTCATTCATTATGGATAAAAAGGCATGATACACCCTGAAAGCCATTGGGAATGGTATCAGAGTAAGACCTGTACAGTTAGGGCTGACACTCAGAGTAGCAGAAATCACCTTCTCATTTGTGAGGCACAGAAGTGGGACAGGTGTTGGCATCTGGAGTCCTTATGAGGAAAATTGGAACTGTAACTTCTTAGACCAGTTCATGTTTTTAAAAGAATAAACATACTCTCACACATGTCCATGTATGCAGACACACAACAAAATTTATTCCTCCAAAGGATATTACATTTGGAGAGGCAGTATTTTTGTTGTTGAATCAACATCCATTAAGAAGAAGTTTTATTTTTATAGTTATGTCTGTTTTGAGTATTAAGTTTTTTATAGAATTTGAAAAAGAAGGTGCATTATTTTTCATGTTGTGGATTGACGGTCCCCTAAAAGCCCATTAACAGTTGCTTAGGTTCACAAATTCTATGATTGGTAGTGATGGGGAAAAGGGAGGTTTTTATGTTTTGTCAGCAAGATCTACCTTAGCATCAGTTTGGCTTGTTAGAGCGATTATGAGTTACCTGTAGAATATTCTTAAGAGAGATCAGAATTCAACTTCACTTTATGTAGTAAATGCCAGCCACCTTCTCCATTCGCTGACAGCTACTAATGAGAGATCACTTCCTAAGATCATTACTGGAAATAAGTTCCCTTGTAAAAATTAATCTATTGGTGCCACATAATGCAAAATTTCAATTATTCATTCCTCTTATTTATTACCTTGTATGTAGGGCTTTTAAGCATCTAGCTGTCCTGACTTGAGAACGCATGTTTTTATGATCACTGAGAAAGAAATAATAGTTTAATATGCCTTTTCTCTGACATGAAATGCTACTTTTTAAGAAGGACTTTTACATTTGGAGCATAAATTAAAGTGTAATTATACACAGTTATTATTCCAGTTTACTAAGATAGGAGTTTTAAGTGAAGAGCAAGTCTTTCTGATATCAAAATGCTTATTTGTATGTCCTATTTCTAATCATTTTTTTCTGTTTCACAACAGATTTGGACTATTTTTCTTAAGGACACATAGAAAACTTGTATTTTAGAAAAACAACAACAACAAAAAAGAACTTCTGTGTATGGAAAACCTCTTGGAAATTTTCAGTCTAATTCTGTTTAATTTAGCATATTAATCAAACCTGCTATGTACATAGGCACTGTGCCTACTGAGCCCTGCTCTCAGGTAGCCATCTCATGAGTGTTTGCCCTGGGCCACAGGGGAGGCTAAATGGCCAGTGAATGACTCAATGGAAAAGCAACACTTGGGGCGTCATAATATCTAGTCAGTAAGTAGTATCTTCATTTCCAAGTGAAGCACGATACAAGTACCTATGTACCTGTTATTAGAAATAATTTAGATTATATTAAGATTAATAGCAATTATCCCCCCAATGTGTCTATATTTATCTTAGGTATCAATTATAAATTCCTTCCTCAAAAAATTTATGCCTCTAGTATTTACATTACCCATTTTTATTTTCCCTGAGTTTCTGTTTGCTGTTAAACCTTACTGAGGAGGATGGAAGCAAAATTTGAATTGAGTGGCTCCCCTTCTCCCTGATGTTCCCTGATAATACTACCCTATCATCTTCAGGGAGAAGGTCAGTCATTTAATTCTGATTTCTAGATGTAAATATATATGAAGTTGACTTTTGTCCCTTGGCCTTGGTATCTCTCATTAGTGTTTGGATATTTTAGAAGAGCCATGATTGCAGATGAGTGAGTAGAAGAATCACTGGACTAAGGTCCTGCCTTCCCATGTGTAAGTCATCAGGTGAGATATTTTAATTTCTTTGAGCTTTACTTTACTCACCTATAGAATGGGTTCAGTAATCTTGGCTGTATCTTCCTCAGAGGTGGGAAAATATAAATAAAAGCTCTTTAAACACATAAAGGTATAACAATTATAAATATAGAATATTTTTATATATTTATTCTACTCATATACAGTGAAATATAGGTATAACTCTATCATATATCAAATATATATATAACTCTATCATCATATATAGAATGTATATATACATACAAGCATATGTATCCACATATATATGTGTGTGTGTTTGGTTATTAGTCCACCATTCTGCCTTTTAGGGCCTTTTTTTCCTCAGTGGCAGCACTTGGGTGACTGACCATTGGTGGCATATGCACACGCACACCAGGTCAGAGCTGAAGCATATAGGCTCTGGGCCACACTTCCTGAGACAGAACACCACCTCCTGCACATGTTGGGGGGTATCCTTGGGAAAGTTGCCTGACTTGCCTGAGCCTCCCTTTTCTTATGTGTAAAATGGGTTTAACCATTCAATTTACTTAGATTGTTATGAGGATTAAATAATTAAATTCATATAAAGCACTCAGAACAGTGCCTGACACTGGTGATAATTTGTTAGTATTAACAAATTTAGTAGTAGTAGTGTTGTTATATTGTGAGGAGTCAATAAGAGTTTCCTGTGTTTTATGAACCACATTTATAAGAGAAGGTCCTAAGTTATGTCTATTTTTTTTTTTTCAATTTTGTTTGCCTGATGTCTATAGAGTTCTAAGTTGGAAGTTCCCTTTTCTAGATGCCAAGGTTGAACTTATTTATTTAAAATGAATAATTTTATATTGATTCTTGACTCAAAAGTCATATGTTATAAATAATGATATGTAGAAATAAGAAAGCTTTATTTTTAAATACTATATTGGGTGGATATACACTAAAAAGTAAAAGTCAAATATAACAAATAGATATATTGAATATCTATGATAGGAATTGGTAGAATTTAAATAAGATAATGTTTTCATTTGACAAAATAATTCCATTTCTATTTCTTCCAAAACGTAACCAAAAATATGCATAAGGATCTATGTACTAGTTTCTTTATTTTAATCCATTCTCTACAAGAATAAGCAATTTTTCAGTACATTGTGATACATTCACAATGTAGCATTCAACTACTAAAACATTTTTGAAGGGCATTTGACAACTGAGAAATGCTTGTATGTTGAAATTTTTTTTAAAAAGGTAATCTACAAACTGCTTTATAGAATAAAATGGCAAGCATGTGTACGTATGGTATATTTTTAAAAACTGCAAGAAAATGTACCACTATGCAAAATGTAATTTTCATGGTGGGAGAATTATGAATGTATCATTATTTTGTCTGAATATGTATACACATGCACATATATTTACATATATATTTATATTTGTGTTTTCTAAGTTTTCAATCTGTTATACTTTTATACTAAAGAAAGTTCCCCAAAAACCTGCTGCTCGATATGTCAACTTTTAGCCTATTATGTCTTCAGACAGATAAAATGCTTAAGTGGGAATACATTTATACAGTCATTAAAATATAGTTGTCAGACCCTTCTAAAATTGTTCATTTGTAAAATCATATTTAACATTTCCTAACCACAAAGCAGACATCCTGAAAATATTTTGTATTTTGTACTTCTAATAGTAGTGGACCTAGAAGCTGACTTCTCCCAGCAAACACAGTATGCGGGTTAAGAATGAGGCTAGATAAGTGAGTTACGGCAGGACTGGCCCCAGAAGCCCTGGACCATAACAGAGCAAGGAGGATCAAGGGGACCTCCTCAGGTCCTAAGATTCCAACAGAGCCAATAGCTGACCATAAACTTAATTTCAGAATTTGTTTCTGAATCATACTACAGATATATTAATATATTTTTACTACTGGCAGAAAGAGAGGTGATAGCCAAATTGACTCACTCTGACAGAGGAGAGAAGAGAGAGAAACACACTGGAGAAAATGTATTTGGAGAGAATTTCCATGGACAACTGAAGGATAATTAACTGCTATTAAACTACAAACAGTTCTTTGTATAATATTTATCCAATGCCTTCTAATACGTTGGTCATTAAGTTCCAATTTTGAATGACAAGAATAGCTACCACTACCACCAACATTACCACCATCATCTCCACCAACACCATCACCAACCCCAACCCCCACCACCATCAGTATACTGCAGCAAGGATCTCCAAACATGGTTAAAAAGCTGCTCTGGCACAGAATGCAAAGGATCAAGGCATGCATTCACCATGTGGCACCCCAATGATGAGCCCTTTCATAGATGGCAATCAGTATCTATTTCTATTTGACTGCCTTTTTGAATCACAGTGTAAAACTTCCCAATCTTTTCTGGTTACAAGTTAAGCAGGTAAAGCAAAGTAGCATCTACACCTGAAGGAAAAAAAAAACACACTGCTTTATCTGTCACATATAGATTTGACGGGGTCAAAGAATACATAGCTGGTAGATTTTATATTTTATAGCGTTTAGAGTCTTTATTACTAACTCACAAATTTTCTGGTTTTTTAAAAAAAAATTGTGGGATTTTTTCCCCCATTGCTTTTTTTTTTTTTTTAAATTATAAAGGAAAAATTATCAAATTCCATAGATTCTAGTTTCTCAGAAGGCTGAAAGAATGATTTCCTTCAACAAGAGGGCCCATCCTTTAAATTAGAGGTTATAGTAAAGGAAAATACCAGTGAAGCATTCTCCGTGTGGATGTCTGTTTCTTTGGACTTGTTAGCATAAGACTGCTATTGAGTATTTTGGTGTAAGAGTATTTGAGAAAGCAGAATGCAGAGATTCTAGAAAACATGGCTCTCCCAGATGTCTTGTATTTACATTACTTGGTCAAGACCTATTGTGCTTGTCTCTCCTCCTCTAGGAAAAATCAACTCAGGCATAGGGCTGGCATTTCCTTAGCAGGCTAGAGCACCACACTACTTAATTACCCACAGGGAGATGTGAGGAGTAGTGCTGTGCACGCCTTAGTTCTGCCCGAGGGCACTAACCCAGCTGCTCCCATTAGTATGTGTTAAAAAGACCTGCCACACCACAGCCCTTGACTGTTCAAGCCCTTGATCAGTATTCAACAAGCTGGTCAGACACAGCTTTATTCTAAAATGTCTTACAATGGAAACATTCAAGTCACAGAAAAATGAAAACATGGGGGGACAAGATAAATAGGCAAAGAAGATATACCACAGATCAAACTGTCATAAGTCCTTGACATGGATGTTATAGAATTCTAGGAAGAGAGGAAGACCACTACACAATAGAAGTCCACCAAGTGAACCCTGGTAATGAATCACAACCCAGTAGCAGTACTTGAACCCCATCAAAAGTCAAGGGCAGATACATTCGGAAAGGTTGGCTTTCGTCCTCTGTTCTGCATTCTTAATGAGCAATAACATGTCCAACTTGTGATTTCCTATTTAAAATAAATCTTTTAAGAACATGTGTTGAACAATAGGTTAGTGTTTGAACTGAAGAAGTCATAGGCAAGTGATTTCTTCTAATTGTCTGATTTTGGGGAAACATATTTAGGTCTAAGTGAGAAATGCATGACCTGGAAAACCCAGAGCTCGGCCAGCCAAAATGAACACTTCAAAGCCCTCAAGGCTTGCCAGGGCTTCCTGGTGCATGGTCTAGAGAGGAGAACTGGCAGAAAAGAGCAGTACAAAATTCTGTTACATAGCCTCTCTTCTCCCCCTTCTCTCTTCCCATCTCCTCTTTACCCCCTACTAGTAAACCAAGCTTCAAGCACTGAAAACAAAACAGAACGAATTAATGGCCCCTGTTCTGTTACATTATTTATGCCCTTCTCATGTACCACACTAACCAAGGGATGCTCTTTGATGATTATATCTCCAAAGAACATTACTGTGATCATGGTATGTGCTGGGGAACCATAGATAATTAATCAGTCAAACTGAGAGATATGGATAAGAATAACTTTTGGATTTTGTAAAAGTAAATTTAATGCATCAAACCTGCTAGGAACTGACTAATCAAATAGTCTCTTAGACTCCTAGTTTAACCAGTACATACACTACAGCTGATTGTCACCTTATGCCTACAACCCAAAGAGGAATAAAGGAATACTGAGTTTAATTTTGTTTCATTTAAACATTTCCTCTCAATCCCAGTAGTGTATATATTTGCTAAAGAGTTTTGCTGGGCATGGAAGTTTTTATTATCATAATAAATCTATTAGGAAATGAGCCACCAATTTATTTGACATATTTTCTCCTTGTAACAAATTGGTGAGTCACTGTTCCACCTACATTTATATTTGTAAAGTGGAAGTGAAAAATATTCCATACTCCTAAACCAGTAAATCCATGGAAATCACTGTAAGTATTATTCCCCCACATTTTTCTTTATAAAGAAAAATTTGCATGATTTTAAGGAGGTTAGTGTTGTGTGGGTAATACAGGAGCTAGCAACCTTTGTCTTCTACAGCAGCAAACCACAGAGAATTCTGGGAGTGTAATATGGAGAGGGAAAAGGAAGAGAGAAATGAATAGTCTTTTGTTTCTTAAAAAAAAAAGGACACCAACAAAGACTTGTTTCCTTTTCCCTTTTTGTCAAAGGAAAGCTCTTCAGAGATGATTGAGCTCTTGCATGCTCCTGTTTGAATCCTGTAGGACGGTATTCTATGTGGCTTCACTCTAAGTACACCAAAGGACGCTGCTACTTTTGAAGGTTAAAACTACTTTGTGGTGCAGAGGGGACCTGTCTGAGGATTTCTGATCCTTGGGAGAAGAACATCATACTCTTCTCTCTGAGCTTGCTTTAAGGAAACACTTTTGGATGCCAATTTATCAATTTGCTATAGAAGTAGCCAGCCAAGGATATTTGGGGACAGGTAAATCAGGTTCCAGAATTAACTGAAGAAGAGACTCAGAATGCAAGAACCCCAATTTCTCAGAATGCAGGCTTAATTGTCACTGAGTGAGCATTTATAACCAGCTCAGGACTGGTTCTTATTTCTAGTCCTTTTCACTTTCCTGGCTCCTCCCTGGCCCTCTCTCTTCAGTCTTCATCTTGTCCCTGGAAATGGTATTAGAAACTGTTGCTGCACCAAAATTGGAGACCTCCACAAGCCAGAAAGAAAAATGGACCCTATTTCTCCACATTTACTGATTCTCTGATAGTTCAGTGCTACAAGAAATATTGAGTCCTTATATTTCTATCATTAATGAAAAGCATACAGCCACAGTTTTTGTGATCATTACCATTTTTAAAAGAAAGATGTCTGCTGAAAAGGTTGGAGGCTCTTTCTGGAAGATTAGCTCAACTAATCAGGGTGCCACTGAATCATTTTCATAAGATTATTCTAATCACATCATAACATTTGAAAGCTTGATAACTGATAATAATCTCATTCTTTGGCTTTGTATACAAGCCACAAAATGTCTTCTGCTTTGAAGAGTACTATTATGATTTTTGCAAGAACTTCTCATTGAAGTGAAATTACGTCAATTATGACGTAGTGATATTTTAAGTATGATGATATATTCTCTCTGTAATTAGCACCCAGCCCGAGGAATAGAGTCTCCTCGCATTAGCTCCTTAAATTACTTCAGCCCATTCATGATAGGTTGTACCGTTTTATATATATGCTTGGTAATGACTGACAAGTGGAAAGAAGGAAAAATAACTCAAGGGAAGCAGTCAACTGCTGAGCAAAGGATAGTGTCACTTTCAGTTTACAGTTAGAGACTAACTCAGCCATGAGGACAGTCTGATTCAAAGTGGTTCCAATGTTTAAGGACATTGCTGCATCCAATATCCTATCTTTTTGCATGGAGTTATGATTTCACCTGCCACACCAGTCTATATCTTTCAGTAGAAGAAATAATATGAAGCAACATAGGAAATTGCTGTATAAAATCTGTCATTCATTACACATTGTATTAAAATAGCTTCACGTTTCACCTTCCCTTTACAAGTAAACTATTTAAAGTTACCTAACTGTAAGCCATTTTTACATACCAGACAGCACTTAACAAAACTTATATATTTAACAGGAACTAAAAAAAGCTAATGGCATTCTTAAGAATTATTTTGTGCTCAGAACAGCTCATAACAAAGAGTAAGAGAGCCACATCTGGAATGAAGAGGCTGTTGTGCTCCTCGGGGAAGTATTGCGCCAGCCTCACAGGACGTGGTTTAAGTGCTGTGGAAGGTGCTCCACCAATGGAGCACCAGGGCTCTGAAGTAAAGAGCTGAATCCTGCTTTGGCCCAAGGCTGCTCAAATTGAGCCTTTTGATTTAATTTGAAGTAGTCAGAGAAAAAGCCCTGGTGGTATCAGCTTCACATTAAGGGGAGCTACATTTCTGAGTGGTTGAGTGTTCTGCAGAGACGTCTGCACGACACAGAAACACATGTGGCAAGCCCTCTGGGATTTCCTCTTTCCTACATGCTAATGAAGATTAAAGTGTAAGAAAGTGCAGACATCAGTTGAACAGATAATTAATGATGATTGATGATTTACTTTTAATTTATGCCACATGATTAATTCAGGTAAAACATGCAGATGCTTGAAACTTCTGGGGCTGTGAATTGTTTAGTGTTCACCATGGGCTGACAAAAGTCTACATTTGGAGCTCAAAATTCTCTATGTAATATTTTCAATTAGGTGGATATTGAAAGAGAAATCTCTATCTGTTAAAAATATAAAGTTTTCTTTGTCTTTCAGGATCCATTTTTTCAGCTCTTCTTTTATTTCTTGAAAGTCTTTGGGCTTTCTTGGGTAAAACAGTTTTCTTATAAAAAATTATGGGGTTTTTGTTTTGGTTTGCTTTGTGTTTATGCATGGTTACTTATTTAGTCCTATTGCTAAATTATTTCTTTGTCTCTCAGGTTATTTTCATTCTCTTAGGATATGATATCCACACACGTACTCACACAGGCGCGCGCACGCGCACACACACACACACACACACACACACACACACACCCTGACAGTTGCAAAGGTGAAGGATTGACAGCAGTATCTCCTGGGCAGAAATATACTGAAATTCAGGCCATAAATCCAGCAGAAGAAGCACATCAGCATTTTCTTCCTTTTGCCAGCGCAGCACGGCTATGTGGGGCGCAGGTTGTTGCTGTATTGTGCAGAAGTGGTGTGTCAGTACCACATCAAATGATAAGGCTGTTTACAAGTGGTAAATTTAAGGCCTTTATGGTTCCTCAGAGTTTATCTCTCTAAGGATGGCAAAGCTTGAAAAGAGTACAGGATTTGGGATTTTACCACCATATTGTAGAAAAGCTTTAATGCTTCATTTGCTGACCCAGAACCTAGAATGAACTTAAATAACTAGGCAGCCTCCTGGGTCTGAGTCCATGTGGCTATTTATTGCCACATGCATTGGGAAATATGACAAATTCTGACTTGAGCAATTCTAAAGCTTCCACGTGTTGATGAGTCATGTGGGCTCTGTGTTTGACTCCTAGAGGCTAGCTAAACTTCCTTGTCTGAGGTTTGCTCTCAACAACCCTTGCTTATTATGGTCTTTCTATTTTTTTAGGCTTTTGTGGTGTAGAGACTCCAGCACAGGAAATTCAACCACTAATGTTCCTCTTTCAAACCAGAATAAATTTCAAAACATTATCAATATATTCCTTTAAAAGTCATGACTTTTAATTTTCCTAAGTATAAAAATGACTGAGTGACTAAATACTGAATAAAAATGTAACATAGTCACCTACAAACATAAAGTTATTCAGTATCATCACAATCCGAAGATTTTATCTAACCCAACATAATTATATCAAAAAACTTTAAGAAATCATAGTTATAGCATTTTTATTTTTAAATTGATGTTTTGATGCAAGCATTATGGGAAATGGAATATTTTTATTTTGATAGAGATAACAGAAGATGAACAAAGGGAGTAAAAGAGACTAATTTTAGTTTAAAACTGATTTGTACTAATTATAAAAAAAGCTATAACAGCACTTGATTAAGTTATGTTATCAGAAAGGAAAAAATAAAATTGTGTTTTGACATTTTCATTCATAATTAAATTACATCATACAGCTCCCAACACATACATTACAACCAGGAGAGCCACATAATCTCTGCCTCACTCTGTTTTCCCTTAATTTTTTGCCTTAGCTTTCATTGTTGTTCTCAGTTCCTGTATCCTGCTGGTACAATAAGTTTTCACAGTAAGGAGGTGGTTTGCTTCTGGATGCACTTGCCCAGCTGCAGATTTCCAGCCTAAATAGCTGCTGCAAGTCTCCTTTGTCAAAGCTAGCAAATATTTGCTTTTCTTCTGTTAAACATATATTTTTCCCCCTCACCAGTCTTGAGGTTTAATGCAAAACAAATCCTTTTATTAATCACCCTCTTCCTAACCTTGCATCTTCATGAATTACTCAATGAGTTTAAACAGATCATTGTCCACATGGTGCTATGCATAATTAGAACCCAGGCACTTTGTTACATATCTGGCACCCAGGATGGCCAAGTATGAGTCTCGCTGTGCAGCTGCAACCACAGGGTTCTATAAATCATGGACATACAGGAATACATGTATTAGCATGGGCTACATGTAGCTAGGAAGGGATTTTCATAAACACTTTAACATTTTAAAAACCAAGCACTGTCTAAACCTAAGAAATGCCATTAAACAAAGATAATATAACATTTTATCAAATTCTAGGCCTGATTACATTTTAAGATGTTTAAGAAACAACCTCGTATACTGACAGCTAACATATCCGTTAGTGAGGAATACCCAGCCTAAATTTTTACTACAAAAGCTAATGACCCTATTAACTCTAATTTGTTTACTCACCAGTCTGGAACAGCCTCTTCCACAGGTACCTCTTTGATGTTCAAAATTAAGCTTCCTAGAGGCTTGAGAAATTAAATGCTAAAGAAGGTCAATTATACAACAGTTGCCTTAAAGACAAGGATTGCCACTCCCATGTTGCTTTAAATTGACTATTTTTTTTTTTTTTTGGTTGATGAACAGATGAACACAAATACAACAAGATTGCTACTCAACACATGTTAAACCCTCCTCCTGATTTGCTTGGATGTGATGGATAGCTTTGAATGAGTGCACCTGAGCATGCTGGAAAGGGCTTAATTAAAACCCGGCAAAATATTCAATCCTCGTTCCTTACGTAAAATCTGAAATAGACACTAAAATATTATTCAGACTGAAACAACTCAAAGTGAAAGGGCATGCCTGATAAAAGTGGAGAATTATTCTAATATCACTTTCAAAGACCCGTGTGGGAGAAAAATTTAGTACATAGGCTAGCATATGGGAAGTGTTCAGGTTTTTCCCTATGGTTCAAGCATCAGCACTATTATGAAATAGTTGTGAAGTGGAAAAAGCATTCTGGTTATTGGAAAATAAATGAACAAACCAATTGTAATGCAATTGGAATGTGCTAGGGGAATAAACCCTACAATAGATATGTGTGTGCAAAGAGATCTTTTTGTTAATATCCCGAGTCCTGTAGCATTTCTGTAATAATGGGTAACAAAAGCATTTTGCAGAGGTGGAGCCTTGCTCTGCAGAGTCAGGGCTGACTTTTATGCTCTCTTTTCATGCTTAACAAAATCTCCATGTGCCTCTCACTACACACATACACACACATACACACACACACAGAGGTACTATTCTCTACACTTTAGGGGCATCTCCTTCCCTGATAGGGGTTTTATTTGATTTTAGAAAAGATAAATGATTTATGAATAGGCATTGCACATACTATTCTAGGCATTGCACATACAACTCAGAATTTTATCAAATACTCATTAAAAAAAATAAAAGATGCATCATAAGTTGAAATGGCCTAATCATCTGCTTCTAGAACAGTCTTGTTCTCCACTCTATCTCTTACTGATCCTACGGGATTTTTTTTCCTTCAGTTTTCTCAATTTCCTCATTTCCATCCAGTTTGGTTTATTAAGAATATAATCGTAACTCCTTGGTTTTTGGATACATTGAAGGATAAGCCTAGGATTTTAAGAGGGCATTTAAATGACTAAATGGGGGAATCTAAACAAAATAGGGTGGTGATTGAGAATAGAAACTCTGGAGTCAGCCTCAGAGACTTGAATCCTACTGTACCTCTTGGTAAGTGGGTCTGGGCCTTAGTTTCTTTATCTATGAAATGGAAATAATGGTAATATCTACTTTAAGGTATTAAATGAAATAATACTTTATACAAAGGTTAGGATATTAACTGACATGTAGTGAAGGGCCAATATATATTAATAAGTACTATCAAGGGGACTGGGACTAAGCAGTTATCTATTTAGTCTATGTCCTTGCTCCCATTTGGGTTGGAATTCACCAAGCAGTGCACTCCTGAAGCCATTTGGAAACTAAGACAAAAAGAAAAATTGGAAATACTGATGTGTTTATTTAAAATTGAGATTTTGAACATGAATTTTTTATTCATTTGGATTTTTTTATGGCTTTATCAGGAGGCAGAGGCAGGAGGATTCACAAGTTCAAAGCCAACCTCAGCAATATAGTGAGGCCCTCAGCAATATAGCCTGCCCTGTCTCAAAAATATAAAAAAAAAGTCTGTGGATGTGGCTCAGTGGTTAACTGCCCTGTGTTCAATCTCAAGTACCAAAAAAAGCGGAGTGTGTAGGGGTTAAAACTTCACTTATTTTGGTTACCAACTTTTCTGATGCCTCTGAAACTTTGTGTCTGAGATAAGTATCTCACTTTTCTCACTCCAGCCTGGCTCTTAAGAGAGCATCACGAGCATACAGAAAGTTGGGAAAGCAGACACACTAGGAGATTCAGAAGATTGCATTTAGAAGCCCCTTCCTTCATTTCTGTGAGGGCCTTGTTAATGGGACAGAGAACACAGAAAAGAGAAAACAGGAAAGAGACTGTGAACTAAAGAAAAACTAGTCTTTGGTTATTAGAGATGATCTTTTCAATGCAAATTGGAGAAGGGCCCCAATTCCGTTTTAGGACTTCTAGATTAAAGTGTGGACATTGAGCAAACAAAAAGCATAATGATCTGTAGTAAGTGCTACAGACATTAACAACAGAAGGGACAATTCCAGCCTTCTCCACCTCATTTGCAATGACCAGAGCAGACAACACAGTAAGAAGTGGCAGAAATGGTAGAACCCAAAAGAAAAATGTGGGCCAGGACAAAGTAAGTGCAATTCATTTATCACTTTCAGTTAAAACATCTCATTGAACTTTTTAGTAAGAAACTGGGATTGTATGCTGGAGTGCCACTACATATTATAGAAAGTTGTATGTGGTTATGCTCATGAAAGTATCATGCAATTAGTGCTGGCTTTAATCAGAATCTGACTTGGACTTCAGCTCTTGTTTCCTACTTATTAAAGGAGTGTGTACTTAGGAAATTCATGTAACTTCTGTTAGCTGATCTATAAAATGGAATTAACCAAGACCTGTCTCACAACTCTATTACCAAGTGGAGCCATAATATATGGGAAATATCAGATATGTTGCCTGGGAATTCCATTCATCATTCACTGTTCAACTATCCCAAGTGGCTACCATACCCCAGATTTTGCATTAATAAATATCACAATGTTTAATAAATCAACTTTAGTTCACACTCTGAAATGTAGGTGTAGCCTGTCAGAGCAGATTCTTTTGTTTCTTATATTTTGGTATAGACAACTACAGGGCTAAGGATTCCCTATTCATTAATGACATCCATGACTGACAATTCAGAGGAGTCAGATTTGGGCAGGATCCCCTACCCTGCTCCCAATGAGATGCTAATTTCATAGGGGTTTTTACTGTCTAGAAGCATCAAACATTATATAACTTCAAAAATCGGTATCTTACAAATGTTTGCATAGCCAAGTAATCTAATATGAAACTATTCCATAGACCAAAAAACAAACAAACACCAATGAACTCTTACTATTTAAAAAAAATCATGGGAAAAATGTATCTACTTGTAACTAATTTTATTTCACTTTTTTCTATAAGAAAATTTATAGCAAAAATACAGATTAGACCAAGTTGAAGAAAGAGGTTCAATGCTCTGAACATATGATAACCTTTCATCTACACCTGGAAGTTTCCATATGATGTTAATAAGGTAGGCACAGAGTAAGTTAGTGAAGCAAAGCTTTAAATTTAAAATTAAAAATTACTGCTACTGCAATTTTAAAAATGTAAGCACAGATCTTACATCTTGACAATAGCATACATCACTACAACAGAAATGGTCTGAAGTTAAAAATGGAAGTCACACCCCTATTTCCAAATGCCTTATTTGGGTTAACATTTTGAAGAATGAAGAGTGAACTCAAGAAATCTAGTTCTGTGATCCATAGGTTGACCACAGTACTAAACTATACAACAATTGTCCAAAAATACATGAAACCTCAACTTTTTCATTAGTACACTACATTAGAATAAAATTCTACAGTGGAAAAGAAACCAAAATATGAATCCAACAGAAAATGAAAACATTGTGAAATTCCCAAATACAGAGGTAAAATTTTCTGGGTTTCTTAAGTAGACAATGATTACCATGAGTTATGTAGATTTCTTTGGATGTATGTTTATATCATATCCTAATTTTAAATTTTCAGAATTCAAAAAATTGTATTTGCAACTTTGGTTAGAAATTGAATGTATTTAATTATTTAATCTTATGGTGACAAATGATAAATATCAACTTAAAATGTATAAGACCAGGGTTTTAATGATCTTTTGACGTTTGTGAAATGTCTTCTTTTTTTCTAAATTCCAGAGTTCTGACCTTCTACTAACTTGCTAAGCATTGCATTTAAAAGCCTGCTCAGGCTGAAAAAGGGAGTAGGGGAAAGCTAGTTCTAAAGGATGATCATTGTCATTTCTGCAAATAAAATGCATACAAAAAAATACAAAAAAAGAGTGATTATTGTTTTCAAAACTCTGAGTTCTTATTTTGCATTATACTTGAAGGACCTATTATTTAGTGTGGGTTGACAGCATTATTGCTGGTAAACGTATGGTATTTGATTCATTTAAAAAATATTCATATAAATCTTTTGATGAGAAAAAATATTTATTTTCTGTTAAACTAATTTTTAATGTCAGTTTTTGCCTGTATAAAAGGAAAGGAAAAATACAGAGAAATCACAGGTAACTCCATTGATATGTACACAACTTTTATGTTTTTAGTGTATTAGTTATTATTATTAGTTAAAATTCAATGACAGTTTTAAAAGGAAATCTTGTTTAATAATATGATGTGAACTTCTCCCTTCCCAAGAGCTGTCTACCTAAGTGGTTGGTTTTTGGTTGCTGTATTTAGGATATGTTTAAAGTAAATAAAACTTTAAATGGAAATAACTAAAGGGACAAGAAAGCAAGAAACAAGTTAAGAGGCAAGGAGGACATCCTCCTAGAACTGCTACTTTACAACCATGTAAAGATTTTTTTTCTGTTTTTTTTTTTTTTTTTTTTTTTTTTTATGGTACTCGAGATTTAACCCAGGGATGCTTTACCATTGCACCCACATCTCCAGCCCTTTTATTTCTTTATTTTAAGATGGGGTCTTGCTAAGTTATATATGGCCTTGCTAAGTTTTTGAGGCTGGTCTTGAACTTGTGATCCTCTTGCTTCAGGCTCCTGAGCCGCTGGGATTACTGGCATGAGCCACCATGCCCGGCAAGATTTCCTTTTTAAATGAACAGCTCCAAAAATAAAATTGTATTTGGGTATAGTGCGGAAGCTGAGATTTAGGATTATTTATTATATCTTTTGTCAGGCCAGAAGTTTTCAATGAAATGCTCTCCTATCCTTCCCTCTTTCTGTACTTACCTATAGTAAACTTGTTACAACTATTTCTTTTAAAATATGTATCTGCATATACACATATGTATATATATACCATGTATAGCATGTGTATATATGTATATATGTCACACAATTAAAATGAATCATATGTTTTTATTATTTTGGGGGAGTACAGTCTAATATTTTGGTACAGGTATGCAAAAACCATGATAAAATAAGCAGAATCAGCATATCCATTCCAAGTACATTTACTTGAGTTTTCTAGGTAGTGTTAATAAAAATAAACAGAGCCAAACTCTGAAGGCTTCTGATAATTTTCAAGAAAACTTGGATTTGGTTCTAGTTGTTCTGCTTCTAGTTCAAAAAGTATGTAAATTCTACAGAAATTCTTACTTGCAATAAGAATGAAATATTTACAATATTTTCAAAAGCCTATGAGATATTTACATTTCCCTTGCATGTGAACATTCACATCATTTCAATTAAAAATACAAATGATTGAGGACTTGGCAAGGGGAGCCCACCAAACCCAGCCAAGAGTCTAGCTGATTAAAGACACTTAGGAACTAAAGGTGAAGTAACGCAAAATGGCATAAATAATACCCCCAATAAGTTTTAAAGAAATGTCTACCACATACAACTGTTTCAACCAGGGGAATGTCTCCCTTAAATGTGTAAGTTTCAGGAAAAATATAGGTGATGTTGTCTTTAGGACAGAGATTTAATGTATCCCAATACTCTTGCCTGCTTGTTTTCTTACATTTCTGCTTTTTCGAGAAAACAATTCTAGTCCCAAAAAGAAAGCATAGTCATTTAATTAGTATCATTATACGGCTGCTTCCTAATAAATCAAGATGATAAATATGTGTCTAATATACATTCTGGGCTCTTTCTAATCTAAATGAGTCTAGACTTGTACACCTGATGCATTACCTAGGAGCTGGAGGGCAAATTAATACCATGATGGAAGAGTAAAATGTACCTCACTATTTATTATTTATGTTTGGTTGTTTCCTATAAAAACACTTTTAAGTGCAATAGATAAGCTGGTTCATAGACTCTGCAGCAGAAATATGTTCTGGTTTCAAATGTAGGTGGAAGTACAGGAGCCTGGGTGATAAATGGATTAGGAAACATTGAGCTGCTCCAAAGAGAAGTGAGCTTTCCTATTTAAAATGTGAAAAAGAAAACTACAGCTGAAGCACCAGACAGTATGAAGACCTGACTTGCAGTTATTTTAGAAATACCTACTTTATGTAATAAAGATATATCAATCGAACAACTTTCTTCACTCTTGCATGGCATTTTCTTATTAAGAAAAATAGCCTGGTGGGAAGCAGGGTGGGGCTTTTGTTTCTACTGCTGGCACCTGCAAGCCACTGTGTTAGGTTTTTGGAATACAGTGAAATTTTGCATGGTCTGTGACCTCAAGAGAACATGGTTGACTCTTACAAAAGAGAAACAGATGATAGCAACACAGAACAAGCACCAGAGTAGATACAGGCAGTGAGGGGTAGACATGAGGCTGCCAGCCAGGGGGAGGTGATTAGCTAGGGCAGCACCAATAGCAAGGATGGACACAAGGAGCTTGGGATGTCTGGGAAACCGGCTTTATGAGGGTGAGAAATGAGTGATAAAGACAGGCAAGAAGTGGGAATAGATCACGGGGACTTTAAAGGACTATGCTGAGGATGTTGAACCTCATCCTAAAGTGGATGAAGAATGCATTGAGGGGTTTTAAACTTGGATATGATGCTTTGTACCCAAGTGGATGGAACATGACACTGAGCACAAGTCTGTGCAGAATTTACCTGTTGTAGGCATTTTTGTCACTATCATATTCTAAACTTTTGGAACCTTTGTTCCATTGCTAGATACAAAACCTCTGCCATTCCAGACTTACAGGATGCCCATAGTCATCCACTCATTTGTCCCCTAACCACCGTCATCCTGCAGCTGTTCCCAGGTTTGGTCCTTCTGAAAATATCTTGAACATTGATCAAGTGCATTGGTTACCTCTCTTTTCTTATTGGTCTTTCAGTTAGGCAAATAAATAATTAAATAAATATGCATATGTACAAACCGTTTCACAAGTCCAAGAGTCAGAGTTTAAATCACCCAGGTACAACTCTGGGAGTGAGAAGGAAGAATTTCTGTTCTTAAAGTTTGGTAACTCTAAGAGACATCTCTTAGGAGGTGGGGCAGGGAGGAAGTGTGCAGTGCTTTCTTGCTGTGTCCATAGAGTGTGTTCCTAGTATCTTATTCCTTGAGGGCTAAGCAACAAGAGGAGAGCCACAAATAGGCCTCTGAGCCTCCAGCTTCCACTGGCCCGAGCTGGGATCCCCTAGGCAAATTCACTCACCTGGGAAAGGAGTATTCCACAATGCCTGTCCATTACTGCTGTTATAAGGCTTTGAAATTATGCACAATTTCAGTGCAAATGGCTTTATCAACTGATAAAAATAGTTGTTCCCCTTATGACTTAAGCTGAGTCCACCATAGGTCTGCCCTGTTCATGAACATTGTTTCCTAGTCAGAAGTTAGTTCTAGGATAAGGCCTTCTGTTCCCCAATTTGCATTTCCTCAGTGCCCCTGGCTGCCAGCACTCATTCATGATCTGACATTTTAGTCACAGTTCGGCCTCAGCATTCCAGGACCCCTGCAGATGCCAAAAGCTGTGAAAACTCAAGCTCCTTAGATCGGCTGGCTCAGTGTTTGCATATAACCTATGCACATACTCCTGTATTCTTTAAATCATCTCTAGATACCTCATAATAGCTAATATAATGTGTACACTGTGTAAGTGGGCGTTAGACTGCATTGTTTAGAGAAAAACAAGGGAAAAAGCCGGTACATGTTTTTTGCCGACATAATTCTTTTTCCTGAATATTTTCAACCTGAGGTTGGTGGGATCCAAAGATGCAGAACCCATGCATACATACAAAGGGTCGAGTACATTTTCTTTAATGATTACTTCTTTGCCTCCTCAAAGTGAATATGTATTTCTTAACATGCACATAGGCCTTCCAGCAAAGGGGAAGAAAAGTTGACTTAGAAGCGTTATCATTCTAGATTTCAGTTCCAGACACAATTTGTACAAACAGTTCTAAATATATCATACATAAGATAACTGAAGAAACATGGACCGGTAGCTCCAAAATTATTCCTTACAGTGAGAAAAAGGACAAACTTTGTGAATTTCTTTAGTAACATCGATTCCTCCCAAGTAGAGCTTAACTTTCCTGAGTCAAGGAACAAACATCTCCATTTGGCCGAGTAGACTTTCCAGGAGGTTCTTTCTCATTCTTAAATGTTGCTTTGACACAAAACCCTAAGAAGTACTTGGTCATTTTCTCTATTTTCTTTCTTAAGATCTTAAGATGTTTAATAAAATCTCTCTTTTTTCCTGTTGCATTTTTCTTTTTAATGTAATTATTAATCATTTGTTAAGCAATTTCAATTTACCTATCTTTACTAGGTTTTATATATTTAGTAAATTGTCTATTTTACTCCCTTAGAGAATTAGGGTTAAGAGAGCTAAAAGTTATAAATGCTCTGAGGGGAGTCAGAGAATCTCCAAAGACTTCTGCTTTTCATTTATTTCATTTTCTTTTAAACTTCAGATTATTTTTCCTACTTATTCAGAGTCCTGATTTTAAGTTTAAATGGCCTAAATACCATATCAGTTTTTAAAAGGATAAAGTCAATGTAAAAACATTTTCTGCCATGAAAGTCAACTACCAATAAATGTGGTCTAACTTTTCAGTGTCTCCTGAGCTCCGTGATGCCACTGTGTCACTATTTCCACTTCATGAAATAAGCACCGCACACACACCCACGCAAGACATTTATATCACTATTGAACTCACATATGGAGGAGCTGGTGCTAAGCTCTAAAGAGTGAAATTGAATGTTGATGCAGATAAAGCTTGAAAGGAGGAAAGTGAGCATTTAATTAGGGGGGTTGCTGGCATCTGTTCTCTGGCGTTCGGTTTTAGTTTTATTGTACTATCTAACTGGGATGCTCTATTCCACTGAAATAAATTATAGAGTTTGGAAAGTTCCCACACTTCCCTACACACTTCTGACTCTAGGGAAGCAGCCCGGCTTCAAACGTGCCACTGAGTGAACTGTTTGATTCCATCCACTCTTCCCTAATTTGTGTCAACTTTCTCTAGATCTCCTTCACTCTTAGCACCTCCGTCAATAAATCCCTTCTTCCTTACGCATTGTTTTGACCATAACTGACATCGTTTCATTATGGAATTTGGAGAAGGCGGCTGTCAAGTTCTGTTCTGTCCATTCTGTTTCCTTATTGTTACCTTAATAAGGCCCACCTGCTGGCTGCCAACCACCTGCAAGAAGGTCAATTGTTTGGATGAAATCTATGAATAGTAGCAATCACACCCTAGGACTAAACTCAGAGGTTGTAACATTTTCTTGTAACAGACAAGAGCGTGCATTGCTACAGGAGGACCAAAGAGTTATTAAGAGCTCTAACAAATCCTGGAAGTGTTTAGAAAAATAAACTGTAAAAAAAAATGCACTTTAGGTATAAAGCTTGTTTCATGGCCTTGGGAGAGTGATACACTTACTCCATCCAAAAATACACTTATTTCAAATTTTCTCTCCCCAACAAGTCAGACTCCTACCTTGGAAACTCTCTCAGTTAATTCAACCATCTTCCATTTGCCAAACACCTGTACTGCCTAATCTTGACCTCTGTAAATAAAGTTGCCCAAAGATAAGTTTTTTTTTTTTAACCACAAAAGTTTCACTTTACACTTTAACTTCAAGTATTGTGAAAGTGACATATTCCACATGCAATTTCATTCTCTTGTTATTTTTGGTTGGTGATTTAATTATTTTACCTTTGAAACAAATTCATCATTCTTTCATAATAAGGAATTTCAAACTAAAAACGGGGATGGCGACAGGCACGAGGACAAATTGCCTATGCATGCTGCTCAATTTTGTTAGCATTTTTCCCTTCCTAACTTCTTTTTAAATCCCGGCCAAAAAAGAAAGAAAAGTGTTTGAAATAATCCCATCATCACTCTTGATGTCAGAAGTGCCTTTGGATTCACTGAAAAGAACAGATTAACAGCTAGCCAGGAGAGAGCAAGTCAGAGTGTGACCTCCCTAGCATCAGTGGGTTGACATGAAAATAGACCAAACTGCATTCAACATGGCAAAAGTGGGACAAAATAAGGAATCCAGCCATGTTTGGTATTTTTATCTTTCTCCCATGTGACAATTAGCAGTTCAAAATAATTTGCAATGTCACCCGACCTACCATGTGGACATTCAGCACGTTACCAAAAGTGTACACACATACTAAGTCTTACATGCCAATGATTAGTAAAATCATAAACTGTGAAGTAAACAACTCAAAAGTTAAATAAATAATTCAGTTCTTTCCCTAGCATCCTCCCTATGGTCAACCTTAAAATACTGCTTGTAAGGCATAATACCTACTTCAATCACGTCAGCTGCTGATCATTAATTGCTTCAGAAAAAGACAATATTTTATCCATCCTCTTTGGAGTTCAAGTGTGAATGGTGAAGCAAAAGAGAGTGAAACTGAGTGAAACATGAAAAGCTTGATTTGTTAGGACCCCTGCTGTCTGAAAAGAGATCAAAGCTCAGAGGGAGGCTGTAAAACAGCCGAATGCACAGCACTGAAACATGGCCTGTGGCAGCTGCTCTGGGCACTCGCTCACAACCCAGGTGTGCCTCCAATTCCACTCTGCCAGCTGAATCTTGGGAGCCGGCTACCTCTCCTCTTCCTTCATTATTTCAACAGCAGTCACGGAGGAGATGCGGGCTCCATCCATCACAATGCACAAATTCACAGTGCGCAGATTCAGCACAGGCCTAATTAAAGCTTTTCCTTTCATTTGTGGAGATAATTAGACTTTCATCTCACCAGGAAGCTTCAGAAAGATCTATTTCTTTCTTCAATAAAAGCTACATCAAACAAAAGCAGATTTTAATCGCCTTTTCTTTGGGGCATGAGTCAATAATGAAAGATGTCATGGGTAACAGAAAATTGTGTGCAGAAAAAAGAGGCGAAAAAAACGCCTAAGCAATGTTCTTTAATTAACATCATGTTTGCAAACACCATTAATTTCTCTCATTAAAATGATTTTTATCTGCAACTGATTGTTGATAAAACAATCGATTTGAGCATCTCATCTGTTTCACCGCTATGCAAGAACCCATCTGCTGCGCTGTAAAGCAGTAATCATGCAGGCTGTTAAGCAACATGTGAGAACAATAAAAAATGCATGTGTGTGTGTCAGGGATTTGTGAGGTTGACTGCAGGGCAAGGGCCACCTTTCCACAGGACATGTATAAAAAATGACTTGGTGTCAAACTAAAGGACAAAACGTCACAAAGATCAGAAGTGCATAAATAAAAACACAAATTAATATGTGCAGGCAGAAAAGGCTCCATCTGTGTTTAGGAATCATTTTGTAAACAGATTCTCAAAAGGAAGGCAGGGAATTTAGATGCATTTAATAGCGTGCCATTGGCTGGCGTGATGTAATTTTAAATGACACACGTGAGACTTGTCTACCGTTTAAGACACTCTTAGTTTCTCAAAAGAAAAATTCGCATCCTGAATGCTTTTTGAAAAGTGTTGATTTTTAATTTTTCTCCTCCTGACTTTCCCTATGAAAGTGAATACTTTTTGTGGGATGGAGATAAGTCAGTAAAATCAGATAAGGAATCAAGTTCAGGGGCAGAGTTGTTGAGAGCAAGTATATATTAGAAATATACAAGGTGGGACCGGAAGCCGCAGGATCAGGAACAGATGCCAAAATATATTCAGGCCCCAAGACAAAGGATTTGCACAAATTCCTTGGAAGAGAATTTAGCCTTTGGAAGGAACTCCCAAGTGATCTGGTCTAAGTTCTCATCTCTGCTACTCTGATCCTGTGGAGTGTTACTTTTTCAGGAATTCTGTAACAGTGACTAAGACTGCGGGAACACACTGTCTGCAATCCTTATATGAATTAGTAACTTCATTCTTCATTGAGTTAAACACTGTCGCTCTCTGATTCCCAGTCTTTGGTGGTAACACTCTCTTTAAGAGCCAGTCTGGAGTTAGAGTCTTCCTCACGACAACCTTTCAGTCCCTGAAGGCATATGCAGGTTGTCCCTACCCTTTGACTTGTCTATGATGACCTAATTCCTTCAGACCTTTTTCAGATGATACTTCTTCCTGGGCTTCTTAAGATCTGAGTCTTTCCTTCTGAATATATTCTAGGGTATTTCACAATTAAGATACAGCAGCCAGAAATGAACTTCCTGTCCCAGATGTGAGAGGAGCTGGGCCTCACCACGCATCACCAAGTAAAAATATCAAATATTTAAAATGAATTTATCTTTGCTAGGAAATAAGAATGATTTTGTGATAAATAAAAATTGTGTTCTACTCCTAGAAGTCCCTAACCTTTATGAAAAGTTTAGAGTTCAAAGTTCTCAGGAGAAATAGTCTCCATTGATATAGTAAGTGGTTTAAAACTATTTATGTTTGGTCATTATTTACATAAAATTATTATGTAATAGTATTATTAGATAATATTATTAGGTCATTATTAGAACAGTATTATTAGATCATAATTTTACATACTATATATTTTTCTTCATTTTCCTGTTTCTTAAAATTCCATGTTATGGAAGGTTTCTGCTGATAATAAATTCTTGTCTTCCTATTATCAACTCAAGTGGTTAAAAAGTAAAGCGATTTTATCAGTTCCTCACTAATTATGTTCCTAGGACTGGAAATAATTATTTGACTTATTAAACAAGTGCTTAAAAACTGATAAAAGTATGTGGTTTTAGTGTCATAAATCCAGACAGATAAATGAGGCTCCCTATTTGTTAGTTTTAGAATGCAAGAGTGTAATTTTGGCTGAAAGTTTCATAATATCTGACATTTTTAAGCAAAATACAGAAATGTAGAAATCTATGTTGAAAAGAAAATTGGAAAAGTTGACAGAGTTTCCTAATTGAATTTCTGGTACTTTGCAAAGTCCTTTGTTTTTGGATCATTAAATTTATACAGCTCAAGCCTCTGGTTCTTTTAATTTTCTCAGTAAAAATAGACACCTTTCTTATATAGCTTATCCTATTAAATGTTATAGAAAGTTCACATTTAATAAATGCAGAAATTGTGTTATTACTATTACTCACTGAAAGGAAAATAGTGCTGTGGCCTGTCATTACAATTTCCTTTCCTCCCTAGGGCTTAACACGGAAAATAACAATTTATTGAGATTTAAAAAAAAGAAGAAGAAGAAAAAGAAGAAGAAAAAGAAAGAAGCAAAACAAGAAAAAAGAAAATAGTGGATATCAACAGTTGTTCAAACGAAAATTAAACACAGTCCTTGTGCATTTGTAGGAAGCTGGAATGGTATAATTTACTGTTGGGTGCCAAAGTTGAAACTGGAAAAAAAAAACTGAAAAAAAAAAACTTTTCAATTATCTACTCGGGATGCAATGCCACACCTGCTGCCTGCTAAAGCCACCAGCATTTTAACAATTTCTTCCTGTTGGAAGAGCAAACAGTGCCATTTCCAATGAGAGTGCTGTCCATTAGTCCACAGATGAGAAGTGCTGAAAAGTGGAGCTAGCATCCCCCAGAGACAGGGCCCCTCACAGCACACCTGATATCGAGCAGAGCAAATTGGTGTCTCGAGGTCATTTCAGAAATCAGATTATGTGCATGACAACACAAGGCACCGCTGCTATGCCATCTGCCTGGCCCACACCTGGCACGCTTAACCCCAAATGCTTTTTCCGGAGTCAAATCAGTGTGTTGTCTTGAGCCAGCGTTTCAGGCTCTGTAAGACAAAGATCAATTGCATGTCATCACTCAGGCTGGCAAGGCTAAGTAAACAAATTTATGATGTTATTAGAGATTAATATGATTTAGCAAAATACACAAGTGCTTGATACATTAGTGTACTTCAGGAATTATCTTGATTTCTGAACCATAGGAGACAATTGTCCAAAATACACACAGCAATATAAGCGTACCCAGTTTAAGAGTGGGTTGATTTCTAAGCATTTAGTGAAGTTTTGGGAAATGAATGTGCATTGCCCATGTAAATACCTTACACAGGGTGGTTTGGTTCCTAGTTTTCCTGCTAAGACCTATTTTAGGTCATTGGTTTATTGCTAATCTACAATGCTAGTAGAACTATCCTGAGTTCTGGGTCTTGAGAATGAGAGGCCATAGCCTGGGACCGGAGGAAGAAGATGGAACGGAAGAAGTGGAAGGAAAAAGACAAACAGGAGGTAGTGTAGTAGGAGGAGCTTTCTTCTGTTCTTTTCTAGAAAAATGATTCAAACCGGCAAAGTTGCCCATTTTTTTCTGCGCTGGTCCCTTAGTCTGATAGGAAGAGCCTGCTCTCTTGAGTTAGGTAGAAGGAAGAGAACAGAAGGAGGATGGGGGACTTGAAGAAGAGAAGAGGGACGTGTATGAGCTACAAATTCTGTGGAGGCTCATTCCACAGTCAGGAGCAGCTGTAGGCCAGCCGTGGGTTATAGGAAAGTTGGATATTTCCAGGTCAGGGGCTGCTTTTGTTCAGAATGTCTGTGCTCCAGTTTCATTGCACTTGACAGTGAGGACCACAAGGACAAATTGTGAAAATGTCTGGTTAACAACTTTCCAAGCCCCTGCTCAAGTGCTGCTCAAGTGTAAACCAGAGAACTTAAAGGACGATTAAGGCACAGCGCTAAAGTGGAGCCTGTTTTGTCACTAAAACCTTGGATTAAACAGCAGGAAAAGTGGAAAAGCTGCTGGCACTTAGGAAAGAATAGGAAACTTCACTGCTTGGAGACATTTCAAGCCAAGGAAGACTTGGTTTCTAAGGAGCCTGACAGCCTCCCCCAAGTGGAGCAGCAGCTGTGCTGAGAACGCAGCTGCTGCCCTTAGAGAGGAAGGGGCGGAGAGGACTTAAGTGCTACAATCTCGGCTGAGAACCCCTGGTAGGGGAAAGCTCTGTCCCCACTCATATCATTCAGGGGACACTGACTTTGAGTGGAGAGTTTTCTGATTTCCTTTAGAAACAGATAGGTAACAAGGCGGGGGGCAATTTCCTGCTCCAGGGAACTCCATCCACACCCCACACCCCAGTCAGAACAGTTTGTTGAAGGGGGAAAAGCTCTGATTCATGCTTCACACAGGATCTGTTTTAAAAATAGTATCTGACCCCTTTAATCTTTTCAGGTTTCTTTCTTTTTTTTTAAAATATATATATATATATTTTTTAGTTGTAGATGGACACAATGTCTTTATTTTATTGCTTTGTATGTGGTGCTGAGGATCGAACCCAGGGCCTCACGCATGCGAGGCAAGCGCTCTACTGCTGAGCTACAATCCCAGCCCCCTTTTCAGGTTTCTTTCTGAGGGTAATTTGAATCATTTGCTTTTGCATCCTCCCAATAAAAATGGGAAAAATCAGAACTTTGACACCAATAGCAATATAGTTAACAATATAAATGATCTCTGATCACATATTTTACCCATGTTAGAGTTTTAAAGGCACCTTCCCATTTTAATGAAAACCCTGAAGGTCAGAGAAGGGAGCTGTTAGTGGCCATGGCCAGTGAGTGGTGTCCCAAGATCTCATGACCCCCAGTGCCATGTACTTTCACTACTAATTGTGGTCAATGCCCTCTCTGGCTGCTTGATGAAGAGCAGCGGCAGTTGGTCTGCTTCCTCGTGGAGTCCCCTTTACCCTCGGCACACTTTGGTACCAGGGATTGAACCCAGAGGCACTTAACCACTGAGCTACATCCCCAACTCTTTGTTATATTTTATTTAGAGACAGGGTCTCCCTAAGTAGCTGAGGCTGCTTTGGAACTTATGATCTTCCTGTCTCAGACTCCTGAGATGCTAATATTACAGGCATAAGCCACTGTGCCCAGCAGCAGCACACTTATGAGACTGCCTACCTGACTGGCTTGGAAGGGCTTCTGTATGAACTGAATTTTGCCACATGTGAATGAATGTGAACTTCCCTCCACAGCAGAGACTGACCAAGTGGTCAAATATATGTTTATATATAAAATGACAGTATTGTCTCACTGTCCTAAAAGTCTCCTGTATTCCATCTACTAAACAAGTTTTTGCTTCCAATTGACCAAGTCCTCAGAATATTAATACTATCATTCTCTGATTCTGAGAATCAATTGTGCCCTGAAATCCTGGCTGCTATGCCCCACTGTCTTGGATTCTGCTAGGTATTGATATGGGCCTGAAATAGGTCCAGGCCTGTTACTCTGTATGCTTGTAAAACAGTTGTGACTTGGGGTGTTCAGAAGATTGCTTTCAGAATCTACTCTGCTCTCCATGATACCTCTGCAGAAGATTAAGCCCCTTCTAGAAACTTAAATGCCCGCTACTTACATATAACTTATGTACATGATTTTGTATAATTTTTAAAATTATCTCTGGGTTTCTTGCTGCACTTAATGCAATGTAAATTCTATGTAACTAGTTATTATATCATTTAGGGAATAATGACAAGAAAAAGTCTGCCCACATTCAGTATAGGGGTAATGTTTTTCCACATGTAGTTGGTTGAATTCATGGATATGGAACCTTTAGATGCAGAGGGCTGAGTATATCATGGACCAGCCCTGCAGCTGGACCTGCCACTCATCCTGGCTTCTCCTTCTTTCTTGTGTCCAACACATCCTGCAGCTGATCCTGTATGGGTTTATGGCATCTGTGTCTTCAGACTATGGCATCAATTTGCCAAAAGTGAGCTCTGTATCACTGAGACTCCCATTATTTTTTATTTGTCTGGGCTGGGGATTGAACTCAGGGCCTCCCAAAAGCTAGGCAGTGTTCTGTGCAGTCACTCACATAACTTTTATATTGGTTTTGTTTTGGTTTGTTTTTAGTACTAGGGATGAAACCCAGGAGTACTTTACCACTAAACTGTATCCCCAGTCCTTTGTTTTTCATTTTGAGCCAGGGGCTCACAAAGTTGCTAAGGATCTCACTAGGTTGCTGAGGCTGGCCTTGAACTTGTGATCCTTCTGCCTCAGGGTTGAGTGGATTGTCTTATTATTTCATTAAATTGTCCTGTTTTCCCCTTAGAACTCACAACTTTCTAAGGTGATATTTACGGCTGTGAGTTGTCCTGTGCATAGAAAGAAGAATTGATTCCCATGCATTGTCAAGGCTTGGAGCTGGGGCAAGAAAATCCATTTTCCAAGGGTTGGGACATCTCCCAGATCTTCATTCTCTGTGTCCTAATGCCATTCCCGAAGGTGGTCTGAAGCAGCTGCCTTCTCTTACCACCTGCCACCACCAGCAAGGCCCACACATGGTGCCAACCTTTTAAGTTGCCACTCGCAGCCAAGTCCCTAAGTCATTTTCTGCTGTGGTAATTTCTTTTCTTTGATTGGCCCAGAGAGGGCAGCTGGTGACTCCACGAGGTGGGCGGGAAGCCAGACGTGGGCAGGTGGACAGTCGGGTCATTAGCTATGAGGCCCCCAGGTAAAAAGTGCCAACAAGAGATAAGACGGCACGAAAAGGTGGGACCGAGATATCCTGTTCCCAAATCATCAGGCCAGCCCTGCACAATCAGGTTTGTCTCTGAAAATAAATCTCTCCCCAATGACTCAAAAAAGGTCAGACCCGCCAGGGCAGTATAAGCTTAAAAGAACACCCAGCAGTTCCTAGAGGGGTTACATTGCAATTCAGTTCTAACCTTGCCTAAGAGAATAAAAACTGCATTTCTGAGTAGAACAACTGTCTACTGTTATCCATAAATGTAAATTCAAATGGGAACAAACGGACAGTATAAACACGTGCATATGATATTGCTGAGTGCAAATTTGATTATACTAAGTAAACCAGAGAGGATGACTGCTTTATGTTGCCTTTCTATCTATATTTCTCAGTAATATACAATAAACATTTGATTTACAAAATGGAAGCAACTGAAATTTATGGAGTGTAAACATCTCAAGTGTATGAACATCTGATTGATGATACTGAGAGACCAACCTGTCCAGATTAGCCATCTTTTCAACCATGGCCACAAAACATGCCGTGACTTGGGAGTGTGTGTGAGTGTGTGAGTGTGTTTGTGTGTGTGCGTGTGTGTTTAAAGAGATATCTGCCTCAAAGAATCTGCTTTTTTTTTTCTTATAAGGAGTAGATTTTGTTTCTTCAAAAGTTTCAGTGCAAAACCGTTCTCTTAAAAGAAACAATTCAAAATTGCTAGTACCAAATATAGAAATCATTTGGAAAGATGTATGCAAGTAGATGAAGGGTCTAATTTTTTATTCTGTATCACTACTAGCAATTCACTTTTTCATTCTCCTCTGCCTGCACAATCTCCCACCTGAGAAGTTATGTATTCTATTTTTTTCTTTTTCTATTTTTTGGGGGGGAGGCAGGGGTACCAGGGATTGAACTCAGGGGCACTCAACCACTGAGCTACATCCCCAGACCTATTTTGCATTTTATTAAGAGACAGAGTCTCACTGAGTTGCTTAGCACCTTGCTGTTGCTGAGGCTGGCTTTGAACTCATGATCCTCCTGCCTCAGCCTCCCCAGACACTGGCATTACAGGTGTGCACCACCGCGCCCGGCTTGTGTTTCATAGTCCAAGGATAAAAGTATGAGGCAAATTAAGGACCCACCTCAGCATTTACTCTCTTTAAAAATATTTTTAATGGATAGCAAATATACCAAATTCTCTTTTCATGGCTTTGGGCATGTACTTTGCTCCACTTTAATTTCATTGTCTTAAATTATTTCTGGTAGGGTCAATGTGAATGTCGTAATAAAGGATGCAAACCCCTAAGCACTATTAAGAAGCTGGCATAAGACATAGGTAGATTTTTAAATCCTATAATCTAGTTCTCCCTCTTCCTTCATTTTAGTAATAAGAACTTCTGGACACTAATTCTCTTCCACCCGTCCAGGCCTTTTTGTGTCAACCAGCTATGTAGTCTCACTATACTATGTTTTTCCTGTTAGTGATAAGAGTTATTACATGGAATATCAAGAACTTGCTGAGAACCTCTGCTAGGTCATTTGGGTGTCAGGCTTCATGGCTGAACACTGTCATTGACTAAGAATAAGTTATGTACATGTCCACATATGTAAATAAGTCTCCCCAATTATTTATCAGTATAGTTATAAATTTAATTGAAGTCAAAAGAGTGAGAAAGGGCTAAGGAGCTGAATAGAAACCTCTCAGAAGATGATGTACAATCAATAAACATATATATGAAGAAATGTTCAACATCTCTAGCCATTAGAGAAATGCAAATCAAAACTACCCTCAGATTTCATCTCACCCCAGTCAGAATGGCAGCTATCCAAAATACCAGCAACAATAAGTGCTGGCGAGGATGTGGAGAAAAAGG